>OY856410.1:464213205-464813205 GCA_963693085.1 Alisma plantago-aquatica | reverse complement strand
CCTTCTTAGCAACTAAATCCTCAACTCTCTTATTCTCCTATACATGGATAAAAGAAACATTAGCTTCTTATTAATGAATTTCCTTTTGCAGTAACATTCTAAAAAAAGAATAGGTTACCTCTTCTTGAGAAAGTCCTGCTCTGGGTTTGCGCTGGGATGGCCCAAAGAATGCTTTGATGCCAACACCAGCGCCGGCACCTCTAACACATCCAGGATGCTCTGGGTTACCCAGAGCAACTGTCAATTCATCCCTTGTGCCCTGAGGGATGAACGTGCCTTGTTTCCTCTGCTCGTGCAGCTCCCGCTAATCACCATAAACAGAAATTGGTAAGTTAACACCACAAATAATCAATATTCAAACGATTTCTCTAAGAGTTGTATTTTACCATTTTTGCAGCCGCCTCAGCAGTTACAGGCTTCTTTATTTCACCCTTCTTGTTTTGCCTGCCAGCTATCCAGATATCATGGCGAGGCATGGGTGTGGCAGACTCCTGAGTAGGAGTAGACTCCTGAGTAGCCGCAGACTCCGCCTGTAGTCTTTGGCGAACGCTTGCATAGCCTTATGGACCCATAGTGTGGTCATGCACATTCAGTGCACGCCTTGCTTTTTGTGCATCACTGAAGGCCTAGTTAGTATGCACATTAATGATTTGGTTAGTAGCACTAAATGTTAATCTTGAATAGGTGAATACAATGTATATTAATTAAATTGGGAGTGACGCCTAATACCTTGAATTCTTCATATTTTCTTGAAGCAACAAAATTGTCCCAATCTTATTTGTCCAAGAAATGGGGAAATGCTACCAAAATTTTCTCGAAAACCCAATACACATTATACACTTACATCCTAAGTGAGATTAGGTGTTCAAGAACAGTCCCAAACCGGGGACTATCCAAGATTTACTCCTAATGAGTCAATCTTGGACGGGTTTCTAGGCCAACAAACACAATAATAGATATCTACAATGAAGCCGGACTCCATACAAACAGTATATAATTTAGTGATTGTTCATTCTAATTTATACCAATGTACAAGTAATATAAAGAACGATGATTGTTCACATTGTAGGCCAACAAACACATGTGATGTCATTCTTATATATAATAAATGTGTACCACCTATCCCATCCTTGAACACCTAATCTCACTAGTAAGTGTATAATGTGTATTGGGTTTTCAAGAAAATTTCGGCAGCATTTCCCCGCTGAGTATGTACTTAGAGAACAAACGGGGAAATGCTACCAAAATTTTCTCAAAAACCCAATACACATTATACACTTACATCCTAAGTAAGATTAGGTGTTCAAGAACAGTCCCAAACTGGGGACTATCCAAGATTTACTCCTAATGAGTCAATCTTGGACAGGTTTCTAGGCCAACAACATGGTTAATCCTAATATGTTGGGATCACATAATTATACTGGTAGGATTTTAATAGACATGATAAGTACCTAATCTATAGAGCATTATTAAATAATAAATTAAGAATTTAATAGTTTCAAACATGCAATAATTCACAATGCAATGTTATAAACTATAGGCAACATGGATAGATGAGACTAGAGTTCATATTAGAATAAAAATTAGCAACTTAGGACAAAGTGTGTTACCTTTCAATCTGTGTAACCTAGGGTTCAGAATATCATGATTTACTTAATGTGATAATCATAAGGACTTTATAATTTGCATGAAATAAATAAACATCCAGCATCTATCACTTATTCAATCTTCAAGAAACCTTGACAAACATAGGAAGTAAATACATGTAATCATAAGTACAACCACGTACCTTGATGGTGATCCATGCAAATCATACATTAATTCACTGAGTATATTATCCAAGCAAATAAGAAAACCAAGCAATTAACTTTTGTTGCATGTATATACATCCTAAAGTGCCACAAATCATATAATAACATTAAACGCTACTCAAGTCCTAATCTAGAGTTTAGGTTTCCTTATTATCCTGTTATCATTAGGGTTATTCTTGAACCCCCAATTCCTAAGTTCATTGATTTAATGACATAAAAAGATCTAGTTCATATTATGTTTAGCCATGATTATAAAACTATCATGTTATGATATTAGGACCACTTAAAGCAGATTAGGCACATTAAGCAAGCAGAGTAGGGAGCCAATTTCGCGCAAGCAGATTAGGTAAGCAGATTAGGTCGGCACATAAAGAACCAATTTCGTGCCTGGGTAGGTCAGCAGGTACCTGGGCAAGCAGAGTAGGGCGAGGTCGAGCTGGTTGAGTACGTGGGTGGCGGCCTGCGAGCTCCAGAACCAGCGGCAGCAACTCCGACGAGCAGGGAGCGTCAGCGGTGGCAGGCAGGCGGCCAGACGGCGGCAGGCAGGCAGCGGCCAGGCGGCGGCAGGCAGGCAGCGGCCAGGCGGAGGAGAAGGAGAAGGGGGTGCGGCGGCAGAGGAGAAGGACAAGGGGGCGCCGGAGAAGGGGGCGCCGGAGTAGCAGTGGCGTCACGGAGGCGCTGTCGTGGAGAAGAAGGAGCAGAGAGTCGGGGACAGCAGAGAAGAAATCGCTCGCAATGAAACAGAAGAAAGGGGAAGAGTCGGGCGATCGAGGGTTATGAAGTTCCCAAATAGCGTCGGTTGTTTACAACAACCGACGCCTAAACATCTTTAGCGTCGGTTGTTTGAAACAACCGACGTCCAATTGGACGATATTTTCATGAAATTATTTGGCGGGAACCACTTTTAGCGTCGGTTATAAAAGGATCACCGACGCTGAAAAGGACACTTTTCACGCAAATTTCCATCGCACATAGGCGTCGGTTTTTTATCTACATAACCGACGCCGAAAGTGACAATATTTTTTTCGCTCGAAAATTGGATTTCGCGGGCGACTTTAGGCGTCGGTTTGTTATAAACAACCGACGCTGAATACAAAGCGGTACCCGTGTCTGGCTGGTCTTCGGATATAGACGTCGGTTTGTCTAAATAACCGATGCCTTATATTATAGGCGTCGGTTTTCCTTAATAACCGACGCCCAGAAAAGCGACACTGAATGCTATTTCTGTAGTAGTGATGGTGGTTCCAGATGCTGATGATCTTAGGGAGTTGGTGCTAGAAGAAGCACACACGTCGATGTACGCTATGCATCCAGGTGTCACCAAGTTGTACCATAGTCTGAAGGACTTGTATTGGTGGCCCGGCTTGAAGAAAGATGTAGCTAAGTTCATGGCAAGATGTGCGGTTTGTCAGCAAGTGAAGGCTGAGCATCAGAAGCTGGTAGGTACGTTGCAACCCTTGCCGATACCGCAGTGGAAATGGGATCATATAACCATGGATTTCGTAGTTGGTCTACCTAAGACAACTAGGAATCATGATTCCATTTGGGTGATAGTGGACAGATTGACGAAATCTACCCATTTTCTACCTGTGAAGATGACATATACAGTAGAGAAGCTCGCTAGAGTGTATGTGGATGAGATAGTTCGTTTACATGGTGTGCCAGCGATGATCATTTCTGACAGAGGTCCTCAGTTCACGAGTCATTTTTGGGAACAGTTGCACATAGCGTTGGGAACGCAGTTGAGGTTCAGCATAACCTTTCACCCGCAGACAGATGGACATTCTGAAAGGATTATTCAGATTTTGGAAGATCTCATTCGAGCTTGTGTTTTGCAGTTTTCAGGCAGTTGGGATGTGCATCTGAGTTTGATAGAGTTTGCTTACAACAACAGTTATCAGCGAAGCATCGACATGGCTCCTTATGAAGCTTTGTATGGAAGGAAGTGAAGATCTCCTTTGTGTTGGTATGAGTCTGGTGAGTATCAGCTTTTGGGTCATGAGTTAGTTCAGCAAATGACAGATAAGATCAAAGTGATACAGCAACAGTTGAAAGTGGCACAGGACAGGCAGAAGTCTTATGCATACAATCACCGACGACCTTTGGAGTTCCAGGTAGGAGACAAAGTATATCTTAAAGTCTCGCCGTGGAAAGGTGTGTTGAGGTTTGGCCGGAAGGGTAAGTTGGCACCCAGGTATATGGGGCCTTACCCAGTTACAACACGTGTTGGAAAGGTAGCTTATGAGATAGAGTTGCCTCCAGAGTTGCACAGGTTGCATCCAGTGTTTCATATCAGTATGCTGAAGAAAAGTCATCCGGATTCAGGTACAGTAATACAGCCAGTTGAGGTTGAACTTGATGCAGATGTGACCTACGAAGAAGGTCCTATGGCGATCCTTGACAGAAGGATCAAGAAGCTGAAAAGGAAGGATCTGGTTCTTGTGAAAGTTCTTTGGCAGCGTCGTGGCGTCGAGGAAGCCACGTGGGAGCTTGAGGAAGAGATGAGGAGGAAGTATCCCTCGCTTTTCACTTCGGATTCCAGAGACAAAATCCCTTAAAGGGGGTTAGATTGTAAGGACCCTGACCTTCGTTTAGGGCTTACCCTGTTTGCTTTGCTTAACCCTAGTGCTTTGATGCTTGCTAATCACCTTTAGTAGTGATTAGGGTTTGGTTGTGCTTTGTTGAGAGTTGGAGGTGCTACTTGCAAATAACCCAAGTCTAGGGTTTTTGTGAGCAAGTTTACCACCTTGAGAGGTGTTCTTCTCTCTCTTTTCTTCTTCTAGGGTTGAGAGGAAGGCTTGGGCTTGTTGCTTGAGTTCTTTGGGCCTTTGTTGAGCTTGTTTGGGCCTTGAGGTTCCTTGTTTGGGCTTGGTTGGGCCTTGTGTCGCCCAAGGTGAGGTGTATGTCGACCTAGGGTGTGTGTGTGTCGGCCAACAAGGAGGTGTGTTGCCCTAGTGCAAGCTTGGTGTGTCGCCAATGGTGCTTGGTCTTGGTTGGTGGACACTTGGTGCATGTCTTGGACAAGTGTCTTATGGCTTGCAAGAGTGGTGGCTTGAGGTTATGGACAAGTGTCCCTTGGGTGGACGACACCTAGCATGGACCAACCTTGTTTTCTCCTCCCTTTCTTTCTATAAAGATGGTTCCTTCCTTAGCTTGAGGTCCCTTTAGTTCCTCTCCCTCTTGTGCATGACACACTCCCTCCTTTCCTTGCTTGGAGGTCGACACACCCTTGGAGAAGAAGAGTGGTGGCCGATACACCCTTGAAGGAGCTTTGGTGGTCGATATCCCTTGAAGCTTGGAGCTCTTCTTCTTCCTTGGAGCTTGGAGCTTAAGGCAGGTTGCATAACTCTAACCCTAGCTACTCTACTCTCTTTTCATATATGTTGATTTCATAATCTTGCTTATATACATGTGAGTAGCTTAGTTCTTGCTTAGTAGCCATGTTGGCCGATCCATGTGAGTTAGGGTTTAGGGAGCAATACTCCTCTCTCCCCGTGGTTTAGAAGAGTGAGTTTTGGGTCCTAGTGCCATGAGCAACACCCCTCCTTCCTAATCAATGGAGGTGAGCTTGTGACCTAGTGGCTCGAGCAAGACTCTCTTCTCACCTTGGGCTAGAAGGTGAGCTCGTTTTGTTGACCTTGTAGAGATGTACCTTGGTCGAGATGTGCTTGGAGAGGTGCTTCCCGACAACCCTCATGACTTAGCTGCCCTTGCACGGCATGAGTGAGCAATGTATCCCTTTTGTTCCTTTGGGCGGGTGAGCATTCTGACCTTGCACGCCTTGAGCTAGTTCTTCCTGGCAGGCTGCACGCCTTGAGGCTGCTTGCCCGGTGGAGCTGCTCACCCGACAGTGATACCTTGCACAGATAGGCTTGACGCGCAAGCGATACACTACCCTACACGCTTGATAACTCTGCTCGCCCGATACCCATGCTTCTCACCCGGCATCAACCAGCGTCGCACGACACCCTGCTCGCCCGGCAGCAGTTGCGCACCTAAATGCACTCTGCTCGCCCGACAGTCCTGCTCGCCCGGTGCCAGCCCATGTCGCCCGATACATACCCTGCTCGCTCAGCTTCACCCCGCTCGCCCGATGAACCCTGCACGCTCAGTAGTGCCCTGCACGCCCGACACACCTTGCACGCCTGTCAGGGCTGCACGCTCACCCTTGTTTCAGTGTTGCACGTTGCACGCCATGGTTTGTGGCAAGGGTGAACCTTACCCGGGATGACTTTTAGTGAGGGTTTTGGATACCTCTTGTTAGGGTTCAGTTTGTCATAGAAAAGTGATACGTTTGCTATGTTTTTCTGACTTGTTGGAGCTTGTTCATCGAATCTCCTTGTGACTAAGCACATGTGTACGAGTGTGACTACCTTGATTATCTCTTTATGCCAAGAGTAATAATAATAATCATGCATTAGGGTTGCTTGATAATGTGCTTACATATGCAACCTTAAGATGAGACATGGATGTAATCATTATCATCATTTTGTGCTGGCAATATACTTAACCCTAATTGTCACCTTATGTTGATAATACAAGTCTCTTGATTATTCATATGGTTATTGAATGATGCTAACCATGCAGGCAATGCTTAGCCAAATGAAAGGCTATAAGAAATGGATATATGTGAATAACGAGATGACAGGTGTGTTATGAATGATGTTCCATAATGATGATGAAAGCCTTGAGAGGTTGTGGCACTATGTGATAAGGGATTGAGATCCCATGATGGTGTGATGATCCTTGAGATGGATATGGATGGTTGGCAAGAGGCCAAGTGATAACATGTAATGTGAGATCCTTGTGATGGATCAGTGTGATGTTAATTGTAGAAAGAGCATAATGTTGAGTTTATGTTGTTTACCTTCTATTGAATTTTGCATGTTATACAACTTGGTTGAATCTTGCAATCCATTTAAAAGGTACTAATTAATCACATTGAAATCTATCATGTAGTTTGCCCTGGCCATAGATCCATCATCAGCCAGGATAGGGTGATGGTGAAATGGGTTCTCCTGCGGGTTAACCCGGAGCGCATATTTTTGAATATGCGAGGTTTCTCCTAGCCTCAAATAGAGAGGTGAAATGAGTGCAGCTGCGGTTGCAGACTCGGATATGTGACGAGCATGGTGAACATGGCCCATGGCTCCGGATATGTGATATGATGAGCATGAATGCGTTCATGGCTCAGAGCATGGTGTTGAGACCCATGGCTCAGTTTTACTAGCGTTGTGACCTGTACCAAGGCGCACTAGGCAGAGGGTAGCCTGTGGAGCTGACCTTGTGGCTTAAGACCACTTGAGCATGAGACTGCGGTCCTGCTTTGTGTTCTCGTGTACTGACCACGAGGGGTGAGGTCTTGGATTCCGGCTCTTCCATTGACCTTGTATGGCACCGGCTATGGGCTTCGCAGCCGAAGGTTGGATTTGAACGGTACAGTTCATTTCCTCATGGCATAATAAAATGTAATCCAACCATTTAGTATATACTGCTTAAGACAAACACGAAACATTGGTTGAGGCCTTGTTTGTGTAGTTAACTTTAATTATCTTGTAGTTGCTTGCGCATTTCTCATATGTGGTGAGTTTCATATATTGTATCTTGTCAATCATGTTCCATTGAGAAATATATTAGTTATATGCCTTTTTGGTACAGCTAGTAAGTTTGACTGTAAGGATGGCTTTGCCTTTCATAAACTGCTACTGTTATATCCTTTATCAGTAATCTGCTCATATATGCTCATCTGAGGTTTTGTAGTTTTGGCGGGGAGTTATGCCTCCCGCTGGGACAATGTTCAATTGTCTCACTCTGTTGGTTTATACCCTTTTTAGGTGGTCGCGGAGTTGTGGCTGAGCAGCAAGAAGAATAGTAGAAGGCAAGCTTCGGAGATGTTGCTGTTTTAGATGTTTTGTTGTAGAGTCTAGAGTCATCCCTGTACTCTCAGGTCCTTGGCGGTGTTTTGACGCTGTTTTATGATGTACGACTGATGATGTTTGTATATCCTATTGTTGGCCGGATGTGGGCCTTTATATGTATGAACAGGTGAAGAACTCGTGATTTTGATAGGACAGTTGTTGCTCTAAGCTGCGGACATGTATCTAGGCTTGTATGAATATGTATATAACATGTTTTCTTGCAGGATGTGGACTGGAATGTAATATGTTTCTCAGTTTATCAGTTTTCCTCAATCGATTTTAATTAACCCGTGTTTTTGAGAAGCTGTGGTTATGGTGATTTCCACACATTTTCACGTAACACCTCGTTATCTGTGCGATAATGGGATGTGTTGCCACAGAACGATCATGGTTTAAGAGAATAGTCACGCTAAGAAGTGGAAGATGTCAGGTTCGAAGGTGCTAAAATGAGGGTTGGTAGCATGGTTGTGCTAGGCTGAACAACCATGGTAGGGGCTAGGTAGAACAACTATGTTGGGTAGCATGACTGTGGTGGGCAGATGGAGTGGGGGTTGTTCTCTTCAACACACCCATTTTGGTCTTTGGTAGCACAACCGTGATGGGTAGCATGGTCATTTTAGTGTCTTCTTGGCACAAATGTGTTGAGTAGCACGACCATTCTAGGGTTGTTGTTATAGCTTCTTGATCTTGGCATTGACTATGTGATTTTGGCATCGATGGGCATGGTTGTTCCTTGGCACCACGACTGTGTTGGGATCTTCAGTAGCACTTTGCACTCCATTCTTTGAAATACATGGAATTCTTTTCTTGGGTTGATTCTTGGCCACCAAGGGTAAGTTGGGGAAGTTTTGGATCCTTCTTTGGACCCCTCTATCTCACTCATCTATCCAAACTTGTCCAAGTACTTGAAAAACATGCAAAGAACGTTCATAAGTGCATTTGATAGAAAAATACATGTTGAGGGAATTAACTTGCATTCTAACATGTTTAGATGTGATTGAGATGCAAAAGACACAAGATGTAGCCCCAAAGTAGGGATGCATCATCCAGGCACAATACCTGTTAAATATACGAGTGAATATGGGTTTGGACAATTTTTGACGGTTGGTAAATTTTAACACCCATAGCTGATTTAATTGGATCTACTTATGGGTGCTGACATAATTCAACCCAGTTTGACGTCTCAGTAAGTACACCACCTATTGTCCCGTAGAGATATAGATACATGGACATCATGTCTTGCTCTAGCGTCACTCCATATTTAATAGTGTCCTTTTGACGATATGAATCCAATAGATAAGCTAATCCACCATGAAGGGGAGAGAGTTTGTGGTGACGAATGGCTATAGAGGATTGGAATTGCTGTTCCAGCTAGTGGGTAAGGCTTATAGCTAGACATATTAAGGTGGGTGGGGTGGGGTGAACCTAGGTAGGGTGTCGATGTGAAAAAGATGAGGTGGGAGACAAGCATTCTGCAACAAAGCATTGATACAACTTAAAACCCTCTCTATGTTGGTAGCTGAAGATTAATCACATGAGGACGTTGGTAGAAGTTGTTTAATGTGCCTATGATATGGAGGAAGAAAATAAACTCGAAATTGAAGAATGCAATCAAAGGGAGAAGAAGAGGCATTTTCCCCAATCACACAACAATGGTTGGTGATAAGGGATTCTAAATAAAAAGACAGTTTTAACCTCACCAGAAGGCAGGAGGGACACAACTGGAAGCATGCTCCCATTGCCACAAGTATCATCCTAGAAGGGCGTGTTATCTTCTCTCTGGAGCTTGTTTGAATTACGGAGAGAAATGAAACTTTTGTGAGAGACTTCCCAAAGCCAAAGAAGAATGTAGTACAAAAGAAGAATGGATTGAGAAATTCCACAAAGAAGATTTCTACAAGGGTGTTCATCCTCAATGTTGAGATAACAAACATACCTCTGAGGTGATCCAAGGTATGATGCCTATTTCCAATCATCATGTGAAAGTCTTGTTTGACTCTGGTGCCTCTTTTTCCTTCATATATAAGGCTTTTGCTAGTATGTTGGCACATGAGATAAAACCCTTACCCTTCATTCTAGAAGTAAAAACTACTACTAGTGAAGCTAACATATCTGATGATTTTCTTCAAGAAGTACCTATACTCATTGAAGGGAAAGTCCTACTTGCTAATCTAATAGTCCTCAACATGAAGGACTTTGATAAAATCCTTGGAATGGATTGTCTTGCATAACATGATGCTTGTGTGTCGTGCAAGGACAAGAAAGTTGTGTTTGGGAATCCTACAAAGACTTCTTTGGTCTTCAAAGGAGTAAAGGAGTCAAGTGGAAGACACTTCATATCTTCTCTTAAGGCTTCGAGAATGTTGGAATAGGGATGTATGGCATTCCTAGAAAGTGTAGTTTAGGTGGACTCTCAAAAGTCTAAACTTGAGGACTTAGATGTGGTTTCTGAATTCCCTGACATCTTCCAAGATGATCTTCTAGGAATACCACCTCCTAGGGAGATGTAATTAAACATTGAGCTTGTTATACAGACTTCCCCTATATCTAAATCACCTTATAGAATGGTCCCTGCTAAGCTCAAAGAGCTAAAGAAGCAACTGAAAGAATTAATCGATAAGGGGTTCATTCAACTTAGCGCCTCACCTTGGGGAGTGCCTATCCTATTTGCAAAAAAGAAGGATGGATCAATGAGGTTTTATATTGATTATCGCATGATCAACCAAGTCATAGTAAAATATAGATATCATCTACATCAGATTGATGATCTTTTTGATCAACATCACTTAAAAGTTATCTTCTCATAAGTCAATCTCTGATCGGGATACCATCAACTACAAATTTAGGGGGAAGATATTCCAAAAATAGCCTTTTTGTCATGATATGGACATTTCAAATTCTTGGTGATGCCTTTTGGTCTGATGAATGCACCTGCTGTGTTCATGGACCTGATGAATCACATATTCAGTCCATTTCTTGATCTGTTTGTGATCATATTTGTTGATGACATCCTGATTTATTCTCCTAATCGTAAAAGGCACAAGGAGAATTTGACAATTGTGCTTGAGACTCTTAGAAAACACAAATTGTATTCCAAGTTCTCAAAATGTGAATTCTAGCTTGATAATGTAATTTTTTTGGTACACATCATCTCTACGAAAGGTATATTTGTTGACCCTACAAAAATTGAAGTTGTAAAAGAGTGGAAAAGACTAAAATATGCAATTGATAAGAATATTCCTAGGTCTTTTTGGGTACTATCAGAGGTTCATACAGAATTTCTCAAAGATTGCCTTGCCTCTAACAAACTTGACAAAGAATGGATTAAAATTCTTATGGACACCGGAATGTGAAGACAATTTCTTGGAGCTCAAAAGGCGTTTAACCTCAACCCCTATCTTGACAACCCCATTTGACAGTATTGATGGCTTCATCATCTATATGGATGCTTCTAGATCTGGATTGGGTTGTGTATTAATGCAACACGAGAAGTTGGTTCCTTATGGCTCTCGGCAATTGAAGAATCATGAGAGGAACTACCCAACCCATGATCTTGAGTTGGCTGCTATAGTGCATGGCATGAAGAGTTGGCATCATTACCTTTATGGAGAAAAGTTTGTAGTGTACACCATAACAAAAGCCTCAAGTATCATTTTTCATAGAAGGAGTTGAATATGCATCAACGCCGATGGCCAGAGTTCCTAAAGGATTATGACTTCTACATATCCTACCATCATGGGAAAGCAAATGTAGTTTCATATGCCTTATGCCAAAAATGGGAAGGGAACTTAGCCACTTTGAGAGTTAAGATATCTAAGATGCTAGACAATATGAAAGACTGGAAGCCTACACCAGATGGACAACAAATCCTCTTAACAAACCTTGATGTCCAATCTTAGATCATGAACATGACAATCCATGCCCAACAGCATGATCTTGAGTGGCATAGGATTAAGGAAGCAACTGAGAAAGAAGATTATGAGCTCCACCTTTCTCATGATGGGAGTATGTATTCAAGACTCATGTTTGGGTACCTAGCAATAAAGCTGTAGGAGATGATCTACTAGAGGCAGCACATAGATCTAAATACTCCATACATCCTGGAAGTACAAAAATGTACACGGACATGCTAAGGAATTTCTAGTGGAAGGAATCAAGAGAGACATTGCCGAGTATGTAGTAAGATATCAAGTATGCCAACAAGTAAAGATTGAGCATCAATGACCCGCTGGACGCTGCAACCATTGGAAATTCCAAAGTGGAAATGGGAGCATATAACTATGGACTTTGTTACAGGCATACAAAGGACGAGTAAAAGCCACAATTCTATATGGGTGATTGTGGACTGATTAACAAAATCTACTCATTTCTTGACTATAAAGATTAGTCAATATGTGAATAGACTTGCTTGTCTCTACATGCAAGAGATTGTCTGATTGCATGGAGTTCCTAAATCTATTGTGTTTGATAGAAACCCACAATTTACATCTAGTTTTTGGCACAGTTTCCAACATGATCTGGGTACCCTGTTGAAATTTAGAATTGCTTTTCATCCCCATATAGATGGGAAATTAGAGCATACAATCCAAATCTTGGAAGACATGTTGAGAGCATGTGCAATTGACATTCATGGATGTTGGGATGACAACCTACCCCTGGAGGAAATTGCCTAGAACAACAACTACCATTCTAGAATCCAAATGGATCCTTATGAAATGCTCTATGGATTCCCATGTTGCTCCCCAACATGCGGGAATGATGTGGGAGAAAGAAGGCTTATTGGGCCAGTGATTGTGCAACTTTCTGATAAAGTTGATTTGATTCCCAAGAGACTTTTTGAATCACAATGTTGGTAGAATAACTATGATGACAAGAAAAGAAGGGAGAAGACACATAATGTAGGTGATCATGTGTACCTAATGACATCACCTACTAGAGGAGTGTTGAGGTTCAACAAGTAAGGAAAATTGAGTCCAAGATATATCAGTCTTTTTAAGATTTTAGAGTGCAGTGGAGGCTCTACAGATAAGATAGCTTTGGCACAAATCTGTCAAACATACACAATGTGTTCCAAGTGTCTATGATGAAGGACTACACATACTAGAGAATGCCATACCTGATTTCTGGTTTGATCTAACATACAAGGAGCGGCCAATCAAGATTCTAGAACGTTGTGCTCATCGACTGAGGAGAAGAATCATCCTCATGGTAAAAGTTGCATAGCAATATCATCATGGGGAGGAGAAAATTTGGGAGATGGAAGCCAAGATGTGAGATAAGTATCCTCACTTGTTTGGTAAGTTTTATAAAATTTGAGGATGAAATTTTCTTTTAGGCGGTAAGGATGCAGCTCCATAAATCTAGAGGATTCTAGAGAGTATTCGATAGGATTGGAGAAGTCTGATCTCGAAAATATTTTGGGGAGCGAGAGTCCTCCCTTCTCCCTTTTCCATACCCTCTAGACACTTCCTCCACCTCCCTTCACCCTAACGCCTATAAAAGGAAGGCCACCCCAACCAATATCCTCACTTCAAGCATATGCTCCATTTCCACCTACTGACTTGCACATACCTCCTCAGCTACTCCTCTCATTCAATACCACCTCCCCCTATACTGCCTTCCTACTCCCACCGTCCCATTTCCATATTGTGTTAGAAGTCTTGACATTACATCTTCACACTACAATGTCGGGTGAAAGTGGCATAAGAGCTGAGTTGGTTCGAGAAAATAGTGAGACTGGACCAAGCTTAGGAGTGTCTATAGTGTGGGGTACCCAAATCTTACATTCTAGGAGACACTTAGTTATCCCTCGGCTAACCAGGTATGTAGACCAGATCCCACTTTAGAAGGAATGACTGAATTTGTCATTTACCTTGGTATCACCTTACACCATACATAGTTAAGGTACAATGAATATTGTATTATACTCTATCATTCTTAATAAATCACACAGTTAAGGAACTATTGAATCATGAACATATGAAAGGCACAAAATTTCATTAAGAAAATGTAATATATTGACACTACATTGTTCAGTGATTTATTGGATTTAATTCTCATTCATTAATGCTTTCTATTAGCTACTTGTTTCATTGAAAATTCAAGTATGGATCATATGATTGTTATCTTCATGAACACAATTAAATTATCTTAATAGTATAATAACAATGTAATCTTCATACTATTAAGTTATATTTGTATAAAACTATTAAATGATAATTAGGTTTGGCATCCCCAACGGTATGTGACACCTATGGTCACCTTAGCCTCACCTCTATTGCTTGATTGTTCATCCCGAAATAGATATTGATTGATTGATGGGTGCTTCTTCGGGGTGAAGCATTCTTTGTCAAAATATGGCCTCTCATACTTAGTCGACATCTATTGATTGATTTACAAGAAAGGATAGGAATTCTATTAGCAAATTGTGAATTTGTTGAACTATTGTAAATTATTATGGGTATAGATGGTAGAGTTGGCATGTCTGAACCAAAGGAACACGCCAATGGTAAGGATTGATTAGACTCAAAAGTAATTTTTTAATTGATTGAAAATAAATGATTTATCATCCAAAATTTTGTAACTGTTATGAATTAAAGTGAGCATTAAATGATTGATTGAAAGCATATGAAATCTGTTCATTGCATCACTTATCATTCAGATTGTTCATACAAATTGTTCATTTCAAGTAATGATCATTGATTGCATATTGAGAAATGAATAAACCATTTATATTTATCACTATAGTTATCACCTTGGCTGCATACACTAACGGGAATGTTTCCCCTATGATTGGGATCCGTAGCCAACAACACATGAGAGGTTTGAGCTATCTGGTAGTGGAAGATGTACATGAGGGAGAATATTGCAAGGATGGTGTTTTGTTGACCAATGGTCTTATGTTCTCTTTTATTTTGCACTTCTAGCAGCACGTTGAAATTTTGTGACCAATTTAACGCTTAGCTTTACTTGTACAAATGTTTAGTAAAATGAGTAATATGATCTTTTCAATCCATAATGAAAATTGTATTTTTGTTGTCACACTCCAAATATCTTGTGTTTTATTCTCCACGCTTTTCCCTTTTAGTTTGTGTTTGGGTGTTACAACTAATGATATCAGAGTAGACCCCCCATGTACCCTTTAGTTCGCCAAATGGTAAGAATATTTTTTATCTTGAATTTGATTTAAGTATTAATAATTAAGTTTAATTACTCCTCAGATAAGTAATTAAGCAACTAAGGGCATATACTTTTGATAATTGGAAACTTTGTCCAAGTGCCCAATTATTAGAGCGTTAAAAATAAGATAGAGATAGTGCAATAGTTTTCAATTTAGAGATTAATTAAGTTTAGAAATATAAGTGTACTAATAAAATTTGCCAATTTAATGTGAATTCCTCGTATAAGAGCCAAAAGAAATAACCCTATTACGGCAATGACACTGGTCATAGTGGATCCTTGCAATTAGAGTTTATATCAGATATGATGCAATTCTTCAAAACTTTTAGTACACTTGCTGCCCAACAAATGCAAGGACAAGACACTGAGGTGGGATCAAAGACCACCATTGATAAATTCCTCAAGACTAACCCACCAACCTTCTCTAGTGAAGCCAATACAGATAAAGTTGAGGCCTATTGGAATCCATTAAAGAGGCCTTTGAAACCCTCAAGTGTCCAGAGGATTGCAAAGTCCCCTTTGTGGTAAATCACCTTATTGAAGGGGAAAAGATGTGGTGGTTGTCTATTAAAGCAGTGAATTTCTTTGGAAGAAATATCATATCTTGGAATGAGTTTTCTGACGCAAGATGCATACTTACCTCCTCATGTCAACAAACATCTTCAGGGTGAGTTATTACACCTACATCAAGATAAACTGACTCTAGCAGAATATCTGGTAAAATTTAGGAAGCTAGAACGATATTTCCCCGACTCGTATGATATAGATTAACAGAGGGATCACAAGTTCATTAGTGGCTTAAAACCCTCTTTGAGTAGGTTGGTGAAGATAAGTCACTGGAGGGTGCTGGAGGAAGTTATTAAATGTGCCTACAATATGGAGGAAGAAAATAAACTCCAAATTGAAGAAAGCATTTGAAGGGATAAGAAGAGGCCTTTCCCCAATCACACAACAATGATTGGCGACAAGGGACTCGAAGCAAAAAGACAAAGTTTTAACCTCACCAGAAGGGAGGAATGACACAACTAGAGGCATGCTCCCATTGCCACAAGTATCATCCTGGAAGGGAGTGCTATCTTATCTTTGGAGCTTGTCTGAATTGCAGAGAGAAAGGGCACTTTGTGAGAGACTTCCCAAAGCCAAAGAAGAATGCAACACAAAAGGAGAATGGACAGAGTGAATCCACAAAGAAGATTTCTAGAAGGTTGTTCACCCTCAACACTAAGACAACAAACACATCCTCTGAGGTGTTCCAAGGTATGATGCCTATTTCCAATCATCATGTAAAAGTTTTGTTTGACTCTGGTGCCTCTTTTTCCTTCATATATAAGGCTTTTTCTTGTATGTTGGAATATTAGAAAGAACCCTACCCTTCATTCTTGAAGAAATAACTACTACTTTTGAAGCTAACATATCCAAGGATTTTCTTCAAGTTATACCTATACTCATTGAAGGGAAAGTCCTACCTAATAATCTAATTGTCCTCAACATGAAGGAATTTGATATAATCCATGGAATGGATTGGCTTGCACAACATGATGCTTGTGTGTTTTGTAAGGACAAGAAAGTTGTGTTAGGGATACCTGCAAATCCATCTTTGGTCTTTAAAGGAACAAAGGAGTCAAGTGTAAGACTCTTCATATCTTCTCTTAAGGCTTCGAGAATGCTGGAAAAGGGATGTAAGGCCATCCTAGCAAGTGTAGTTTAGGTGGACTCTCAATCATATAAACTTGAGGACTTAGATATGGTTTCTGAATTCCTTGATGTCTTCCCATATGATCTTTCTACATTATCACCTCCTACGGAGATAGAATTCAACATCGAGCTTGTTCTAGGGAATTCCCCAATATCTAAACCACATTATAGAACGGCCCCTACTGAGATTGAAGAGCTAAAGAAGCAACTGTAAGAGTTAATCACTAAGGGGATCATTTGACCTAGTGTCTCACCTTGGGGAGCCCCTATCCTATTTGTGAAAAAGAAGGATGGATCAATGAGGTTGTGTATCTATTATCACATGATCAACCAAGTCATAGTGAAAAATAAATATCCTCTACCTCAGATTGATGATCTTTTTTATCAACTTCGCTCAATAGTTGTCTTCTCATAAGTCGATCTCTAGTCAGGATACCATCAAGTGCAAATTAAGGAGTAAGATATTCCAAAAACAACCTTTCAGCCAAGATATGGACACTTCAAATTCTAAGTTATGCCTTTTGGTCTGACGAATGCACTTCATGGACCTAATGAATCACATATTCAGGCCATTTCTTGATTAGTTTGTGATCATATTTGTTGATGACATCCTAATTTATTCTCCAAATTGGGAAAGGCACAAGGAGCATTTGATAATTGTGCTTGAGACTCTTATACAACACAAACTATATGCCATGTTTTCAAAATGTGAATTTTCACTTGATCATGTAATTTTTTTGGGACACATCTTATACAACACAAACTATACGAAAAAACTAAGAATTAACTATATTTTATCTGGCTATAATTGATATATATATGTAGCTAAATATGATCTTTCTTTACAATATGTAAGGGGGTGTAACTAAAAGAAATGTAGCCACTTACATTACTACTCCCTACATGCGTAACTAAAATTTTCATCTAACCCGCCTTTCCATGGCACCATTGGGCTTTGAATATTGGGCGTATTTTCCTCCCTTGCCACATCCTTGCTAACTAATTGGTCTTTCCTGCTAAACCGACACACGAACTACTTCTTATCATAGGAGTCTGCGGAAATCATGAATTCTAGGTCTTGAGAGGAGAAGACCTTCGTCATAGAAGCAACGACGGATGCATAGTAGTGCGGAAGAGTGTTAGTCATCCACGAGATAATATCATTATCAAAAGTCTAGTAATTTTTTGGTTTGCAAGGAGAAGCACAATATGTCTCCCGCATGCCTAATCGAAAAGTTTCCAATTTTTTCATAGATGGGGACCAACGTAGGCTTAGAAGGATATGGGAGCAGCGTCAGGATACAAGTGAGCGAAAAGCATGTACAGATGATGTTGAATCTGGTCAGACTGATCAATGATTGTGGTGGCGGAGATCTCTATCTGTTCCTGCTTGTGCAAGGTTTGTATTCCAGCCTGGAAGCGATGATAGGTATATATCTCGTCTTTCCTATTGTTCATGATCCTACTTTTCCGAAACGAAGTGTGTCATTTGTATTTTTGGGCAAAATAGGTTATGATCAAACACAAACATCTGCTTAATTCGTATCATTTTGGATGTACACCAGGCTTGTCTGTCAGCCTCGTCACACCAACCTCGCCATAGGTCCATGCTCAGAGATGCAATTCTAACCGAAGGCAATCATTTGTTCGATCTCGTTTGCTTTCTCAATTATGTTCTTCGCAGACATTCACCGGTATTACCTCCATGTATTATGCCGCCACAAGGCAGTAATATGTTTTGCACAGTGATACGTTCTTTAAGAATATGGAGGAATAAGTCTACACTCAATGAAGAAAAAAGGACATATGTTTGTACGTCTTGCTTTTGGTTCTCTCTTAATGATTACACATGTACTTCACAATAATCCAGCTAATATAACACACTTGTAAACATTTGTTCCACTCTATAGGTATTGCTTCATGTTTGACTTGTTGAATCTAATGTCGATTCACTTCATTGGGGGTGGGGGGCTGCATAATTGGTTACATATTTTTTAAACACATCCGTGTTTTTACACATATAGCTATTTGTCTTGATCATTTCATGCATCCATCTGTAGATGATGTAACTGATTAAATGATTAAGTAATACACAATATTTTTATAATCACCAACTGGATGCTTTATATTGCACCACCGATCAACAACGTATGGTTAGTTTCCCATTAATTACTAGATGATCTTTTTTCTCTTACCAGGATGTTGCGTATGTATAAATATTAAAACTAGTTCTCTGTTTCGGTAGATATATGGACACATCTAATAATGGATAGTTCGATGGGTTGATATTTTCTGAATTCGTAGAGTAAACCAGCTCCGCAGCTCATTTCATTATGATATATTAGATCATTCATTATCAGAATACATAATAGAGTCGTCAAGACCTCCAAGACAATCTGACAGACACATTATTAAAGATGAATTAGAGAAAATAGAGAGACCATAACAATAGAAGACGCACTAGGTGAGTGCAGTCTGCAGATGAAACTAGGTCCCTTATCATCTTTAATAACCAGTCAATATGCAATTCAAGCAAGTATACAAAACAAAATACAAGATAAATGTGATGTGGTACTTAGTACAAAAATTATTAACTGCATCGCAACCCTTTGGACTGTGTATTAGTTTATAACAGTGATTTGGTTAAAATAATTTTCCTAAAAGAGATAATTGTTTCACAATCTATGCATTTAGCTAAGATTCCATGGAGTCAACAATGACTTACTCCTGCATAACTAGGCATCAAGACACATCGTTGAACTCATTAGGAGTTCTTATTCATCAGGTTTAGCTTGCAGCCAACCAATAAGAGTACATAAGTCAGAGTGAGTGGGTTTCACACATAAGCTTCAAATAACCAATGACTAGACAAGGCCAACTTCCTGAACAAATGTCAGTATAAGAAAGGAATCATATCTTTGAAAGTTATATCTTTAATGAACTAGAATCCACTTTTCTTTTATGATATGCTTCGTATCTTTGCAGCTTCTGAAGCTTGCATTCACAATTATCGGTGACATGAGCTCCAAACATTTTCTGCTATTGTTCTGAAGGACCCATACATCAATGATACACTAACTGATGTAACTGGTGTAGTGGCTCCTTTCCTCATTTATCATACATGAAAGTGGTGTCAGTAATTTAGTCCTAGGATATGCTCATTGTGGAATTTTTGTTGCAGCCAGTTGGACAGAAAACTATTGTATACAATGTCTCCTCAAACTAGTTGCTCATTTCCCTGATTATGAAATCAAGGTAATCATCTCATTGCGTTGGACATCATATTTCCAAAATCTTAACTTGTATACAATCTCTTACTAAGAAAATAACTCTATTACTGTTTATAGATTTGATATTAAGTTTCATTACTAGCAAGTTCATGAATCTAGTGTCTTATTTTTCTTATTTTAAATTGCTAGTTTGGTTTGTTCTAATCTAGTATTTCGAATTTGGGAATGTCCTTAAATGGGGAACTTGTTCACCTTACATATAAATAGGGTGTAATTTTATCTATCATGCATGACTTTCTGTTATGATACTACAAGTTGAAAAAATAATCTTAGTCTACAAATGAACAAGGTAATCTGCATCACCAGTAGGTGGTGTCTCCATTTTCTGCAAGCATATTTTGTATTCTTTTGGGTGCTATGCTTCATATCTGGGAATGATTTCACTATTTCATCAACAAATATTTAAGAACATCAATCTTTATCTAACATATTTTCAGTTGGATACAGAATACACTCATATTTTAATAGGCATTTCCTATGTCACTATTGTAGGGAAAGGTTCTTGAAGAGGTTGCATGACTGGGAGGTTAGAAGTAGAACTAGCTTAATTGGATAAGTGTACATACATGCATGTATGAGTTTATATTGATTTAGAATTATAAACTTCCTTGGATGATAATTATTTGACCAAGATGCCTTCAGAAAGAGTTGGAGTTCCAGGAGAGACAAAGGGCTTAGCTAGTTTGAACCAACATGTACCATGAGTTAATGCAAGTAAATAAAATAGTGAATGATTATGCAAGGCACACAAGAGGACATCTAAGTATCCTAATTCATCTATGCATTTGCATAAAAGGTACCAAGGTAAGTAGATATCCAAGATAAAGTAGGTAAACACCATGTGCAAAACACAAAGACTTAGCATGGCTCAAGCTCGTTGATACCCCTTTTTTCACTGAAACTCTCCAGTGTAGTGTTTCTTAACTCCTTTAACTAAAATAAGGACATGTAAAAAGAGTAAGTGGGGAAAGAGATGGTCTATAATTGTTTCTATTAAAAAGGGTAAATAATGGTTTCTCATGATACATATTAGATGTTCTATAAACAACATTTATTGGTGATTATATTTTCTATAGAGCTCATAGAAGTATCTTTGTTGTGCACTTATGCTATTTATAGAACTCAACTTAATCTAGAGCAATTCCCAAGCAGATTCTCATAGCTCCAACGGTACTGAAGCAAACATTCATAGACTATTCTATATCAGATGTTACACCAATAACAAATTGTGGTACAGTAGGTTTGGTTACTCAAGCTCCTCACAACGGTCTGACATAACTAGAAAATGGGAACCATTACGGACTGCATCATCGAAGCCTTTGCAAAGTTCCTTCAAGGACTTTAATGAACCATGTAAACCCTTCCTAATATGAATAAGTAAGTAAAAGTTGATGCTTCAACTGAGTATCCTTCATTAGTGCCTCATCTTTCTTATCTTATTTCTTGAGATGATCTTGTGTCCTTCGTTTACATGGGCATGCTCTATTTATGAAATGCTTACTACCTACAATTGGTAGAGGTGATCTCGTGTCCCTTGTTCAGAATTCTTTACTAACATTTAATTGTTTGTAGGATAATTTCGTCCACTATTTCCCTAGTACAATTTTTGTGTATGTATCATGTTCATCATGATGCAACCTATTTTGTTATCTATCTCATCTTACATTAGATGATTAGAAACAGAGTTCGGTCGTCATTTTTCTAGAAATGTTTTGTATAATGATGTCCATGTCACAATTATGCTTTTAAAATCATAAGCTTGAGAAATTCTAGCACTTACATCATAACCTCGACATGCATGGCCTCATTCCTTGTCCATGGAAAAAGAGCATGTACTAAGAAAAAGATTCTTGTCTGACAAGATGGGCATGTGTGACATAATCTTATGCTTGAAAAAATGTAGAGACTTTTATTAGTCTCTTACATACTTTTCTCTTGTATTTCTTTTCCCATGGCATTTCTTTGAATTAGTTTTGATACAATTCCCCATATCATGTAAATAACATATAATATCTTGTATTTGAATCAAATAGTTCATGTACACCTCTGCCAATATTCATGGACATACTTGTCTTAGTTTATTTATACTTGCTTATTACGTTTTACACTTTACTACTTAACCTTGAAGAATATTTTACTACTTGCACTACAAAAATTTCTTGAAAACATGTTGGGTGCCTCATGTTAGAGATTGGGAAGACTATGTTGAGATCCAGAGATAAATATCCCTATTATATGAATTGTGGGTTGTATGAGTGTGATATGGTATCTTCTGTATTCGGTTCAAGTGATTGGTTATTAGATAAGATGTATTTAGTTCAATTAATAAAGTTGATTACTCATATGATCATTTTGGAATGTATAGTCCCAACTTGAGAATGTCTTTTTCCCCCATCGATCATTTAAACCCACCCAAATTTTGAACCTTCAGTGTGAATTAGAAATCAATGTGAAGTTGTTGTATATTTTAACCTTTTATAATATCAAACGCCCTTCAACATGTTCACACATGTGCCACCTCATTTATCATATCAGGCGCCCTTCACTTCTCACACTTCCTCTTTTTCTTACACTCTTCATGCTTCACTCATACCAGTTGTAACTACTGTTTGTTGGGATGGCTTGGATCATAAATTATACTTTTTTTCTTACACTCTTCATGCTTCACTCATACCAATGTAACTGTTATATGAAAATATGTTTATCGGGGGAGCATCTTAATCTAGTATGATCATTCTGGTATAGTGTAAAGGAGTTCAGGAATAGTGACCGTTCTGGTATATTAATCTATATGAAATAATTACAGTTATTGTCTGGTCACCCTGTTATAGCTTTGGTTGATTCGTTATTATGTTGCATTATGCATCATGGGCTTGTATGAGCATCTGGTTATAGCCAATTAGTCATATGATCCATTCAGGTCATGCACTTTGCCATCTACCTATCTAGTAGTATGATCTATTTTTTAGTTCAATCCATATTAGTCGTTTGAGAAGCAAAAATTTGTAGAGTTTCTAGCATGTTTCTCTATTTAGAATATTTTATCCTATGGAATGGAGCACTGTCACATTACAGTAATACTGACAATACACATGCTATCTACATCTAGATAACTATGAATACGAGGTAGTGTGAAATTTCTTTGGCCAGAGTAAACCTTTTACCTGTGATATTCTTTCCCTCCTGATTTGTAGCTTTGCTCACAATCATTAATTTCCACTCTACAGTCCCATGTAGGCAGCCCAACAGACGCAATTTTACCTGTAGGATTGGGTTCCTAGGAGCACTATATATGGCTTTAAGGGAGGACATGATGTAATCATCAGGTGCAAGTATGTAAAACTAACCCCAGACTTCATCTACCCTTGTAGAAACCAGGTTAGTTCATACACTCATGTTCGTGTTGATTCCTGTTTGAAAATTTCATCGTCATCGCCTATCATGGGGTCATACAATGATGCTTTAAGATGTAGTGGATATCCATCTTTATACATGTTCTTCATTCACATTATCCTTACATGCACATACACATGTACGTGTGGAGGATATCACATGTTTAAATTTTGTGTTCATGTATTCATATTGTTCTGCCTAACGGTCTTCCTTACAAAATTTATACTACAGTCAATGAGGAAACCTTGGGTAAACAGTGAAAACTAGTCCAGCCGTCAGCTTGGTAGCATTCTGCAGATCAATGAGAATGACAAAATGTAATATAGAGGTCATCATGTATAGGTAGGAGCTTATTCTTAAATGCAATGGGAGAAGAAAGCTTATGGAATAGGTAAGTTATGAGTAGGAGAAACTATGTTTTCTTGTTTCTTTCGGGAGCTATATCTCAAAACTTGTATGTTTCTTTGTAGGTATCCATGGTGGTTCGCACAAAGTGGATGCTACCATCAACTTGATAGCGCTTGATCCACAAATACAAAAGTACAGAATGTATAGATTATGAGAAGAAATGCCAATATGTTCTGATCCAGGGGATTCACCAACCAAAACTAACCATACATGAACCTCTACATGAGTTGCCAACAAAAAAGGCTGCAACTCGAGCTCTCGAAGTTGATGAGGACATGGCACATACCCTATCATGTTTGGGATTGGAAGATTCACCACTAAAGTTGAGATTCATAGGGATGTTAAACTCACTGTGAATTAGGTGGAGGAACTAAGGGAGATGAGCCCTCTTTATATTGTGTTTTGTAGTCTGCAGTGGATAGATTTAGTGATCAGAAGAAGATATTGTATACATGTGTCTTTTTTCCATGCATATTGTAAAACAGGGGCCAGGTTAATGTCCTCCCCATGTGTACTCATTGTTCAAATATAAATAAAAGTATCATTGGTGACATTGTAAGCACAACTCGATCTTGAATAACATTCATCTATTTTCTTATTGAAAACCACTCTATATTGGCAAGCGACTGACTGGATACATAATGTCTCTCACTACATATGTATGCATAGTACATGGTGTCTTTCACTACACACTAGCTATAATTACATGTGTAGCAAGTGCTAATATTTGCTATACATGAACTACAAATACAAATTGTAACCAATGCCATCTCTCCCTACATATCATAGGTACAAATTGAATTGTAGTCATACATTTGGCTACAATTGAAACTACATGTTTATGTGTAAGGACATTTTTACCTACAATTAGGGTTACATATGAATTTGTAGCGAGAGGAATAACTAACTACAACTTTAAAAAATGTAGCCTAAATAATTAGCTACACGTGTATTAGCTATATATTATAAATGTAAGGATAAATGTAGCCAAAGCTTTTAGCTACAAATTTTGGGGTTTTCGCTACAATTTTTTTTTGTAGTTAAAGACCATATTTTTCTTAGTTGAGACCGGAAGTTTCCTAGGTCTCACTAGGTACTATCGGTGGTTCATAGAGAATTTTTCAAAGATTTCCTTGCCTCTAACAAACTTGACCGAGAAAGGAGTACAATTCTTGTGGACACCAAAATGTGAAGGCAGTTTCTTGGAGCTCAAAAGGCATTTAACCTTAACCCCTTCCTCGATCATCCCATCTAATAGTGGTGGCTTCATCATTTATACAAATGCTTCTGGATCTGGATTAGGTTGTGTATTAATGCAACATGAGAAGGTGGTTCCCTATGACTCTCGACAATTGAAGAATCATGAGAGGAACTACCCAACCCATGATCTTGAGTTGGCTACTATAGTGCATGTCATGAAGATTTGGTGTCATTACCATTATGGAGAGAAGTTTGTAGTGTACATTGATCACAAAAGCCTCAAGTATCTTTTCTCATAGAAGGAGCTGAATATGTGTCAATGTTGATGGCTAGAGTTCCTAATGAATTATGACTTCTCCATATCCTACCATCGTGGGAAGGAAAACATAGTAGTGGATGTCTTAAGATGAATATGGGAAGGGCATTTAGTCACTTTGAGATTCAAGCTATCGAAGATGCTAGATAATATGATAGAATGGAAACTTAAGCCAGATGGACAAGAAATCCTCTTAACAAACCTCAATGTCCAATCTGAGATCATGAACAGGGTGATCTAAGCCCAACAGTCTGACCCTAAGTGGAAGAGGACGAAGGAAGCAACTGAGAAAGAAGATTCCGAGCTCCACCATGCTCATGATGGGAGTATACAATTCATGAATCATGTTTGGGTATGTAGTGATAAAGTAGTGAAAGATGAGCTACTAGAGGTAGCCCATAGATCTAAATACTCCATACATCCTGGAAGTACAAATATGTACAAGGACATGCAAATGAATTTATGGTGGAAAGGAATGAAGAGAGACATTTCCAAGTATGTAGCAAGATTTCTAGTATGTCGACAAGTAAAGATTGAGCATCAACAACCCATTGGGATGTTACAACCATTGGAAATTCTAGAGTAGAAATGGGAGCATATAACTACAGACCTCGTTACAGGCTTATCGAGCATGAGTAAAAGCCATGATTCTACATGGGTGATTGTAGATAGATTGACAAATCTTCTCATTTCTTGGCTATAAAAATTTGTTAATCTGTGTGGATAGCCTTGCTCGTCTCTACATGCAAGAGATTGTTTGATTGCATGGAGTTCCTACTTCTATTGTGTCTGATAGAGACCCACAATTTACATCTGATTTTGGCATAGTTTCCAATGTGTTCAGGGTACCTTTTTGAAATTTAGTACTGCTTTTCATCCCCAGACAGATGGACAATCAGAGAGTACTATCCAAAACTTGGAATACATGGTGAAAGAATGTGCAATTTACCTTCTAGGATGATGGGATGACCGCCTACCCTTAGTGGTATTTTCCTACACCAGCGACTACCATGCTAGAATTCAAATGGATCCTTATGAAGCTCTCTATGTACACCCATGTCGTTCCCCAACATACTGGAATGATGTGGGAGAAAGAAGGCTTATTGGGCCTGAGATTGTGCAACTTTATGATAAAGTTGATTTGATTACTATGCTGACAAGAAAAGAAGGGAGAAGACATATAATGTAGGTGATCATATGAACCTAAAGACATAACCTACTAGAGGAGTGTTGAGGTTCAACAAGAAAGGAAAACTGAGTCCAAGATACATCGGTCCATTCGAGATTTTAGAGTGCATGGAGACTCTGCATATAAGAGAACTCTGTCGCTAAGTCTGTCAAACACACATAATGTGTTCCATGTGTCTATGTTGAAGGACTATGTGCATGACCCATCCCACATCCTAGAGAATGTCATACCTGATGTGCGACCTGATCTAACATACGAGGAGCATGCAATCAAGATTCTAGGACATTGTGCTCACTGGCTCAGGTGAAGAATCATCCTCATGGTAAAAGTTGCATGGAAATATCTTCATGGGGAGGAGGAAACTTAGGAGATGGAAGCTGATATGAGAGAAAAGTATCCTCACTTGTTTGGTAAGTCTTTTACAATTTGAGGATGAATTTTTCTTTAAGGGGGTAAGGATGTAACCTCGTAAATCTAGAGGATTCCATAGAGTACTAGATAGGACTAAATAAGTCCAATCTCTAGAATATTCTTGGGAGCAGGAGTCATGCCTTCTCCCTTTTCCACCCCCTCTAAACTCTTCCTCCACCTCCCTGACCCTGACGCCTATAAAAGGCAGATCACCCCGATCGATCTCCTCACTTCAAGCATCTACTCCTTTTCCACCTATTCACTTGTGCATGCCTCCTCAGCCACCCATCTCATTCAATACCTCCTCCCCCTACCTTGCCTTCTTACTCCCATCATCCCATTTCTCACATTGTGTTAAAAGTCCTCATGTTACTTCTTCAGACTACAATGTTGGGTGAAGACAATAATGGCATAAGAGCTGAGTTGGTTTAGGAAAATAGTGAGATGGGACAAAGCTTAGGAGTGTCTGTAGTGTCGGGGTACCCAGAGGTTTTGTTGTAGGAGACATTTTAGCAATCCCTCACCTGACGAGGTATCTAGATCGGATCCCACTTTTAGAAGGAATGATTGAGATTGTCGTTTACCTTGGTATCACCTTACACCATACATAGTTAAAGTAAAATGATTATTGTATTGCACTCTATCACTCTTGATAAATCACATGGTTGAGGAACTATTGAATCATCAACATATAAAAGGCACATCATGTCATTAAGAAAATGTAAGATATTGACTCTACATTGTTCAATGATTTATTAAATTTAATTCTCATTCATTAATACTTTCTATAAGATAGTTTCATTTAAACTTTAAGTATGGATCACATAATAACTAGGTGGATTAACCCTATTATTAGGCACTTTAACCCACTATTAGACACCTTAACCCAATTTTGGTTACATTTCCTATTTATTAGGTACATAATAGTATATTAGGTTCAAATTTCCACTACTCTGCAAAAAGGCACATAAACCCCATTTTTAAGAATTTTGACTCACTTTTAGGCGCTTTTACCTAATTTTGGGGTGTGTTGGCATATATATTAGGCAATACACTAACAATTAGGCAGGTTAACCCCCTTTTTAGGCTCTTTAACCCACTTTTAGGCACTTCAATCCATTTTGGTCGTATTCCCTATATATTAGCCACATAATAGTAAATGAGCCTAAAAAGGCACTACACTGACAACTTAGGGGCTTTAACATACCTTTTGGCCCTTCAAGTGCATTTCAAGTGCATAATAGTCAATTAGGCCAATAAAGAAACTACACTAACAATTGGGTGTATTTACCCCATTTTTAGGCGCTTCAGCGGGGCATGAACCACATTTTTGGGTGCATTGGCCTATAAATTAGGCACGACACAGAGAAGTAGGCGGATTAACCCTATTCATAGGCACTTTAACCCACCATTAAGAACTTCAACCCAATTTTGGGCGCATTTCCTATTTATTAGGCACATAATAGTAAATTAGGCTCAAAATGCCATTACACTACAAATATGCACATAAACCCCATGTTTAGGCATTTTGACCCACTTTTAGGCGATTTACCTCATTTTGGGGTGCATTGGCATATAAATTAGGAAATACACTAACAAGTAGGCGAATTAACCCCATTCTTAGGCACTTTAACCCACTTTTAGGCACTTCAACCCATTTTGGGCGCATTTCCTTTATATTAGCCACACAATAATAAATTAGGCCAAAAAGGCACTGAACGGACAAGTGGGTGCATTAACCACATTTTTAAGCACTTGAACCGCATTTTTGGGCACATTGTCCTATAAATTAGGCATGTAACTGTAAATTAGGCTCAATTTACTACAACACTGACATATAGGTGCATAAACCCCACTATTAGCCATTTTAACACAGTTTTGGCACTTTGACCCCATCTTGGGGTGCATTGGCCTATAAATTAGGCACTTCACTGACACGTAGTCACATTTACCCATTCTTTGGTGCTTTAACCCTCTTTTGGGCACTTCAACCCATTTGTGAGCACATTTCATGTTTATAGTCGCATTATAGTAAACTAGAATAAAAGAGACACTACACTGACAAGTGGGCACATTAACCCCATTTTTAGTCATTTAGCCGCATTTGTTTGCGCACTGGCCTATATATCAGGCACATAACTATAAATTAGGCTAAAACTGCCACTTTATTGACAAATAGGCACACGAGCCCCATTTTAGGCGTTTTAACCCACTTATAGGTACTTTAATCCCATTTTGGGGTGCATATGCCAATAAATTAGGCACTACCATAACAAGTAGGCATATTAGCCCCATTCTCAAGAGCTTTGACTGGCTTTTAGGCATTTCAACCCATTTTTGGCCGCATTTCTTATTTATTAGGCAAATAATAGTAAATTAAGCTAAAAAGGCACTACATTGACATCTTAGGCGCTTTAACCCACCTTTTGGCGCTTCAACCCATTATTGGGAGCATTTCCTAGTTATTAGGTGCATAATAGTAAATTAGGCAAAA
Organism: Alisma plantago-aquatica; assembly: GCA_963693085.1. Taxonomy (NCBI): domain Eukaryota; kingdom Viridiplantae; phylum Streptophyta; class Magnoliopsida; order Alismatales; family Alismataceae; genus Alisma; species Alisma plantago-aquatica. The sequence goes on along the minus strand of OY856410.1, from coordinate 464,783,901 downwards.
AGACACTACACTGACAATTGGGTGCATTAAATCCATTTTTAGGCGCTTTAGCGACATTTGTGGGGGCGTTAACCACATTTTTGGGCTCATTGGCCTATAAACTAGGCAATACACTGATAAGTAGGTGGATTAACCCTATTCTTAGGCACTTTCACCGATTATTAGGCACTTCAACCAAATTTTGGGGGCATTTAGTATTTATTAGGAACATAATAGTAAATTAGGCTCAAGTTGCCACTACACTGAAAATAGGCGCATAAACCCCATTTTTAGGCATTTTGACCCACTTTTAGGCGCTTTTACCCCATTTTGTGGCACATTAACATACAAATTAGGCAATACGCTAACAGGTAGGTGGATTAACCCAATTCTAAAATGCTTTAACCCACTTTTAGGCACTTCAATCCATTTTGGGCGCATTTCCAATATATTAGCCACATAATAGTATATTTGGCTAAAAATGCTATAATTGACAAACAGGTGCATTAACCACATTTTAGATGCTTTAACCACATTTTTGGGCACGTTGTCCTATAAATTAGGCATGTAACTATAAATTACGATCAAATTGCTTCAACACTGACTAATAGGTGCATAAAACCTAATATTATCCGTTTTAACCCACTATTGGCACTTCAAACCCATTTTGGGGTGCATTGCCCTATAAATTACACACTACACTAACAAGTAGACACATTAACCCCACTCTTAGGCGCTTTAACCCACTTTTAGGCACTTCAAACCATTTTTGGGAACATTTCATGTTTCGTAGGCACATAGTAGTAAAGTAGACTAAGAAATGCACTACACTAACAAGTGGGTGCATTAACCCCATTTTTAGGCATTTCGCCACATTTTTTGGAGCACTAGCCTATAAATTAGGCTCATAACTCTAAATTAGGATAAAATTGCCACTACGTTGACAAATAGGCACATAAACCCTATTTTTAGGCATTTTAACCCACTTTTAGGTACTTTAACCCCATTTTGGAGCGCATATGCCTATAAATTAGGCACTACACTAACAAGTAGGCACATTAACCCCATTCTTAGGCTATTTAACCCTCTTTTAGGCATTTCAACCAATTTTTGGGTGCATTTCCTATTTATTAGGCAAATAATAATAAAATTAGGTTAAGAAAGGCAACACATAGACATCTTAGGTGCTTTAACCCACCTTTTGGCACTTCAACCCATTATTGGGCACATTTCCTAGTTATTTGGTGCATAATAGTAAATTAGTCTTAAAAAGGCACTACACTGAGAATTCGGTACATTAACCCCATTTTTAGGCACTTTAACGACATTTCTGGGCTCTTTAACTGCATATTTGGGCACATTGGCCTATAAATTAGCACTACAATGACAAGTAGACAGATTAACCCTATTCTTAGGCTCTTTAACCCACTATTAGGCACTTCAAACCAATTTTGGGCGTATTTCCTATTTATTAGAAACATAATAGTAAATTAGGCTCAAATTGCCACTACACTGCAAATAGTCGTATTAACCCCATTTTTAGGCTTTCTGATCCACTTTTAGGCACTTTTACCCCATTTTGGGTGTATTGGCATATAAATTCGGCAATACACTAACAAGCAGGAGGATTAACCCCATTCTTAGGCGCTTTAACCCACTTTTAGGAACTTCAACCCATTTTGGGCACATTTCCTATATTAGCCACGTTATAGTAAATTAGGCTAAAAAGGCACTAAACTGAAAAGTGGGTGCACTAAACACATTTTTAGGCTCTTTAACCACATTTTTTGGTGCATTGTTCTATATACTAGGCACGTAAATGTAAATTAGGCTCAAATTGCTACAACACAGACAAATAGGTGCATAAACCCCATTATTAGTCGTTTTAACCCACTTTTGGCGCTTTAACACCATTTTTGGGTGCATTAGCCAATAAATTAGGTGCGATAGTGACAAGTAGCCCCATTCTTAGGCACTTTAACCTACTTTTAGGCACTTAAACCCATTTTTGGGCATATTTCATGTTCTTTAGGTGCATAATAGTAAACTAGACTAAAAGAGGCACTACAGGGACAAGTGGGTGCATTAACCCCATTTTTAGGCATTTAACCACATTTTCTGGTGCAAGGGCCAATAAATTAGGCAAATAACTGTAAATTAGGCTAAAATGGTCACTACATTGAAAAATTGACGCAAAAACCTCATTTTAGGTGTTTAAACCCACTTTTAGGTAATGCACTGACAAGTGGGTGCATTAACCACATTTTTAGGCATTTACCCAAATTGGCCTATATATTAGGCACATAACTATATATTAGGATAAAATTACCATTATGTTGACAAATAGGCACATAAACCTCCATTTTTAAGTGTTTTAACCCACTTTTAGGTACTTTAACCCCATTTTGGGGCACATATGCCAATATATTAGGCACTACACTAACAAGTAGGCAGATTAACCCCATTCTTAGGCGCTTAAACCCACTTTTAGGCATTTCAACTATTTTTGGGTGCATTTCATATTTATTAGCAAATAATAGTAAATTAGGCAAAAAAAGGAGCTACATTGACATCTTAGGCGCTTTAACCCACCTTTTGGCACTTCAACCCATTATGGGGCACATTTCCTAGTTATTAGGTGCATTATAGTAAAATTAGGCTAAAAAAGGCGCAACGGTAACAATTGGGTTCATTAACCCCATTTTTAGGCGCTTTAGCGACATTTGTGGGGACTTTAACAACATTTTTAGGTGCATTGGCCTATTAATAAGGCACTACACAGACAAATAGGTGGATTAACCCTATTCTTAGGCACTCTAACCCGCTATTAGGCACTTCAACCCAATTTTGGGGGAATTCCCTATTTATTATGCACATAATAGTAACTTAGGCTCAAGTTGCCACTACATTGCATATAGGCACATAAACCCCATTTTTAGGCATTTTGACCTACTTTTAGGCGCTTTTACCCCATTTTAGGGTGCATTGGTATATAAATTAGGCAATACACTAGCAAGTAGGCAGATTAATCTCCTTCTTAGGCACTTTAACCCACTTTTAGGCACTTCAACCCATTTTGGGCGCATTTCCTATATATTAGCCACACTATAGTAAATTAGGCTAAAAAGGCACTAAACTGAAAAGTGGGTGCACTAAACACATTTTTAGGTGCTTTGACCGCATTTTTGGGCACATTATCCTATATATTAGGCATGTAACTGTAAATTAGGCTCAAATTGCTACAACACTAACAAATAGGTGCATAAACCCCATTATTAGCCGTTTTAAACCACTTTTAGCGCTTTAACCCCATTTTGGGGTGAATTGTAGAGGCACTGCACTGACAAGTAGCCACATTAACCCCATTCTTACGTGCTTTAACCCACTTTTAGGCACTTCAACCCATTTTTGGGCACATTTCATGTTTATTAGGTGCATAATAGTAAACTAGACTAAAAGAGGCACTACACTGACAAGTGGGTGGATTAACCCCATTTTTAGGCATTTAGTTGCATTTTTGGTGCACTGGCCTATATATTAGGCACATAACTATAAACTAGAATAAAATTGTCATTATGTTGACAAATAGGCGCATAAACCCCATTTTTAGGCATTTTACCCCACTTTTAGGTACTAGTAACCCCATTGTGGGGCGCAAATGCCAATAAATTAGGCACAACACTAACAAGTAGGGAGATTAACCCCATTCTTAGGTTCTTAAACACACTTTTAGGTATTTCAACCCAGTTTGGGCCCATTTCCGATTTATTAGGCAGATAATAGTATTTTAGGCTAAAAAAGGCACTACATTGTCATCTTAGGCGGTTTAACCCACCTTTTGGCTCTTCAACCCATTATTGGGCACATTTCCTGGTTATTAGGTGCATTATATTAAAATTAGGCTAAAAAAGGCACTACACTAACAATTGGGTGCATTAACCCTTTTTTTAGGCGCTTTAGCAACATTTGTGGGGACTTCAACCACATTTTTGGGTGCATTGGCCTATAAATTAGGCACTACACTAACTAGTAGGCAGATTAACCCTATTCTTAGGCACTTTAACCCACTATTAGAAACTTCAACCCAAATTTGGGGGGATTTCCTATTTATTATGCACATAATAGTAAATTAGGCTCAAGTTTCCATTACACTGCAAATAGATGCATAAACTCCATTTTTAGACATTTTGACCCACTTTTAGGCACTTTTACCCCCTTTTGGGGCACATTTGCATATAAATTAGGCAATACACTAACAAGTAGGCAGATTAACCCCATTCTTAGGCTCTTTAACCCACTTTTTGGCACTTCAACCCATTTGGGAGCATTTCCAATATATTAGCCACATAATAGTAAATTAGGCAAAAAATGCACGAAACTGACAAGAGGGTGCATTAACCACATTTATAGACGTTTTAACCAATTTTTGCAATTTAATCCCATTTTGGGGTGCATTGGTCTATAAATTAGGTACTACACTAACAAGTAGCCACATTAACCCCATGCTTTAGTGCTTTAACCCACTTTTAGGCACTTCAACCCATTTTTGGACACATTTCATGTTTATTAGGCGCATAATAGTATACTACACTAAAAAAGGCACTACACTAACAAATGGGTGCATTAACCCCATTTTTAGGCATTTAGCCACATTTGTTGGCGCACTGGACTATAAATTAGGCACATAACTATAAATGTGGCTAAAATTGCCACTACCTTGACAAATAGGTGCATAAACCCCATTTTTAGGCATTTTAACCCACTTTTAGGAACTTTAACCCCATTTTAGAGAGCATATGCCTATAAATTAGGTTCTACACTAACAAGTAGGTAGATTAACCCCATTCTTAGGCTTTTTAACCCACTTTTAGGTATTTTAACTTATTTTTGGGTGCATTTCCTGTTTATTAGGCAAACAATAATAATTAGGCTCAAAAAGGCAATACACTAACATCTTAGGCGCTTTAACCCACCTTTTTGGCACTTCAACCCATTATTGGGTGTAATTCCTAGTTATTAGGTGCATAAAAGAAAATTAGGCTAAAAAAGGCACTACACTGACAATTCGGTACATTAACCCCATTTTATTCACTTTAACAACATTTTTGGTGATTTAATTGCATTTTGGCTGCATTGGCCTATAAATCAGGTACTACACTGACAAGTAGACAGATTAACCCTATTCTTAGGCACTTTGACCCACTATTAGGCACTTCAATCCAATTATGTGCGCATTTCCTATTTATTAGGCACATAATAGTAAATTAGGCTCAAATTACCACTACACTGCAAATAGGCACATAAACACCATTTTTAGGCATTTTGACATGCTTTTATGTGCTTTTACCCCATTTTGGGGCACATTCGTATATAATTTAGGCAATACACTAGCAAGTAGGCGGATTAACCTCCTTCTTAGGCACTTTAACCCACTTTTAGGCATGTCAACCCATTTTGGGAACATTTCCTATATATTAGCCAGATTATCGTAAATGAGGCTAAAAAGGCACTAAACTGAAAAGTGGGTGAATTAAACACATTTTTAGGGGATTTAACTGCATTTTTGGGTACATTATCCTATATATTAGGCACGAAACTATAAATTAGGATCTGATTGTGTAAAGAGTGGGACCTGAAAGGGGATCCACTCAAATGATATAATACAAGAGCCATGTAATAATAAAGCAGCAGAAACAAAACTATTACAAAGTTACTTCATGATTCATTTATACAATTGTCCCTCACCATAATAGGTGATTTTACAAAAACTTGAACTAAGTAAAACTAAATCCAGTAGCAGAGGGTAACCTAGCCATTCCAAGCTATCCTTAAGTCCATGTCATGTTGGTAATCTTTTGAGCTCTTGTCTTCCAATGTACCTAAACCTGGGTGGAAGGGAACATCACCCAAAACATAGGAAACAACATAGAGGTCAGTAAAGGCTGAGTATGTACACATAATAAGCCTTGGGAATTATATTGTGGTAAAAGTACAACAAGAGATGTCCCCACAAGAAGGGGGCTATTTGAAATTATATAAGTTCAAAAGAAATATAACAAGAGAAATGAGGCATATTAAATTTCATATTACAAGCATGATAATAAAGAGTGTCTTGTCATAACAATCATCCACAGATTCATATTAAAACAACTAACATTTACATGCATAACAATGTAGACTAAATATACCTAAAACAGAGTCATAACACCATAGGATCATGGCCTAAAAGAAATAAGGGTGGAAACGCACACCCCGGGCAGAATACGCACGCCCTATATAAGTATGGTTGTACATAAGTACCACTATTCTAGATATTCTAGTCAAACACGTAGCATGCATAAATAGAGTGGCAAGACTAACATTTTAGTACATTTCACATAAAATGGCAATCATAGAAGGAGGGGTCCAAAGACCCATTATAAATGAATATTCTAGCAATCACATGAATTTATATGAATCAAAAGCAGAAACTATGAATGTCCAACAATTGGATTTTAAATAAAATTGATAGTTCAAGAGATGCCTCATTAAAGAAATGTAGGTTCAGTCAAATAATGCCCAAAATAAAATAGAGGATGTACATACCTTATGATCAGACCTAGATATTCAGTAACACATCCTAAGCACAGGGTCAGGGTTGTCTCAACCTAGTCACAATATATGTGCACTCAATTAATATAAAATACGTTAAACTCCTTGCTCAGAAATCGACCCTACTGTAGGTTGGAAATATGGTCATGAAACCTATTCCAATAAATCAGTCGTATTTTTGTGATTTCAAAAACATATTTATTTGTATTTTTCTACTGAATCAATGAATAGTTATGATTTTTACAAGTTAAAGTCATTTACTGATTAAAAAGGAAAACAAAATTGCATATTGACCAAAGTACCCTCGAATGAAACACAACTATTAACATGAATGTAACAATGCAACTATGATCGAGAACATCTGATCACTCCTTGGTTAAACACATGTCACATTGTGTGAATTGTCATGAATAACCCTCGTGGGTATCAATGGTCGAACCCAGGCTCCATGGGCATGATTGGGCTTTCACCCCAGGGATTGATTGCCAGTTGTCTCGCGCCATTGTAGCTTCAACATCTCAATTTTGGGAGCAAAACCTTGCGCTAGGTATCGAAGCAGGTGGGCAACCAGTCCAGTGGCTCCGCCTTGACAGATAGGAAGAAGGGAGCCTCAATATCTATTCTTTGGTCGTAGGGAGACAAGGAACAACTCGTCCTGCCAAGGAGGTGGCAAACTAGGGCAATATGGGAACTGAAAATGGCTGGACAAGGTGGAACGGAAGAATGAAGGCATTAGTGACCTTCTACTGGGTATGACAAACTCATATGTCGTCTTTCCAGGTCAGAGAATGACCAGATAGGCCTGACAAAGGAAAACACTAGCGACAGGTAGCTTCAAGATTTCTGAGTTGAAGGCTTAAAATGGTGATCTCATTTCAGCTTCTGATCAGAAACATTCACTAAAGCTCTTCTAAAATATCAGGATGGGTTTGGATGGGATTCTGGGGTTAGGGATCTGCAAAGCCCCTTCGTGATAGGGAAACAAGAATAGAGTAGTTCGGTGACGCTACTAGATAGAGCAAACCAGAGAAAACTAAGGCGAAGTGAATGCAAGAAACGACAGTGGAATAGGGTAGGTATGTTACCATTCAAGGAATTGACTTCTGTGGTGTGAAGGAGGGTGGTGGGTCTCCAGTTTTTGGGGAAGAGCTCGACCTGGAAGATGAGGATCAGCAGGTTGTAGTTAAATTGATTACATAGGAGTCTTTTTCTAGGGCTATCGGTGCCAGGGACCCCAAGATACAACGGTGGGTGTCACTAGTTGTGGCTCCGTGGTAACACATTGATGGGGGTGGTCGGTGGCTTTGGGCATTTTGTATCCAAGGCTTGAGAGGTAGTGAGATAGGTACCACTGGAACCAGTGTGGCAAAACAGATGGAAGGGTGAAGAAATTGTGAGAAGTCGTTGGTTGTGGGGAGAGAACAACGACGAGGAGATCGGAGGTGTTGAACCAGTCTTGTACGTAGTGGAAATAGGGGGAAGAGGATGATGAAGTTCACCTCTTGAATACCCGACCTACCAGAAGTCCGCGTGACTCACCAAACAACTAATAAAATCAGGACTTTATTCCTAAGTCAGTGTGACAATGACTGAAATGAAATAAACCATCTTAACTTATATATTTACTTCTAAACCACCATTAAGAGTGCATTTGATATTCGATTAAGCTCAAAATATATATATGTTAGTTAATTTGGGTGGGAGGAACACGAATGTGATCCCAGTTTTACAATTTGATATTATTTGTGTAATATTTACTCCATTATACAGTTGATCATACAATTAGGGTTTGAAACTTATGCTAATGGTCAAATTGGCGAAATCCTTTTTGAATTGTCTTTGATTCTCTCACTCTAGCCCCAAGGATCACACTATGGTATTAAATTAATACTGGGACCATGGTCTGGTAATACTATTCATCAAGTTCCCTTAATTATATTATTGGAGTTAATACATCCTAAGATTCCATGACTATGAGTTCTTAATGAGTCAATTAGGGTTATAAAGTCCCAAAAATGCTGAATCTATCATCAATAAGTGAATTACACATACTAAAAGGTATGTATTCAAAAGAAGGTCAAATAGAGAGAAAGAAGGAGGTTGGATATCACACAGACGAGTAGGGGCCTAGAAGAATGGAGGATTAGTCTATGTGTCTGGAATTGAGTATGTTACAGCACTCCACCCCTTAAAGAGGATTTCATCCCCGAAATCAATCCACTGCTAGTCATGAGTGCTAGTTTGTTCTATAGATCCTCATCTTCCACCACTTAAGCATGAATGACCAATCTTCATATACAAATTTCCCAATAGAACCATTCAGATTGTGACCGCTAAATTGGTGAACTATTGTTGCCTATAAACATCGATACTCAAGCACCATGATTCCTATCATTATTACTACTAAGGAAAATTTACTTATCAACATTATCATCATCATCATAAACATCATTAACATATTATTATTTATAATGGTCACTTTATGTATGACGTGCATATATGTCTTATTTTCCTTCTAGTATTAGGGTTATATCTTAACTTCAATTTATTTATGAATTATATCAAGGGGGTCAAATAATGATGTGTTACTTGTCTAAGACAACACTTTTACTTTAATAGACATATTAGGGTTGAGGTGTAAGTTTAGGATTTTTTGTGCCAACAGATTTTCTCATTCATATATGAACACTATAGTGTGTTGTATGGAACTATTTGAGTTAACCTTACACATTACATTAGATATGTTTTTATTAATGTGTAGTCAATTCCTTTACACTTCTATTTATCATGGTCACATGGGAAATGTTTAGAAATGCAATCATACTTAGCACGTTCACCCTAGCCTATGATGTATAGTCATCCATGCCATTTAATTATTAGCGATTTGGGGTATAGGCTATTAATTTGATCCTTTAAGTGTAATTTACTTTTACCTCCATCTGACTTAAACACGTCCTTAAGGGTAATTCAAGAATACATTTTAAAATATGTTTTTATTATCAAAGTTACATTTATGATGGTATGATTAGCAAGGCTCATCTGGAATTCTCAGTTTGGTAGCCTCTACATATGTTTAACATTATTGCTAGGAGTTATCCAAGTTTTACTCATTGTAGCTGTTATTAATCCCAATTATGACTATTAACCAGATCGTACATGAACTCCACCCCTCAAAAGTATCAAACTATAACTTAGGGCATAGCCTAGAGGGAAAAAAGGGTGGGTCCACTAGGTCTTATATATATTTAAAACTAGCTATGTCAATCTTAGGCCTAGGGTAATAAGGTTGAACATTTCAACCAAGGGTACTTCACTAAAGAGCTTCTCTACTACTCAACTTACTTGTGGTGGTGACTTGGTTTTGAAAATTGTCGATGAGATCGTAAAAAGAAAAATAAATCTTTTGTACATATACTTTAATTATGAAAATAAGTTTTAGCGATAAAGCACTGGCAATGAAGATGCAAAATTGGCGCCAAAATCGACCGAGAATCAAGTCAGATACCTTCCACAACCTGACACATACACTACTATCATGTCACCATATCCTTCTACAACAAAAAAAGGTTTGATCCTCCTATCACCTAAAAGGTCATATGACTATTCTCTAATATGTGAGCATGAGAAAGAGAAGGGTTTATATTACTCACAGTCAATCATAAGTCAAAACCTACTAAAGAATGACATCCACCATTCCCCATGTCATTCTTAATCAGCATTCCCACTACCTTATCCCGAGCCATAAGGGAAACAGGAGATTACCCAACATGGTAGAAAGAGATTTAGGGTTTTCTCCACCATGATTTCTTTACATGATAAGGTAACCCATATAGTAAAGCTAATAATCTCAAACACTACATAAACAAGTACAATATTGGAGATGAGAGAGGTGACAAAATAAGTATGCTTACTAAAACATATAGTTCCATCAATCAATTCTAATACACAAGAATAACAATCCCAGTGAGAGTGGAATTTAGCCCTTGAGAGGATGGCATCAGGGCATAACTATCCTAAGATACTCACATTGAGGACAGGGCATGCTATAACAACTATTGATCTAGTTTACAATAACACTTATCAATAAAAGGAATCTTAACCCTAATCTTGATTTTGTATTTTCCATTCATGCATGCTCAGTAACCAAGTGAATGTATGCTTGGCATGCTAGAACAACATCGAATGAAAGGGGTCACATGTGATAACTAGGGTTACACCTAACTACCATTGTCCAGTCAACCTACACCTAATGTAGTCTAGATAGCCTCCCATAAGTCAAAAGATATGAATATATCATTAGAAGAGCCAATTCCAATGTAGCATCCATTAAACCCCCAATAGAGAGGGTAGGGTTGTCAAGGTTTGTCAAGTACTATGCTACAACAACCGATGTGTTGTAAGAAGACGTATTGACCCATTTTAGAAAGGATTGAAATACTAATCGATAACCCACTACAAAGAAATAGGTCTCTCGAAAACCTCTAAAAGGTTGCCTAAGTACCTAATTAAGGAACATTGTAGGATAACTTGAAATAGTCAAGTTACCGACTGCTTTAGGCTCTGATACCATTTTATAAAGAGTGGGACCCGAAAGGGGATCCACTCAAATGATATAATACAAGAGCCATGTAATAATAAAGCAACAGAAACAAAACTATTACAAAGTTACTTCATGATTCATTTATACAATTGTCCCTCACCATAATAGGTGATTTTACAAAAACTTGAACTAAATACAACTAAAGCCAGTAGTAGAGGGTAACCTAGCCATTCCAAGCTATCCTTAAGTCCATATCATGTTGGTAATCTTTTGAGCTCTTATCTTCCAATGTACCTAAACCTGGGTGGAAGGGAACATCACCCAGAACATAAGAAACAACATAGAGGTCAGCAAAGGCTGAGTATGTACACATAATAAACCTTGAGCATTATATTGGGGTAAAAGTGCAAAAAGAGATGTCCCCACAAGAAGGGGGCTATTTCCAATTAGATAATTTCAAAATAAATATAACAAAAGAAATGAGGCATATTAAATTTCATATTACAAGCATGATAATAAAGAGTGTCTTGCCATAAAATCATCCACAGATTCATATTAAAACAACAAACATTTGCATGCATAACAATGTAGACTAAATATACCTAAAACAGGGCCATAACACCATAGGATCATGGCCTAAAAGAAATAAGGGTGGAAATGCACACCCCGAGCGGAATACGCACACCCAATATAAGTATGGTTGTACATAAGTACCACTATTCTAGATATTCTAGTCAAACACGTAGCATGCATAAATAGAGTGGAAAGACTAACATTTTAGTCAATTTCACATAAAATGGCAATCATAGAAGGAGGGGTCCAAAGACCCATTATAAATGAATATTCCAGCAATTACATGAATTTGTATGAATCAAAAGCAGAAAGTATGAATGTCCAACAATTGGATTTTAAATAAAATTGATAGTTCAAGAGATGCCTCATTAAAGAAATGTAGGTTCAGTCAAATAATGCCCAAAATAAAATAGAGGATGTACATACCTTATGATCAGACCTAGATATTCAGTAACACCTCCTAAGCTCAGGGTCAGGGTTGTCTCAACCTAGTCACAATATATGTGCACTCAATTAATATAAAATACATTAAACTCCTTGCTCAGAAAACGACCCTACTATAGGTTGGAAATATGATCATGAAACCTATCCCAATAAATCAGTCGTATTTTTTTGATTTCAAAAACATATTTATTTGTATTTTTCTACTGAACCAATGAGTAGTTATGATTTTTACAAGTTAAAGTCATTTACTGATTAAAAAGGAAAACAAAATTGCATATTGACCAAAGTACCCTAGAATGAAACACAACTATTAACATGAATGTGAGACTATGATCAAGAACATCTGATCACTCCTTGGTTAAACACAGGTCACATTGGGTGAATTGTCATGAATACCCCTCGTGGGTATCAATGGTCGAACCCAGGCTCCATGGGCATGACTGGACTTTCACCCCAGGGATTGATTGCCAGTTGTCTCGCGCCATTGCAGCTTCAACATCTCAATTCTGGGAGCAAAACCTTATGCTAGGTATCCAAGCAGGTGGGTGACCAGTCTAGGGGCTCCGCCTTGAACAGACAGGAAGTAGGGAGCCTCGATATCTATCCTTTGGTCGTAGGGAGACGAGGAACAACTCGCCCTGCCAAGGAGGTGGCAAACTAGGGGAATATGGGAACTGAAAATGCCTGGACAAGGTGGAACAAAAGAACGAAGGCATTAGTGACATTCTACTGGGTCTAACGAACTTATATGTCATCTTTCCAGGTCAGAGAATGACCAGATAGGCCTGACAAAGCAAAACACTAGCGACAGGTAGCATCAAGATTTCTGAGTTGAAGGCTTAAAATGGCGATCTCATTTCAGCTTTCGATCATAAACATTTTACTAAAGCTCTACTAAAATATTAGGATGGGTTTGGATGGGATTCTGGGGTTAGGGATCTGCAAAGCCCTTTGTGATAGGGAAACAAGAATAGAGGAGTTTGGTGACACTACTAGATAGAGCAAACAAGAGAAAACTAAGGCGAAGTGAATGCAAGAAACGACAGTGGAATAGGGTAGGTCTATTACCGTTCAACGAATTGACTTCTGTGGCGTGAAGGAGGGCGGCGGATCTCCAGTTATTGGGCAAGAGATTGACTTGGAAGATGAGGATCAGCAGGTGGAAATTAAATTGATTACATAGGAGTCTTTTTCTAGGGCTATCGGTGCCAGGGACCCCAAGATACAACGATGGGTGTCACTAGTTTTGGCTCCGTGGTAACACATTGATGGGGGGTGGTCGGAGGCTTTAGGAATTTGGTATCCAAGGCTTGAGAGGCAGTGAGATAGGTACCACTGGAATCGGAGTGGAAAAACGGATCGAAGGGCGAAGAAATCACGAGAAGTCGTTGGTTGTGGGGAGAGAACGACGACGAGGAGATCGGAGGTGTTGAACTGGTCCTGCACGCAGTGGAAATCGGGGGAAGAGGATGATGAAGTCCACCTCTCGAATACCCGACCTGCTAGAAGTCCGTGTGACTCACCAAACAGCTAATGAAATTAGGACTTTATTCCTAAGTCAGTGTGACCATGACTGAAATGAAATAAACCATCTTAACTTATATATTTACTTCTAAACCACCATTAAGAGTGCATTTGATATTTGATTAAGCTCAAAATATATATGTTAGTTAATTTGGGTGTGAGGAATACAAATCTGATCCCAATTTTACAATTTGATATTATTTGTGTAATATTTACTCCATTATACACTTAATCATACAATTAGGGTTTTAAACTTATGCTAATGGTCAAATTGGGGAAATCCTTTTTGAATTGTCTTTGATTCTCTCACTCTAGACCCAAGGATCACACTATGGTATTAAATTAATACTGGGACCATGGTCTGGTAATACTATTCATCAATTTCCCTTAATTATATTATTGGAGTTGATGCATCCTAAGATTCCATGACTATGAGTTCTCAATGAGTCAATTAGGGTTATAAAGTCCCAAAAATGCTTAATCTATCATCAATAAGTGAATTACACATACTAAAAGGTATGTATTTAAAAGAAGGTCAAATAGAGAGAAAGAAGGAGGTTGGATATCACACAGACGAGTAGAGGCCTAGAAGAATGGAGGATTAGCCTGTGTGTCTGGAATTGAGTATGTTACAAATTGCTACAACATTGACAAATAGGTGCATAAACCCCATTATTAGTCATTTTAACCCACTTTTGGCGCTTTATCCCCATTTTGGGGTGTATTGGTTGACAAATTAGGCACTGCACTGACAAGTAGCCACATTAACCCCATTCTTATGCGCTTTGACCCACTTTTAGGCACTTCAACCCATTTTTGGGCACATTTCATGTTTATTAGGCGCATGATAGTAAACTAGACTAAAAGAGGCACTACAGTGGCAAGCGGATGCATTAACCCGAAGTAGACTAGCCTATAAATTAGGCACATAACTATAAATTAGGATAAAATTACCACTACGTTGACAAATAGGCGCATAAACCCTATTTTAGGCGTTTTAACCATCTTTTAGGGACTTTAACCCCATTTTGGGGTGCATATGCCAATAAATTAGGCATTATACTAAAGAATAGGCAGATTAACCCCATTATTAGGCCCATTCACCCACTTTTAGGCATTTAAACCCATTTTGGGTGCATTTCCTATTTATTTGGTGAATAATACTAAATTAGGCTAAAAAGGCACCACCTTGACATCTTGGGTGCTTTAACCCACCGTTTGGCACTTCAAGCGCATTTCCAAGTTATTAGGTGCATAATAGTAAATTAGGTTAATAAAGACACTACACTGACAATTAGGTGCATTAACCCCATTTTTAGGCGCTTTAGCAACATATGGGGGGGCTTTAACTGCATTTTTGGGTGCATTGGCCTATAAGTTAGGCTCTACACTGACATGTAGGAAGATTAACCCTACTCTTAGGCATTTTAACCTACTATTAGGCACTTAAACCCAATTTTGGGTGCATTTCCTATTTATTAGGCACATAATAGTAAATTTGGCTCAAATTGTCACTACACTACAAATATGCGCATAACCCCATTTTTAGGCAATTTGACCAACGTTTAGGCACTTTCATTCCATTTTGGGGCACATTGGCATATAAATTAGGCAATGCACAAACAAGTAGGCGGATTAACCCCATTCTTAGGTGCTTTAATCTACTTTTAGGCACTTCAACCCATTTTGGGCGCATTTCCTATATATTAGCCACATAATAGTAAATTAGGCTAAAAGGCACTAAACTGACAAGTGGGTGCATTAACCATATTTTTAGACGCTTTCACCGCATTTTTGGGTGCTTTATCCTATAAATTAAGCACATACTGTAAATTAGGCTCAATTTTCTATAACACTGACAAATAGGTGCATAAACCACATTATTAGCTGTTTTAGCACACTTTTGGTGCTTTAACCCCATTTTAGGGCACATTGGCCAATAAATTAGGCATTGCACTGACATGTAGCCCCATTATCCCCATTCTTAGGTGATTTAACCCACTTTATGACACTTCAACCCATTTTTGGGCACATTTCATATTTATTAGGCGCATAATAGTAAAATAGACTAAAAGAGGCACTGCATTGACAAGTGGATGCATTAACTCAAATTTTAGGCATTTAGCCACATTTTTTGGCACACTGACCTATAAATTAGGCACATAACTATTAATTAGGCTAAAATTACCACTGCGTTGACAAATAGAAACATAAACCCCATTTTTTGGCATTTAAACCCACTTTTAGGTACTTTAACCCCATTTTGTAGCGCATATGCCTATAAATTAGGCACTACACTAACAAATAGGGAGATTAACCCCATTCTTAGGTGATTTAACACACTTTGGGCATGTCAACCCATTTTGGGCATATGTCATATTTATTAGGCAAATAATAGTAAATTAGGCTAAATAAGGCAATACATGGACATCTTAGGCACTTTAACCCACCTTTTGGCACTTCAACCAATTATTGGGCACATTTCGTAGTTATTAGGTGGATAATTGTAAATTAGGCTAAAAAAGGCACTACACTGACAATTCGATACATTAACCCCATTTTTAGGCACTTTAACGACATTTGTGGGGGCTTTAACCACATTTTTGGGCGCATAGGCCTATAAATTGGGCACTGCATTAACAAGTAGGTAGATTTACCCTATTCTTAGGCACTTTAACCCACTATTAGGCACTTCAACCGAATTTTGGGTGCATTTCCTATTTATTCTGCACATAATAGTAAATTAGGCTCAAATTGCCACTACAATGTATATAGGCGCATAAACCCCATTTTTAGGCATTTTGACCCTCCTTTAGTCGCTTTTACCCCATTTTGGGGCGCATTAGCATATAAGTTAGGCAATACACTAACAAGTAGGCGGATTGACCCTATTCTTAGGCACTTTAACTAACTTTTAGGCACTTCAACCCATTTTGGGCGCATTTCCTATATATTAGCCACATTATAGTAAGTTAGGCTAAAAAAGTCAATAAATTGAAAAGTGGGTGCACTAAACACATTTTTAGGTGCTCTAACTGCATTGTGGGGTGCATTGTCCTATATATTAGGAATAAAACTGTAAATTATGCTCAAATTGCTACAACAATGACAAATAGGTACATAAACCCCATTATTAGCTATTTTAACCAACTTTTGGCACTTTGACCCCATTTTGGGGCGCATTAGCATATAAATTAGGCACTGCACTAACAAGTAGCCGCATTACCCCATTCTTAGGCACTTTAACCCACTGTTAGTTACTTCAGCCCATTTTTGGTCACATTTCATGTTTATTAGGCCCATAATAGTAAGCTAGACTAAAATAGGCACTACATTGACAAATGGGTGCATTAGCCCCATTTTTAGGCATTTAGCCACATTTCTTGGCACGCTAGCCTATAAATTAGGCACATAACTGTAAATTAGGCTAAAATTACCACTTCATTGACAAATAAGTGCATAAACCCCATTTTTACACGTTTTAACCCACTTTTAGGTGGTAACCCCATTTTGGGGCACATATGCCAATAAATTAGGCACTACATTAACAAGTAGGTGGATTAACCCGATTCTTACGCTCTTTAACCCACTTTTAGGCATTTCAACCAATTTTTGGGTGCTTTTCCTATTTATTAGGCAAATAATAGTAAATTAGGATAAAAAAAGGCAATACACTGACAACTTAGGTGCTTTAACCCACCATTTGGTACTTCAACCCATTATTGGGTGCATTTCCTAGTTATTAGGTGCATCATAGTAAAGTAGACTAAAAAAGGCACCATGATAATAAAATTGGATGCATTAACCCCATATTTAGGTGCTTTAACGACATTTGTGGGGGCTTTAATCACATTTTGGGCACATTGGCCTATAAATTAGGCACTACACTGACAAGTGGGTGGATTAACCCCTTTTCTTAGGCCCTTTAACCCACTATTAGGCACTTCAACTGTATTTTGAATGCATTTCCTATTTATTAGGCACATAATGGTTAATTAGGCTCCAACTGCCACTACACTGCAAATAGGCGCATAAACCCCATTTTTAGGTATTTTGACCCACTTTTAGGCACTTTTACCCCAATTTTGGGGTGCATTGGCATATAAATTAGGAAATACATAAGTAGCTAATTAACCCCATCCTCAATTGCTTTAAACCACTTTTAGGCACTTCAACCCATTTTGGGCGCATTTCCAGTTTATTTGGCGCATAATAGTAAATTAGGCTAAAAAAGCACTACACTGATAAGTGGGCACATTAAGCCCATTTTTAGGCAATTAAGCCGCATTATTGGGTGCATTTGCATATAAATTTGGTGCATAACAATAAATTAGGTTAAAATTGCCACTACACTAACAAATAGGCTCATAAAACCCATTTTTAGGCATTTTTACCAACTTTTAGGCGCATAAACCCCATTTTGGGGTGCATTGGCCTATAAATCATGCACTACACTGACAGCTAAAGCATTTTGACCCACCTTTTGGCACTTCAACCCATTATTGGGTGCATTTCCAAGTTATTAGGTGCATATAATAGTAAATTAGGCTAAAAAAGGCACTAAACTGACAAATGGGTGCATTAACCCCAATTGTTAGGCACATTAGAGACATTTGTAGGGGCTTTAACCGCATTTTTGGGCGCATTGGCCTATACATTTGGCACTACACTGACAAGTAGGTAGATTAACCCCTTTTCTTAGGCCCTTTAACCCACTATTAGGCCCTTCAACCCAATTTTGGGCGCATTTCCTATTTATCAGGCACATAATAGTAAATTAGGCTCAAATTACCACTACACTGCAAATAGGCACATAAGCCCTTTTTTAAGCATTTTGACCCACTTTTAGGCACTTTTACCCCATTTTCCGGTGCATTGGCATATAAATTAGGCAATACACTAACAAGTAGGTAGATTAACCCCATTCTTAGGTGCTTTAACCCACTTTTAGGCACTTCAATCTATTTTGGTCGCATTTCCTATATATTAGCCACATAATAGTGAATTAGGCTAGAAAAGGCACTACACTGACAAATAGGTGCATTAACAACATTTTTAGGTGCTTTAACCACATTTTTGGGTGTATTGTCCTATAAATTAGGCATGTAACTGTAAATTAGGCTCAAATTGGTACAACACTGACAAATAGGTGCATAAACCCCATTATTAGCTATTTTAACCCACTTTTGGCACTTTAATCCCATTTTGGGGCGCAGTTGCCTATAAATTAGGCACAAAATTGACAAGTAGCCACGTTAACCCCATTCTTAGGTGCTTAACCCACTTTCAGGCACTTCAACCCATTTTTGGGCACATTTCATATTTATTAAGCACATTATAGTAAACTAGACTAAAAGAGGCACTACACTGACAAGTGGGCGCATTAACCCCATTTTTAGGCATTTAGCCGCATTTTTTGGTGCACTAGCCTATAAATTAGGCATATAACTGTAAATTAGGCAAAAATTGCTACTACTTTAACAACTAGGCGCATAAAGCCCATTTTTAGGCATTTTAGCCAACTCTTAGGTAATTTAACACCATTTGGGGTGCATATGCCTATAATTAGGCACTAAACTAACAAGTAGGTAGATTAACCCCATTCTTAGGTGCTTTAACCCACTTTTAGGCATTTCAACCCATTTTTAGGCTTTAGCCAACTCTTAGGTACTTTAACACCATTTGGGGTGCATATGCCTATAATTAGGCACTAAACTAACAAGTAGGCAGATTAACCCCATTCTTAGGTGCTTTAACCCACTTTTAGGCATTTCAACCCATTTTGGCGCATCTCCTATTTATTAGGCAAATAATAGTAAATTAGGCTAAAAGGGCAATACACTGACATCTTAGGCACTTTAACCCACCTTTTGGCACTTCAACCCATTATTGGGTGCATTTCTTAGTTATTTGATGCATAACAGCAAATTAGGCTAAAAAAGGCACTACACTGAGAATCGGGTGCATCAACCCCATTTTAGGCACTTTAATGGCATTTGTGGGCGCTTTAACCACATTTTTGGGCACATTGGCCTATAAATTAGGCACTACACTGACAAGTATGTGGATTAACCCTATTCTTAGGCACTTTAACCCACTATTAGGCACTTCAACCCAATTTTGGGTGCATTTCCTATTTATTAGGCACATAATAGTTAATTAGGCTCAAATTTCCACTATACTACATATAGACACATAAACCCCAATTTAAGGAATTTTGACCCACCTTTTGGCGCTTTACCCTATTTTGGGGTGCATTGGCATATAAATTAGGCAATACACTAACAAGTAGGTGTATGAACCCCATTCATAGGCTCTTTAACCCACTTCTAGGCATTTCAACCCATTTTGGGCACATTAATTAGCCACATAATAGTAAATTAGGCTAGAAAAGGCACTAAATTGACAAGTGGGTTCATTAGCCACATTTTTAGGCTTTTTAACTATATTTTTCTACGCATTGTCTAATAAATTTGGGGCGTAAATGTAAATTAGGATCAATTTGCAACAACACTGACAAATAGGTGCATAAACCCCATTATTAGTAATTTTAACCTTAGTTTTGGTGCTTTGACACCATTTTAGGGCGCATTGGCCTATAAATTAGGCATTGCACTGACAAGTAGCCACATTAACCCCATTCTTAGGTGCTTTAACCCACTTTTAGTCACTTAAACCCATTTCTAGACACAATTCATGTTTATTAGGTGCATAATTGTAAAATAGGAACTACATTGACAAGTGAGCACATTGGCCCCATTTTTAGGCATTTAGCCACATATTTTGGCACAGTGGCCTATAATTAAGCACATAACTGTAAATTAGGATAAAATTACCATTACGTTGACAAATAAGTGCATAAACCCCATCTTTACGCATTTTAACCTACTTTTAGGTACTTTAACCCCATTTTGGGGCACATGTGCCAATATATTAAGTACTGCACTAAAAAGTAGGCAGATAAACCCCATTCTTAGACGCGTTAACCCACTTTTAGGCTTTTCAATCCATTTTTGGGTGCATTTCCTATTTATTAGGTGAATAATAGTAAATTAGGCTAAAAAGGTACTACACTGACATCTTAGGCACTTTAAAATTGGATCCTTTTCCTCGTTTGAGAATCTCCTCCCAGAATTTGATTAATTAATAGGAAAAATGATACCCATTTTGGGAACGTCCAGTGCCAATGTATGGGCGCAAGAATTTCCAGGAACATTTGGAACATTTCGTTTCTGAACAGAAGAAAGCAACCCCAAAAATTTGGGACCAAAGGACTCAAATCCATATACAAAAATACAAAAAAATAAAGCTGAAATACCACCTTTTGGCACTTCAACCCGTTACTGGGCGCATTTCCTAGTTATTAGGTGCATAAAAGTAAATTAGGCTAAAAAAGGCACTACACTGACAATTGGGTGCATTAACCCCATTTTTAGCTGCTTTAGCGACATTTGTGGGGGCTTTAATCAAATTTTGGGGGGCATTGGCCCATAAATTAGGCACTACACTAGCAAGTAGGCGTATTAACCCTATTCTTTAGCACTTTAATCCAATATTTAGCACTTGAACCCAATTTTGGGTGCATTTCCTATTTATTAGGCACATAATAGTAAATTAGGCTCAAATTCCCACTACACTACATATAGGTGCATAAACCCCTTATTTAGGCATTTTGTCCCACTTTTAGGCACTTTTACCCCATTTTGGGGTGCATTGGCATATAAATTAGGGAATATACTAACAAGTAGGTAGATTAACCCCATCCTTAGGTGCTTTTACCCACTTTTAGGCACTTCAACCCATTTTGGGCGCATTTCCTATATATTAGCCACATTATAGTAAATTAGGCTACAAAGGCACTAGACTGACAAGTTGGTGCATTAACCACATTTTTAGGCACTTTAACCACATTTTTGGGTGCATTGTCCAATAAATTAGGCATGTAACTATAAATTAGGCTCAAATTGCTACAACATTAACAAATAGGTGCATAAACCCCATTATTAGACGTTTTAACCCACTTTAGCACTTCAATCCCATTTTGGGGTGCATTGGCCAATAAATTAGGCAGTACACTGAAAATTAGCCACATTAACCCCTTTCATAGGTGCTTTAACCCACTTTTAGTCACTTCAACTCATTTTTGGGCACATAATAGTAAACTAGACTACAAAAAGGCACTACATTGACAAGTGGGCACGTTAACCCCATTTTTAGGTATTTAGCCGCATTTTTTGGCACACTAACCTATAAATTAGCCACATAATTGTAAATTAGGCTAAAATAGCCACTACCTTGAATAATAGGTGCATAAACCCCATTTTTAGGCATTTCAACCCACGTTTAGATACTTTAAGCCCATTTTGGACCACATATGCCTATAAATTAGGCACTACACTAACAAGTAGGCAAATAATCCCTATTCTTAGGCGCTTTAACCCACTTTTAGGCATTTTAGCCCATTTTTGGGTGCATTTCCTATTTATTAGGCAAATAATAGTAAATTTGGCTAAAAAAGGCAATACATTGACATCTTAGGCTGTTTAACCCACCTTTTGGCACTTCAACCCATTATTGGGCGCATTTCCTAGTATTCGGTGCATAATAGTAAATTAGGCCAAAAGGGCCACTACACTGACAATTGGGTGCATTAACTCCATTTTAGGTGCTTTAACGACATTTGTGGGTGCTTTAACCGCATTGGCCTATAAATTAGGAACTACACTAACAAGTAGGCAAATTAACCCTATTCTTAGGCACTTTAACCCACTATTAGGCACTTCAACCCAATTTTTAGCACATTTCCTTTTTATTAGACACATAATGATAAATTAGGATCACATTGCCACTACCCTGCATATAGGCGCATAAACCCCATTTTTAGGCATTTTGACCCATTTTTAGGCACTTTTACCCCAATTTTGGGGCGCATTAGCATATAAATTAGACAATACATAAGTAGCTAATTAACCCTATCCTTAGGCGCTTTAAATAAGTTTTAGGCACTTCAACCCATTTTGGGCACATTTCTTGTTTATTTGGCGCATAATAGTAAAGTGGGCTAAAAAGGCACTACACTGACAAGTGGGTGTATTAACTCATTTTAGGCAATTTCGCCGCATTTTTGGGTGCATGTTTCCTATAAATTAGAAGCATAACAATAAATTAGGCTAAAATTGCCATTGTATTGACAAATCAGCACATATACCCCATTCTTAGGCTTTTTACCAACTTTTAGGCGCTTTAACCCCATTTTGGGGTGCATTGGCCTACAAATCAGGCATGACATTGACACCTTAGGCACTTCAACCCACCTTTTGGAACTTCAACCTATAATTGGACACATTTTCTAGTTATTAGGTGCTTAATAGTAAATGAGACTTAAAAAGGCACTACACTGACAATTGGGTGCATTAACCCCAATTTTAGGTGATATAACGACATTTGTGGGCGCTTTAACAGCATTTTTGGGCTCATTGGCAAATAAATTAGGCACTACACTGATAAGTAAGCAGATTAACCCCTTTTCTTAGGCCCTTTAACCCACTATTAGGCACTTCAACCCAATTTTGGCCGTATTTCCTGTTTATTAGGCACATAATAGTAAATTAGGCTCAAATTGCCACTACCCTGCAAATAGGTACATAAACCCCATTTAGGCATTTTGAACCACTTTTAGGCACTTTTACCCGAATTTTTGGGAGCATTGCCATATAAGTTAGGCAATATATAAGTAGATAATTAACCCTACTCTTAGGCGCATTGTCCTATAAATGAGGCACACAACTGTTAATTAGGCTCGAATTGCTACAACACTAACAAATACGTGCATAACCCCATTATTAGCTATTTTAACTGACTTTTGGTGCTTTAACCCCATTTTGGGATGCATTGGCCAATAAAGTAGGCACTGCATTGACAAGTAATCACACGAAACCCATTCTTAGGCGCTTTAACCCACTTTTAGGCACTTCAACCCATTTTTGGGCACATTTCATTTTTATTAGGTGCATAATAGTAAACTCTAAATGAGGCACTACACTGACAAGTGGGCGCATTAACCCCAATTTTAGGCATTAGCCGCAGTTGTTGGGGCACTAGCTTATAAATTAGGAACATAACTGTAAATTAGGCTAAAATTACCATTACATTGAGAAATAGGCGCATAAACCCCATTTTTAGGCATTTTAATCCACTTTTCGGTACTGTAACACTATTTTTGGGCGCATATGGTAGTAAATTAGGCACTACACTAAAAAGTAGGCAGATTAACCCCATTCTTAGGCACTTCAACCCATTTTTAGGTATTTCAACCCATTTTTGGACGCATTACGTATTTATTAGGAGAATAAAAGTAAATTAGGCTAAAAAAGGCACTATACTGACATCTTAGGCGTTTTAACCCATGTTTTGGCACTTCAAGTGCATTTCCTAGTTATTAGGTGCTTGATAGTAAATTAGGCTAATAAAGGCACTACTCTGACAATAGGGTGCATTAACCCCATTTTAAGTGCTTTAGCGACATTTGTGGGGACTTTAAATGCATTTTTGGGTGCATTGGCCTTTAAATTTGGCACTACACTGACAGGTAGACAGATTAACCCTATTCTTAGGCATTTTAACCACTATTAGGCACTTCAACCCATTTTTGGGTGGATTTTCTATTTATTAGGCACATAATTGTAAATTAGGCTCAAATTGTCACTACACTGCAAATATGCGCATAAACCTCATTTTTAGGCATTTTGACCCACTTTTAGGCGCTTTTACCCCATTTTGGGACGCATTGGCATATAAATTCGGCAATACACTAACAATTAGGCGGATTCACCCCATTCTTAGGCACTTTAACCCACTTTTGGGCACTTCAACTCATTTTGGGTGCATTTCCTATATATTAGTCACATAATAGTAAATTAGGCTAAAAAGGCACTAAACTAACAAGTAGGTGCATGAGCCACATTTTTAGGCACTTTAACTGCATTTTTGGGCACATTGTCCTATTAATTAGGCACGTAACTGGAAATTAGGCTCAAATTGCTACAGCACTAACAAATAGGTGCATAAACCCCATGATTAGCCGTTTTAACCCACTTCTGGCACTTTAATCCCATTTTGGAGTGCATTGACCTATAAATTGGGCACTACAGTGACAAGTAGCCACATTAACCCCATTTATAGGTGCTTCACCCACTTTTAGGCAATTCAACCCATTTTTGGGCAGATTTCATGTTTATTTTGTGCATAATAGTAAAGTAGATTAAATAAGGTAATACACTAACAAGTGGGCGCATTAACCCCATTTTTAGGCACATAACTGTAACTTAGACTAAAATTGCCACTATGTTGACAAATAGGCACATAAACCCCATTTTTAGGCATTTTAACCCACTTTTAGGTACTTAAACCCCATTTTGGGTGCATATGCCTAAAAATAAGGCAGTACACTAACAAGTTGACAGAGTAACCTCATTCTTAAATGATTTAACCCACTTTTAGGCATTTCAACTGAATTTTAGGCACATTTCATGTTTATTAGGATAGTAATAGTAAATTAGGCTAAAAAAGGCAATACACTAACATCTTAGGCACTTTAACCCACCTTTTGGCACTTCAACCCATTAATCTGTGCATTTGCTAGTTATTAGGTGTGTAATAATAAATTAGGCTAAAGAAGGAACTACATTGATAATTGGGTGCATTAACCCCACTTTTAGGCGCTTTAACGACATTTGTGGGTGCCTTAACCACATTGGCCTATAAATTAGGCATTATACTAACAAGTAGGTGGATTAACCCTATTCTTAGGAACTTTAACACATTAATAGGCACCTCAACCAAATTTTGGGCGCATTTCCTATTTATTAGGAACATAATAGTAAATTAGGCTCAAATTGCCACTACACAGCAAATAGGCGCATAAACCCCATTTTTAGGAATTTTGACCCACTTTTAGGCACTTTTACCCCAATTTCGAGGCACACTGTCATATAAATTAGGTAATACATAAATAGCTAATTAACCTTATACTTATTCGCTTTAAACTACTTTTAGGCACTTCAACCCATTTTTGGTGCATTTCCTGTTTATTTGGCTCATAATAGTAAATTAGGATAAAAAGGCACTACACTGATAAGTGGGCGCATTAACCCCATTTTTAGGTAATTTAGCTGCATTTTTGGGTGCATTCGCTTATAAATTAGGCGCATAACAATAAATTAGGCTAAAATTTCCACTACACTGACAAATAGGCACATAAACCCCATTTTTAGGTGTTTTACCAACTTTTAGACACTTTAACCACATTTTGGGGCGCATTGGCTTACAAATTGGGCACTACAATGACACCTTAGGCTCTTTAACCCACCTTTTGGCACTTCAACCCATTATTGGACACATTTCCTAGTTATTCTGTGCATAATAGTAAATTAGGGTTAAAAAGGCACTACAATCACAATTGGGTGCATTAACCACATTTTTAGGCTATTTAACGTCATATGTGGGCACTTTTACCGCATTTTTGGGCGCATTGGCATATAAATTAGGCACTACACTAACAAGTATGTGTATTATTCCTATTCTTAGACACTTTAACCCACTATTAGACACTTCAACCCAATTTTGGGCGCATTTCCTATTTATTAGGCACATAATAGTAAATTAGGCTCAAATTGCAACTACACTGCAAATAGGCGCATAAACCCCATTTTAAGGAATTTTGGCCCACTTTTAGGCACTTTTACCCCATTTTGGGGTGAATTAGCATATATATTAGGAAATACACTAATAAGTAGACGGATTAACCCCATTCTTAGGTGCTTTAACAACCTTTTAGGCACTTTAACACATTTTGGGCACATTTTCTGATTATTAGCCACATAATAGTAAACTAGTAAATGCACGAGCGTTGCATGTGAATGTTTTTAAGAATACTTTATACACTCATCTTACAAGAAATATGTTTGACCATGACATCAAAAAATAATGAAAAACTTTTCAAAAAAAATCTAAAGTTTATTGTTTGAAGGTAATATTATGACAATGCAGAAAATGAGTACGAATCAGTTCACTATTTTGTGTTTACTGTTCTTTGTCATCTTGTCTTTGGGATTTTATCTATTATATCCATTCCTTGTTTGTTTTGTTGATTAGTAGCCAATAATTTTCTTCTTTTCTTTTTTGCATAGATAGTTTTTTCTTGATCATGTGACTTGACTATTTCTTCATTGTCTTGGATATGTTCTTGTATTTGTAGATCTCTTTAAACCTCCCTTGAATCAATTCGATCATCGATTTCTTTCTTGACAATGCTTTCAACTATTTCCATTGCAATGCATGTGTAGTCTTTTTTATTGATTTCAACTTTAACAATAACCTTCATTGTGCAACAAAACCTTTTTGTAAGTATGTTCTCCAAAGTCCTTTCATAATCAACATAGTTATAATCCTATAAACAAATATAGCCAACACAATAAGAAAGAGCTAATGTTTATATATAGCATTAGTATTTTTACCCTTTTGAAGCGTATATAAGAAATTATATATTACCTTTTTCTTGAATAGATCACCTGCAGATATATTCATCAAGTGTTCTTCTTCCTTCCCAAAGAAAGTTGCCCATATAGTTCCAGTTTCATCAACAATTTTAACTCATAGACAATATCTATATATGTACTGGTATATAAGAATATTAGAGGAAATATTCGTAAAAAAATAAACAGTTGTGAAACTAATAGTGTATATAGTGATTTTACCTGAATTCAACCTTATCTAATATATGTTCACACTTAGGACAATATTTTGCATCATCTTCAATCTTTATTTTCTTTTTTGCATTGAGAGCATGATAAGTAGACCATGTTGAGTCTTATCAATATCAACAATTCTTGCTTCAATTATGTAGATATTATTCTATGAGATGCAAAAATAATAGTTATAAACATACAAAAATATATTAAAATAGTAGACACATATGTAGGGTATTTAGAATACAAAGTTGGAACTTAAAGTACTTGTTTTAATTTTTCATCATCAAGTTGGGTCAATGAAGACAATTCTTTTCTTACTATGTTGAAGTTTCCAAAACCATAGGATTGAATTCTATGCCTTCTATTGAAGATTTCTTCATCTTTATTAGAAAACCTACAATAATGGTAATTGTTATGATGTATAAATTTAAGACATGATACACAACACATATGTGTAAAAAATAAATAGAGAACCATTTCTTTAGTTCTTTTTCCTCCTTACGTGAAGAATTAATCAATCTCAATGAGTATATCACTTGTAGTAGTCAGACCAAATATACCTATAATGAATAGAATTAGAATATGAGGTGTTTCAATTAGTTACAATAAATTCACAAAGGACACCTTTAAAAGTATTTGTTTTAAATGAACATGCTAATATCGTTGCTTTGTCACTAATCATCTTTTCCATAGTTGCATCGTCATATGAGGTGAATCCATTCCATAGGTTATGACTATTGGTTCTGTACAACTAATGAACATAATGGAAAGTTAATAAAAAGAATGACACCAAACAATAATAAATGGAAGTGGTAATGATTCCGTATGAGTGATCTGTTATTAAGAAATGCTGACATTGCACAAGGGATCCATCAACTTTTTTGGTCACATACATCTTTGAATCAGCATTGATAAGAATACCAACAATATCTAAACATTAAATAACTTATTAGTTTTAAATTTGTCAATTGTAATGAAAATCATTCACAACAATACTCACCTCTATATTGATTGTCCACTTTACTATCAAGCAAAGATTTAATAGATTTGAAAGTTGGCGTGCTTTTATCTTTGAACTCTAAAGTGTTCCAATTTGAGGAATTGGATACATCCAATGTCATGGAATAATGTATGACAATCTCATGCTCTAGTTTTTGTTTGTCAAACTGAAATTGTTGTGCTACTTCCTTAATGATGCCATTGGGTATCTTAAAAGATGAATTTGGTTGCAAAATAGAATTGAACTTCTCAATCACACCATCGAACATGATTGCCCGTATGATTTGACCCTAAATTACATGGATATTAGTATTTTGGATTGTTATAATATATAAAATAATTATGAAAATAGATACCTTGGTGTCTATAACTCTCAGTTTTACGTACTTCCCGGATCTTGTTGAGTTTGTAAAGGTCCTGACCTCATCTTTGTGAATCAGTTTGCAATATAATTCCCAAGTTGACAGAGTAGGCGTCAAACTTTCTATGGTTACACTTTGCAACTGTACTTGTCCACCTAAAATATAAATGCAGTCATAAATATGTGTAATGTTTCTCATAAAATATACTTTCAAAAATCAATTGATTTAGAATGAAATTCAACAAACTTTTTGAAGGATAAAATTATAAAAACAATGTTAGAAAAAAGGATAGGAAATTTTGATATATTAAAAAATCAAATAAATAATAAAGTTTTCTTATAAAGGAAGAAAATAACTTCTGGTCATTTGATGTACGGATGTTGATATCATTGATAATTGATATAAGGTTGTACCTTTTTATCATTAGGTACTTGCAAAAGATCAACTTTTATTATATTCAATGAATTAAATAGATTGTTGTCTTAGAGAAGTAGGAAAGCGTCATGTAGTTATGGGACACGAGGTAGAACATGTAGTACTATGGGATAATAAGGACTTACGTGTAAATGAAGCGACACATTACATGAGGTTGATATCATGCAGAAATTAACTAATAGCCAAGTATGTCGGTATGAATATGATATTAAATATTTTTGTTTAATGGTTTTTGGCTTCTTTTGTACCATATATTCGTTGAAGAAAGTTCTTATGTGCTCTAAGATGGATTCCTTATTCAATGACAATTTCTAAACTTATTGAATGACACTTATCAATTAAATATATTTAGAGATAAAGTACAATGACTTTTTATAAAAGATAGAACATCAGTATAGGACGGTTATTAGAAAAAGGTACAGGTTGAACGTCACCCAGATCTTCAGAATCTGCTAACATGACTAGAGATAGCTAACATAGTCCAGCGACAAATCAGTCAATGTGGCAGATCGGTGCAAGGAAATAAAACAAATTTAGAAAAAATATTTTAAGTCATTTTTCATAATGGGCCGTTGTATAATTTTTTTGAAATAATGGGCTTGAGAGAAAGTTGCACCAACAACAAAAATGAAGAACAAAAAAAATAATCATAGTTGACAAGATGCCTTCTAAACAAATGTATAGAATTATCATAATGTGTCTGGACAAATCATGGACTTGATAAAAAAGTGTAGACATGATAACAGAGGTGAACAAAAATGACTAATGACAATATTAACAGAAGATACGTTTATGTATCTTACCATCTCCAGTGGACAGATTTTCACTTTGTTGCTTTTGATTATGTCGGCTCATAATTTATAATTGACCGTGCAAGATAGATTGGGAGGGCACCGGTAGTCGTTTGTAGTCTTCAAGGTTGCACAGTCGATCGGGATCGATTATAATCTTCTTAGACGAAAGCTTTTTCTATTCACAGAGGTGTAAACAAGCAACACTTTGTTGATGCTTCATTGCAAGAAAGATAATTCATAAGTTGCACATAGGTCGTATATATACAATTCTATAACATGTTCTTTGAGATTTATTTAAAGTAGAATTCACAATTATGGTTGACGTTGGACACTTTTGAGAATTCAGATAATATATACTGGATAAAATAATCATGACATCCTTAAATGGTCTATGTTGCATGGTGTCACATCGAATAAGGAAAAAGGTATTGTCTTTATCCTAATAATTTAGAAAATAACTTGTACGTGCCAAACACGGCTGGATCCCATGTTGCTGGAGGTATTGATGTCTCCCAAACATAACTGGATTAGGATACATATAACAACATTATCCTCTAAATTTTCTTCGACAAATTTAAAGTGTGTATGACATCACTGTATCCGTTATTATGTAAGCAGTCGTTGTGTTTATTTAAAAAACTGTTCGCTGCATCCTTGATCTACAAGGACACAGGGTCATTCAAGGAAGAAAATGTCCGATTTCGACGCCGTTTCGGTGGCCACAGGAACAGAAATTTCGACAGATGCGTTCCTGGCGTTTCGACGGCCAAATTAACGAATTATTTGATGAAATTTTACCAGAAGCATCTACTAGTCTAGATCTACTCAAATATGTAATAATATTTTATATTGGATATGTTAGGGGGGGGTCTCCTCATGAGTGAGTGAAGAAAGATAAACTGTTTCGATGGGGATTTCGATGGGGATTTCGATGTCAATTTTGATAGTGAAATGAATTAGTTAAGTCATTATAGTTTGCAAGCACGATAAATAGACTTAAAGACACAAACATATGCAAAGAAAATATGGTCTAGTATGGTAGGACATCTAGGTGGGATGACAGGCTGTACTGAAGCAATGTTGATCTGATCATCTGATTGTGAGTAGTATTAAGGAAATCACAACTTACAAGTGACAACTTCAATTAAAACTTACTAGTTAGTAGTTACTACAAGTCTACAAGTATACAATCCAAGTTAATATTAGTATATATTGTTAATATAAGCATTAATCTAGGCAATTCCATGTTAAAAAAAAAGATTTTTTTAAGCAAAAAAGATTAGATTTCAGTAGTAATACGGGTTTAGGTTATGGATTTAGTGATATTTAGTAGGATTCATGTTTAGATCTACAACATTTAAGGATTTAATGCATAGATCCACCATTTTTGGTAGATCTAGTACCTTAGATCTAAGAGAATAGAGAGAGAAATATGGTAGGAGGAGAGATTAGAGAGAGAGAATAGGTAGAACATTAGATGGGGGGGAGAAGAAGAAGAGGATTAAAGAAAACATACCTCAAAATCCCTCAAAATAGCCTTTAGAACCTTCAAAATCACCCAAGTAAAAATCTGCAGCAGTCGTCTTCTTTTTCGGTGGCACAGTTCGGCGTCCCGACCCGTGCCAGCGAAATAATAGCCATAAGTAGCTAATTTGCAGCGAAATTCCCCCTGTTTCGGCGAAATTTGAAAACACCATCGAAATTTTATATTTTACCGGCGAAATTACGTACGTAACAAGAGGTACTGCTGTTTCTATGTCCGATTGCCATCGGCACCGAAATAATTGGCAAAATTTCGCCAATTTTGACGATATTTTGAACATTGGGGTCATTGCACCATTATCCCTGGTTATGTAAGCAACTGTTGTGTTCATTTAAAATAATTGTTTGACGCATCCTTGTTCTACAGGGACATATACTTATTGCGCGATTATCTTCATGTACGAAAAGAATACATATAGTATGGAG
Organism: Alisma plantago-aquatica; assembly: GCA_963693085.1. Taxonomy (NCBI): domain Eukaryota; kingdom Viridiplantae; phylum Streptophyta; class Magnoliopsida; order Alismatales; family Alismataceae; genus Alisma; species Alisma plantago-aquatica. Next base: position 464,751,944 of record OY856410.1, on the reverse strand, counting down.
TTTTGATTGAAGAATATATAATTGTCCATATTAAACCATACATTCAATACAAAACATAATAAAATTCATCTTTGGATATCAAAGCTATCCATGTTTGAGGACAAGTCATATAATTACAACAATTAGATAGTTGAACAAACAACATCAAAAGAAAAAAATGTAGTCATATCATTTGCGTAGGGTATGTTGGATAACTCAAATGTGTTTGATTGAATAAAAAATTATATATACTTAAGAAGTATTGTATGGTGTTCTTATACAACAAGGACAAAATCTTGTCTTTGTCCTACTAAATTAAAAATAACTTGTTGCTACCAAGTATGGATGTACTTGGTTGTTCATTTTATATAATTGTTTGACGCATCATTCCCCTTTTCACAGGGACATACTTATGGCGTCAATATTTTCATGTTTCAAAACCTATATGGACTCTGAATTGAAAATATATGCACAATATCTATAGATTATTTTCACAACCTAAAATGTAACAAAAGTCATCTTTCAGTATTAAATTTATATGTATTTGTACAAAAATGATATGAATACAACAATGAATCAGTCAAATAGATGGCAACAAAATAAAAAATAATATGGACAACTCGTTTGACTTCTACTACAACTTACTACGATATATTTTTCCCATACCTAAAATGTAAAAAGAGATGGTTAATGAAAGGGGGTAACAAAATCTGAGTATCCAAACCAAAATATACAGCAGTTCAGACAGAACCAACAAAACTTTGATGGAACACACAAGATCTAGAAGACAACAGTTTTTAGTTGGAGATCGAACAAAATCTAGTACTTAATAGGTGCTAAGACACTAAGTTGAGAGCCAAGCTTTTCCTCAACAGCCTTCGCTGCTGTAAGACGGAGCAAAACTTTGATGGAACTCGCAAGATCTAGAAGACAACAGTTTTTAGTTGGAGATCGATCAAAATCTAGTACTTAATAGGTACCAAGACGCTAAGTTGGGAGCCAAGCTTTTCCTCAGCAGCCTTCGCTACTTTAAGACGGAGCTCCAATAGCTGCATATGTTTTTTTGTAAGTGGCTTGAGCTCTCTGTTCTTGTTTCTTCTTGAGCTCCTTGAAGGTATCGTAATGGTTATATCCAACCTCCTTCGAAAGCTGTCCTAGCAAGCAGTACTTGTAGCCTGGTTGCAGCCTCAAAACCTTGAAGGCATCAAGAATGACAATCCGCTTAGTCTTGTAATGTGGAGGAAGACCCACACAAACTTTCAGCCTCCCAAGAGCAGTTGCGCCTCCTTTTGTTTTGTGAGGGATCATCCCTCGAATTGTCCTCCAAAGGATCTTAGCGAAGCTCGAAAATGGATGGAGCCATGGGAAGGCTTCGTGTTCATCTGAGCATGTGGTGGCGAGCATCCACCACAACCTGGCTGTCATAAAGATAGATAGCGTAAGCATGATCATGATTTAAAAAGAATGCATATGAAGTATAACTTTTTAAAATGAAAGTGATGGGATTGTAGAAAACAAATATGAAAAAGGTTATCCGTAATTAGATATTCAGTATTTTTTTTCTAATAGCTCTACTGCAAGTGTCAAGACTCCTGGAGGAGAGACACTAACTTTTCCTATCACAGTTGGGGTACACCAAGGATCCACACTCAGCCCATATCTATTCGTTCTTGTTATGGATGAGTTAACAAAGAATGTTCAGGATGATATTCCTTGGTGTATGTTATTTGCTGATGATATTGTTTTGATTGACGAAACAAAAGATGGATTGAATGATAAAGTTGAACGTTGGAGAAAGGCATTGGAATCAAATGGATTGATGATTAGCAGGAGCAAAACTGAGTATATGCATTGCAATTTCAGCCAATCTCGCAGTGTGAATGATGGAGCCAAGTTGGACGGAGTAGATATACCAAAATGTGATAAATTTCGTTACTTGGGTTCTATTATTCAAATAGACGGGGATGTATGTTTGTCACCGAATCACTGCAGGATGGTTGAAATGGAGGAGTGCAACTGGAGTATTATGCGACCAGAAGATCCCTCTCAGGTTAAAAAGTAAGTTTTATAGAACAGCTATACGACCAACCATGCTCTATGGGAGTGAATGCTGGGCGGTGAAGAAACAAGGTCTCAACAAGATGAACGTGGCTGAAATGCGTTTGCTGGGATGGATGTGTGGGAAGACAAGAAAAGATCGTTTGAGAAATGACTATATCAGGAATAAAGTGGGGGTGGCGAGCATTGAGGACAAGTTGCGTGAGGGCCGACTCAGATGGTACAGACATGTGCAACGCAGACCTACTAGTGCGCCTATACGAAGCAATGCTATTGAGCCAAACACAATAAATAGAAGAAGAGGAAGGCCTAAATTAACATGGGATGAGCTTATAAAGAGAGATTTTGAATCTCTACATCTCAATCAGAATATGACCCATGATAGAGCTGAATGGAAACGAAGGATCCATGTAGCCGACCCCAACATAGTTGGGATTGAGGCTTAGATGATGATGATGATGATGAAGATTGTGCCTTAATAGGCCAAAGAGGAAAAACATGCGGATCACTTTTAAAGGAACATCTAAAAGCCAAAATTCAAAATTGAAACTAATGTTAGTATTGTAGAATAACAAATATCTGGAATTAAAACTAATGGTATGTAAGTGATGCTAATTTTCATCTCCCATGAGACCAACATCATATCACTCATGGCCTTTACGGACACAAAATTACATACCAAATAAAATGTCAAGATCATGCAATAGTCAGTCTCTAACATAAGGCCAATATTCAACAAGGAGGAACCGATGTGGTAGATTTGTTCACATGGCTATTTAAAACTCTTAATCACTTTCATTATGAAGGCTATATATACTTTTTATACCTAGACATTACTATTGCATTTAGGCCTTCATGTATATAGATATATAGGCCAAACAAAATACCAAGCTCCTATAGGCCAAACAAAATACCAAGCTCCTACATAACACAACGATATCTCACCCACATCCTTAATGAGGCTTAGCACGTTGTCAATATCCAATATGGATGAATAAATGTGGTAGATATGCTCACATGGCTATTTCAAATGTCTAAGCACTATCATTAGCATGAGCACAATGTCCCATGGGATTTAAATTCAAATAATAACACCAAGGATAGATAAAAATCTTGAGCCACCTAAATAAATGGATACGAATAGTATGAAAATTTTATATTGAACAATACCTCATTTAGTAATTCTATATGTAATTCTATATGTATAAACAATATAAGTGATTGTCATCATTAAATATTAACTACTTTTCTTTCCTAAATCTTACTTTTGCGTCTAGGACTTCAGTGATACATATAAGGCAAAAAAATACCAAGCTCATGCATAACACAAAAATATCTCACCCATATCCTTCATTAGGATTAGTTCAATGTCAGTATCCAGTATGGAGCCTGGGAATTTAAGTTCAAATAATAACACTTTGTAAGGACAAAGAAAAAACTTGAAACACATAAATATAAATCGGTATGAATAAAATTCAAATTTTGTATGGAAAATGAACATGAGAAAGGTATTTTTGTAATAAGATATTTAGTATTTTTTCCAATAACATTGTGTCTTAATAGGCCAATGAAGAAAAACATGGGAATCAGTTATAAAGCAACATCTAAAGGCTAAAATCTAGAATTGAAACGAATGTTAGTATTGTAGAATAAAAAATGTCTGTGATGCTAATTTTTATCTTCCATGAGACCAGCAACTTATCACCCATAGCCTTCAAGGACACAAATTTACATACCAAATAAAATGTCAAGCTCATGCAGTAGTGTTACTCTCTTAGCTTAGCGTCGACAATGTTCAACAAGGAGGAATCGATGTGGTAAATTTGGTCAGATAGCTATTTGAAACTCTTAACCATTGTCATTATGATGTCTATATGTAGTTATTATTATTAGACACTACTCTTGCAACTTGACCTTCATGTATACAAATATTTAGGCCAAAGAAAATATCAAGCTCTTTCAGAACACAAAAGTATCTCACCCATGTCCTTCATGAGGCTTAGCTCAGTGTCAATATTCAATATGGGGGAATGGATGTGGCAGATATGCTCACATGGTTGTTTCAAATGTCAATGCACAATCATTACCATGAACACAATGTACCATGGGATTTAAATTTAAATAATAACACTAAATATAGATAAAAATCTTGAACCACCTAAATAAATGGATACAAATATCATGGAAATTTAGTATTGAACAATACCTCATTTAAAACTATTTTTTTATTCCCTTTCCTCAATCTCTCTATAAAACAAAGTAAAATCTTGTTTTGAGTGTTGCAAACATAAACTAAAGATAGAGAGATATGATCATGACTTCAAACTTTACAGACCATTTAGGAAAAAAAATAAAGAACTCAATGAATAAGAATGAAATCAATATGGAACAGAAAGTTTTTAAATGAAGACAATGGGACTATGTAAAAAAAACATGAGAAAGTTGTCTTTTAGAACTTGTAGTTGAATCACATGTAGTTGAGTTTCTATATAGTATGTAATTCTATATGCATAAATAATATAAGTAATTGTCATCATTAAATATTAAGTACCTTTCATTCCTAAACCTTACTTTTATGTCTTCGACTTCACAAATAAAAATATTTAAGACAAACAAAATACCAAGCTCATACATAACACAAAAATAGTTCACCCATGTCTCAATTAGGATTAGTTCAGTGTCAATATCCAGTATGGAGCCTAGGGATTTAAATTCAAACAATAACACTTATTAACAATAAAGAAAAATATTTAAACACCTAAAATTTAATCGGTATGAATAGCATTCAAATTTTGTATTGAACAATACCTCATACAGAACTATTTCTTGACCCCCTTTCCTCAATCTCTCAGTCAAATCATGTAAAATCTAGTTTTTAGTGTTGCAAAACAAAAATAAAGGCAAAGCGTAAGCATGATCACGACGTAAACAAGAAAGCATATGTAGCAAATCTTTTTCAAATGAAGGCAGTGGGATTGTATAAAATAAACATGAGAAATGTGTTTTGCTAATTAGATATTAAGTTTTTTTTCTAATAACATTGTTCCTTAATAGGTCAAGAAAGAAAAACATGCAAATCAGTTTTAAAGCAACATGTAAAGGCCAAGATATGGAATTGAAACTAATGTTAGTATTGTAGAATAATAGATGTATTGATGATGCAGTCATATATGAGTATGTTAGTGATGCTAACTTTTATCTCCCATGGGCATGAGCACAATGTCCCATGGGATTTAAATTCAAACAATAACACTAAGGATAGACAAAAATATCGAACCATCTAAATAAATGGATACTAATAGCATGGAAATTGTGTATTGAACAATACCTTATTTTGAACTCCTTTATCCCCTTTCCTCCATCTCTCTGTAAATCAAGTAAAATCTTATTTTGAGTGTTGTGAAAAAAAAACTAAAGATAGAGGGCTATGATCACGTCTTCAAACTTTAGAAACCATCTAGAAAAAATAAAGAAATGAATAAATTAGAATGAAGTCAATATGAAATAGGAATTTTTAAATGAAGACAATTGGACTACGGAAAACATGCATGAGAAAGTTGTTTTTAAGAACTTGCAACAAAACCACAATAGTTGAGTTTCTAAATAGTATGTAATTCTATATTCATAAATAATATAACTAATTATCATCATTAAATATTAACTACTTTTATTCCTACACCTTAATTTTGTGTCTTGGACTTCACGAATAGAAATATATAAGCCAAACAAAATACAAACTCGTGCATAACACAAAATAGCTCACCCACATCCATCATTAGGAGTAGTTTTGTGTCAATATCCAATATGGAGTATGAGGATTCAAATTCAAACCATAACACTTAGTAACGATAAAGAAAAATGTTAAATCACCTCAAAATTAATCAGCATGAATAGCATTCAAATTATGTATTGAACAATACCTCATAGAGAACTATTTGTTGACTCCCTTTTTTCAATTTTTCTATAAAATCATGTAAAATATAGTTTATAGTGTTGCAAAACTTAAATAAAGATAGAGAGTGTAAGCATGATAATGACTTAAACAAGAATGCATATGAAGTAGATATTTTTTAAATGAAGGCAATGAGATTGTGGATAATGAACATGAATGAGGTGTTTTGCTAATTAGATATTCAATATTTTTTCTAATAAAACTTTTCCTTAATAGGCCAAAGAATAAAAAGATGCAAATCAATTTTAAAGAACATGAGATATAAAAAAAGTCCACATTAACATGGAATATTTTCTCATAGTGTTGACATTTTGTATTATTTCTTCCTGTGTAAAAAAGTGTATAAACTGATATATTCATGTCTAGTAAAGGGAACATAGTGATAGTATTGGTTCTATGATAATGGTGTGGTCTAATTAGTGTATGCCTGCTTGACAACAATAAGCTTTGGATTCGGTTGGTTCTTTGTTGAATACAATGTTGGCGAGGCATATTGTTTATTTCTAGACCTTAATCTTGTGTCTTTACTTTCACAAATACATATATATAGGCCATACAACATATCAAAGGTCATGTATAACACAACAATATCTCATACATGTCCTCCATTATGCCTAGCCTAGTGTCGACATCCATTATGGAGGAACCGATGTGGTAGATACGCTCACATGGTTGTTTTAAATGTCTAAGCACTATCATTAGCATGAGAAAAATAACCCATGGGATTTAAATTTGAATAATAACACTAAGGATAGATAAAATCTTAAACCGCTTAAATAAACGGATACGGATAGCATGGAAATTTTGTATTGAACAATACCTTATTTGGAACTATTTCTTGATCCCCTTTCCTCAATCTCTCTATAAAACCAAGTAAAATCTTATTTTTAGTATTGAAAGATAAACTAAAGATAGAGAGATATGATCACGTCTTCAAACTTTACAAACCATTTAGAAAAATAAATAAATCAACAAATAAGAATGAAGTAAATAAGAAACAAAAAGTTTTTTAAATGAAGTCAATGGGACTATGAAAAACAGGCATGAGAAAGTTGTTTTTCAGAACTTGTAGCAGAACCCCATTAGTTGAGTTCATGAATAGTATGTAATTTTATATGCATAAATAATATAAGTAATTGTCATCATTAAATATTAACAACTTTTCCTTCCTAAATCTTACTTTTGCATCTCACACTTCACGAATACAAAATATATAAGCCAAAAAAATACCCAGCTCGTACATAACACAAACATAAGGCAGCCATGTCTGTGATTAGTATTAGTTCAATGTCAATATCTTGTAGTTTAAATTCAAATAATAAGACTTAACCATGATTAGTATTAGTTTAGTGTCAATATCTTATTGTGGATCATTGGGATTTAAATTCAAACAATAAGACTTAGTAAGGATAAAAAAATATTGAAACACTTAAAAATAAATTGGTATGAATAGAGTTCAGATTTTGTATTGAACAATACCTCATATAGGACTCTTTCTTGACCCCCTTTCTTCAAACTCTTTGTCAAATCATTTAAAATCTAGTTTTAAATGTTGCAAAACTGAAATAAATATAGTGAGCGTAAGCATGATCATGACTTAAATGAGAGTGCATATGAAGCAGATCTTTAAATGAACAATGAGAGTGCATATGAAGTAGATCTTTAAATGAAGGCAATGGAATTGCCAAAAATGAACATGAGAAAGGTGTTTTCGTAATTAGATATTCAGTATTTTTTTCTAATAATATTGTACCTTAATAGGCTAAAGAAGAAAAACATGTGAATCAATTTTAAAACAACATCTAAAGACCAAAATTTAGAATTCAAACAAATGTTAGTATTGTAGAATAACAGATGTCTTGATGATGTAATCATAGACGAGTATGTCACTGATGCTAAATTTTATCTTCCATGAGACCACAATCATATCATCCATGGCATTCACAGACACAAAATTACATACCAAACAAAATGTCAAGCTCAGGCAATAGTCTTAGTCTCTTAGCTTAGCGTCAATGTTCAACAAGGAAGAACCAATGTGGGAGATTGTTCACATGGCTATTTGAAATGCTTAACCATTGTCATTATGATGGCTATATAAACTTTTTATTCATAGACCTTACTCTTGCATCTTGGCCTTCATGTATATAGATATATAGGACAAATAAAATATAAAGATCCTACATAACACAAAAATATCTCACCCATGTCCTTCGTGAGGCTTAGCTCATTGTCAATATCCAGTATGGAGGAAGGGATGTGGTAGATATTCTCAAATGGCTGCTTCAAATGTCTAAGAAATATCAATAGCATGAGCATAATGTCACATGGGATTTAATTTCAAACAATAACACTAAGTATGGATACAAATCTTAAACCACCTAAATAAATGGATACGAAGAGCATGGAGATTGTGTATTAAACAATATCTCATTTAGAACTATTTCTTGATCCCCTTTCCTCAATCTCTCTTTAAAACCATGTAAAATCTTGTTTTGAGTGTTGTAAAAATAAACTAAAGATAGAGAGCTATGATCACGACCTCAAACTTTACAAACCTTTTAGTAAAAATAAATAAATAAATAAATGCGAATGAAGTACATATGAAACAAAAAGTTTTTATATGAAGACAATGGGACTAAGGAAAACAAGCATGAGAAGGTTGTTTTTTAAAACATGTAGCAGAATCACATTAGTTGAGTTTATAAATAATATCTAATTCTATATGCAAAAATAATATAAGTAACAATCATCATTAAATAGTAACTACTTTTTAATGGTAACAATGTTTATCTAAACCCAAAGAGATCATCTGCATTCTCTATCACAGACATCTTCAATCATAGCTGAATATCAGTGTAGGAGGTCAAATTTACTCATGAATATATACATAATTGAATAAAAAATAACAAAAATAATATAAGTAACGGTCATCATTAAATATTAACTACTTTTTAATGGTAACATTGTTTATCTACACCCAAAGAGATCATCAACATTCTCTATCAGAGCCATCTTCAAACATAGCTGAATATCAGTGTAGGTGGTTAAATTTACTCATGACTATATCCATTATTGAATAAAAAAGTATAGTTTTGTGTTGAAGTATCATATCGTAGTTTGAATAAGTTCTTCTTGAGAATTTTTACCTTAATATAAACCATATAACATATTTTAGACATAAAAGAAAATACACGTGATCATCATAGATATTTGATGTATACTAACCCTACGAGATATAAAAAAGTCCACATTAACATGGAATATTTTTTCATAGTGTTGACATCTTGTAGTGTTTCTTCCCGTGCAAAGAAGTGTATAAATTGATGTATTCAACAATAAGCTTTGTATTTGGTTTGTTCTTTATTGAACACACAACTGGTGAAGCATATTCTTTTTATTTGTAGACTTTATTCTTATGTCTTTACTTTCGCAAATATAAATATATAGGCCATAGGATATATCAAAGCTCATGTATAACATAACAATATTTCACCCATGTCCTTCATTATGTCTAGCCCAGTGTCAACATCCATTTTGGAGGAACCAATGTGGTACATATGCTCACATGACTATTTCAAATGTTTAAGTATTGTCATTAGAATGAACATAATCATGGGTTTTAAGTTAGAACCATAATACTTAATAAGGAAAGAAAAATCTAGAAAGAACCTAGATTGAAAGAAATTGATATGAATTGCATGTAGGGCATGTATCGAGCATTACTTCATTTATAATATTTTCTTAGCCCCCATTTCCTCAATCACTGTAGTGTTGTGAACTAAATCAAAAATAGAAAGTCGAAGCATATCATGATCTCAAACATTTTCCTACCATTCATACGGACAACGAAAATTATTACATGAGAATGAAGACAATATGAGAAGGTCAAACTCACTAATAACTATGTAAATAATTGAAAAAGTTACTTCTGTGTCAATATCCAGTATGGAGCATGGGGATTCAAATTCAAACAATAACACTTAGTAAGGATAAAGAAAAATCTTGAAACACCTAAAAAATAATCGGCATGAATATCATTCAAATTTTGTATTGAACAATACCTCGTAGAAAACTATTTATTGACTCCATTTTTTCAATATTTCTATAAAATCATGTAAAATATAGTTTTTAGTGTTGCAAAACTTAAATAAAGATAGAGAGTGTAAGAATGATCATGACTTAAACAAGAATGCATATGAAGCAGATTTTTTTTAAATGAAGGCAATGAGATTGTGGAAAACAAACATAAGAAAGGTGTTTTGCTAATTAGATATTAAATTTTTTTTTTCTAATAACATTTTTCCTTAATAGGCCAAAGAAGAAAAATATGCAAATTAGTTTTAAATCGCATGAGATATAAGAAAAAGTCCACATTAACATAGAATATTTTCTCATAGTGTTGAAATTTTGTAGTATTTATTCATGTAAAAAAAGTGTATGAAGTGATGTATTCATATCTAGCACAGGGAACAAAGTGATAGTATTGGTTCTATGGTAATGATGTGGTCTGATTAGTGTATGCCGGCTTGACATCATAAGCTTTGGATTTGGTTGGTTCTTTGTTGAATACGGTGTTAATGAGGCATATTTTTTATTTCTAGACCTTAATCTTGTTTCTTTACTTTCACAAATACATATATATAGGCCATACAATATATCAAAGCTCATGTATAACACAAAAATATCTCACATATATATTTCATTATGCCTAGCCTAGTGTCAACATCCATTATGGAGGAACCGATGTGGTAGATATGCTAACATGGCTGTTTTAAATGTCTAAGCACTATCATAAACATGAGCAAAATAACCCATGGGATTTAAATTTGAATAATAACACTAAGGATAGATAAAATATTAAACCGCCTAAATAAAGGGATACGAATAGCATGGAAATTTTGTATTGAACAGTACCTCATTTAGAACTATTTCTTGATCCCCTTTCCTCATTCTCTCTATAAAACCAAGTAAAACCTTATTTTTAGTATTGCAAAATAAACTAAAGATAGAGATCTATGAGCATGGCTTCAAACTTTACAAACCATTTAGAAAAAAAAAAAAGAAATCAACAAATAAGAATGAAGTAAATATGAAACAAAAAGTTTTAAAATGAAGTCAATGGGACTACGGGAAATAGGCATGAGACAGTTGTTTTTCAAAACTTATAGCAGAACTACATTAGTTGAGTTTATAAATAGTATGTAATTTTATATGTATAAATAATATAAGTAAATGTCATTGTTAAATATTAACTACTTTTCTTTCCAAAACCTTACTTTTGCATCTTGGACTTCACGATTACAAATATATAAGCCAAAAAATACCAAACTCATGAATAACACAAACATAACACATCCATGTCAATCATTAGTTTTAATTCACTGTCAATATCTTGTGTGGAATGTGGGGATTTAAATTCAAACAATAATACTTTGTAAGGATAAATAAAAATCTTGAAACACTTAAAATAAATTGGTATGAATAGCGTTCAGATTTTGTATTGAACAATTCCTTATATAGGACTATTTCTTGACCCCCTTTCCTCAAACTCTCGATCAAATAATTTAAAATCTAGTTTTAAATGATGCAAAACTGAAATAAATATAGAGAGTGTAAGCATGATCATGACTTAAATGAGAATGCATATAAAGAAGATGTTTTTTAAAATGAAGGCAATGGGATTGACAAAAATGAACATGAGAAAGGTGTTTTCGTAATTAGATATTTAGTATTTTTTCTAATAGCATTGTACCTTAATAGGGAAAAGAAGAAAAACACGTGAATCCATTTTAAAACAACATCTAAAGGCCAAAATCTAGAATTGAGACTAATGTTAGTATTGTAGAATAACAGGTGTCTTGATGATGTAATCATAGACGAGTATGTCATTGATGCTAAATTTTATCTTCAATGAGACCACAATCATATCATCCATGGCCTTCACGAACACAAAATTACATACCAAACAAAATGTCAAGCTCATTCAATAGTCTTAGTCTCTTAGCTTAGCGTCAATGTTCAACAAAGAAGAACCAATGTGGGAGATTGTTCACATGGCTATTTGAAACGCTTAACCATTGTCATTATGATGGATATATAAACTTTTTATTCATAGAACTTACTCTTGCATCTTGGCCTTCGTGTATATAGATATATAGGCCAAACAAAATATAAAGATCCTACATCACACAAAAATATCTCACCCATGTCCTTCACGAGGCTTAGCTCATTGTCAATATCCATTATAGAGGAAGGGATGTGGTAGATATGCTCACGTGGCTTCTTCATATGTCTAAAAACCATCAATAGAATGAGCATAATGTCGCATGGGATTTAAATTAAAATAATAACACTATGTATGGATACAAATCTTGAATCGCCTAAATAAATAGATACGAAGAACATGGAGATTGTGTGTTAAACAATATCACATTTAGAACTATTTCTTGATCCCCTTTCCTCAATCTCTCTTTAAAACCATCTAAAATCTTGTTTTGAGTGTTGCAAAAATAAACTAAAGATAGAGAACTATGATCACAACTTCAAACTTTACAAACCTTTCAGTAAAAATAAATAAATCAATAAATAAGAATGAATTCCATATGAAACAAAAAGTTTTTATATGAAGACCATGGGACTAAGGAAAACATGCATGGGAAAGTTGTTTTAAACATGTAGAAGAACCACATTAGTTGAGTTTATAAATAGTATGTAATTGTATATGCAAAAATAATATAAGTAATAGTTATCATAAAATATTAACTACTTTTTAATTGTAACATTGTTTATCTAAACCAAAAGAGATCGTTTGCATTCTTTATAACAGCCATCTTGAATCATAGCTGAATATCAGTGTAGGAGGTCAAATTTACTCATGACTATATACATAATTGTATAAAAAAGCATAGTTTGTGTTGAAGTATCATATCATAGTTTGAATAAGTTCTTTTTTAGAATTTTATCTATATATAAACTATATAACATATTTTGGACATAAAAGAAAATACACATGATCATCATAGATAGTTGATGTATACTAACCCCACGAAATATAAAAAAAAGTCCACATTAACATGGAATATTTTCTCATAGTGTTGACATCTTGTAGTGTTTCTTCCCGTGTAAAGAAGTGTATAAATTGATGTATTCAACAATAAGCTTTGTATTTGGTTGATTTTTTGTTGAATACAGTGTTGGTGAGGTAGATGTATTTTATTTTAGACTTTATTCTTGTGTCTTTACTTTCACAAATACAAATATATAGGCCATACAATATATCAAAGATCATGTATAACATAACAATATCTCACCCATGTCCTTCATTACGTCTAGCCCAGTGTCAACATCCATTTTTAAGGAATCGATATGGTACATATGCTCACATGACTATTTTAAATGTTTAAGTACTATCATCAGAATGAACACAATCATGGATTTTAAGTTAGAACCATAATATTTAATAAGAATAAAGAAAAAACTTGAAAGGAACTATATTGAAATAAATTGATATGAATTGCATGTAGGGCATGTATCGAGCATTACCTCATTTAGAATCATTTCTTAGCTTGTGTTTCCTCAATCACCTTAGTGTTGTGAACTAAATCAAAAATAGAAAGCTGAAGCATATCATGATCTTAAACATTTTCCTACCATTCATATGAAGGAAAAAAATTACTAAATGAGAATGAACACAATATGAGAAGGTCAAACTCATTAATAACTATGTAAATAATTGGAAAAGTTGTAGTAAATGTTAAAGTATCAAATATAAGTTTGAATGAACTTAACTCTAGGATTTTCTTCTAAAAGTTTACATCTAAATATCAATTAATTCACATATTTTGTATAAAATATATGTTATTTGATATTTTTGATGAGGCAAAATATATTTTCTAAAAGTCATAGTCTTTTGTTATCTACATCCATCTTGACAATTTGAATGTTCTCTCACATTTTTATTAGTCTCATGTACCTTCATAGTTTTGATATATGTTTAGAAGAAAAAACAATTGGTATTGGGTTATTTCAATGTACAGAAAGAAAATAATGTTGATTAGGAGGTTTTCATGATTAAATATGTTTTAAATTTTTGCAGACATTGCACAACTAAACTAAAGATAGAGATCTAAAGAAAAACCATGACATCTCAAATTTTCACACCATTCATAAAAAATAAGGAAATAAATAAATACGAACAAAGTTGATAGGAAGATGAATTACAATTTCAAACCAATCATACACATTCTCTGTCACAAATGTCGTTAAATATTGTTACATACCAGTCTATATGACAAACTGACTTATGATTTTGTTGTATGATAGGAAAAACAATTGTTGTTGTTTTTTTAATATCAAATTGAAATTTAGATATACTAATCTATTTCCAAATGTAGATGAATTCAGTTTAAATGAACAAAAAGAACTTTTGATCATGCAAAGTGAAATGTGATAATTAAAAAAAGAAACACTGCAATACTTACGATGTATAGACATGGTATCTCACATAGTTGTTTTGCAAGAAAACCTTCCATAGCCAAAACGCCATCAAGCATGTTGAGTTTAGAGTATATATATATATATATATATATATATATATATATATATATATATATATGTATGTATGCATATATATGTATATATATATATATCTATATCTATATATATGTATATATATGTATATGTATATATATATATGTATGAAGCTTGGTCTTTATAACTTTTTATCCCACCACCTAAGATTTAACAAAACAACAATGTTATGTAGGATTTATACATAGAAACATAAATCTAAGAGTTCAATATAATATTAATCGATGAAGAAAGGGAACCATACAAAGAGAAGGAAATGATCAATATAATCATTAAAAGTTCTGAAAATTTAGGATCATGTACAACTCTCATATTTTTACTAAGATGCAATTTTTCCATCAAAGGTCACAAATATGATTTGACCAGTGATTCTTCAATTGTTTGTGAACGGGTTCCTTTTGGAACAACTGGCAATACTTGCCTAAAATCTCCACCAAATATGACCACCTTTCCACCAAAGGGTAATTTATCATTTTCTAGTATATCTTTCATTGAACGGTCTAAAGCTTTGACTGTAAGTTTCTTTGCCATTGGAACTTCATCCCAGATTATTACTTTTGCTCGACAAATTAAATCAGCTAGACCACTTTGCTTTTGATTGAACAAGCAGATGAAATATCAACATCAAGTGGAATTTTAACCCTAAAGTGGGCAGTACGTCCTCCTGGTAGTATTGATGCTGCAATACCACATGTTGTTGTAGCAATTGCTATTGAGTTATTACTTCTCACTTGAGCAAGAGTTGCATGATATAGAAATGTTTTTCCTATCCCACCAGGTCCGTCGACAACGAACACCCAGTTGCCTTCATTGCTTACTCCTTCCATAATAATGTCAAAAGCATATTTTTGTTCATGATTAAAAATTTGAACAACATGAATATCGTCTATAGGAGTTGGTATTGCTAGCTCATCTAGTACCTTTCTTGAAGTATTATTATGTAAATCACTTTCAAAGAAGATAATAGGGAAATCAAAATCTTTGATATCTTTCCCCATACTTTCTAGTATAACCTGAATATCATCTACTGCAATTTTGATATGATCTTCAATTGTTGCTTCATTGTTTCTCGAGAAATCTTGTGTCATGTCTCTGACAAATTTAGTCCATAACATTTTAGCATCATCTCGTTCACAAAAAACTAAAATAGTAGCAAATAATCTTCTCAATTCTTTTGGCATCTCATATGAAGTTACTTCTTGTAAACACAAATATGACGCATTATCAGATTCAAGAAGTCCCTGATTTTGAGCTGCTTCTCGAAATGTAGCATAAGTTACACCATCAATTGTATGCAAATCAGTGAAAGAATTAGGTCCCCACACATGATTTAACATTATTTCTTAGATAATATCTATTAACAAATTCCCGCCGAAAATCTTCCCACGAGAACTCTATTCCAGGTCTCTTCTGCTCTTCCATGGTCCACCAGTGACCAGCACTCCCTTTGAGAAGATAGACAGCATGTCTAACCTTCTCAACTTCAGGGATGTGGAGGATCCTGAAAGCCTTCTCTAACTCAGTCAACCACAGATCAGCATCTGCGGGGTCAGCAGTCCCGTGGTACTCGGTAGCTCCGACACGACGCAGTCGCTCGAAAGTCTTCCCGATACCTTGACCTTCTGGTTGGACAGGTGCCCTGGGAACAGGCATCGGCATCCTGTCGGTTATATGGGTCATAGAAGCCATGAACTGCCCGAACATCGCCTGAACCACCGGGTTACCCAAGTCAGCTGGGTTAAACTGGGGTGGCTCTCTAGGTTGTTCTGGTACAGGCTGCTCTATCTCAGGTATTCCTGCACCGCCTTGAGGTGCATTAGAACTACCTTCAGCCATGTTCTCGTCATGTGGTTCGGACATCCTTAAGTATCTTCTTCTCCTGAGGAGCATAAGATTCTATTAGATAAGGAAGGAATACTGAAGACAGACTCAACTTCCTAAGTCCTATGCCTCTGTAGACTCGGCGAACCTAGAGCTCTGATACCACTTAATTGTGGGCTCCGATCTCTAAACCACGAATTAATCCCGATTTAATCATGTGCGGAAGCAATCGGTAAACAGCGGAAGATAAAAATTACGGGAAATTAAAACTTTTCGAGACAAGAGCCTGAAACCACAAACCTTTTCCATAGAAAAAGGATTTAATTGTTTACATCACTGACAATTACTTCTTGAGTAATTATATACAACATGATACCAAAACTCTCAAGAATTCATACTCCAAAACACTCCAGGACCTGAGAGTACAGAGGACACATAGGACTTGACTCTAACTACACCATGAAGCAGGCTAGATCTCCACCTGAGATATTTACTGCTCCTGATGCTGCTGTTGCTGGGATTGTTCACCTGAGTTCTTGTTCCTTCGTCTTCGACGACCACCTAAAAAAGTAGAAGTCTACGGGGTGAGACAATTATACATAATTGCCCCAGCGAGAGTTATAACTCTCCACTAGGCTTTATAAGCAAAGCAAGGAATAACTAAAGCAATAAGAGCCCTCAAGATATTCACTGGCAGTTCTGATGATAAGCAAAAGTTCAATCAATATTAAAATATGAGAACATCTATGCTATTCAAGGTAACATCAATCAAATAACTCGTAATTAACTCTAACAGATATACTACGCTGTTGTTTATGTTTTTCAAACATTATTATGCCCTGTGGAGATGAGGCATACCACTCATACTCCAACTGATCGCTAAGAAGTCACATCAGTATCATACATAGGTCATTAAGAGAGCCGGATTCTTATGACCTCATCTTCCTCAGTCAGTTAGAGGATTGATTGTTTGACATCTGGCGGGATGTCTTTATAATAGCTCACCAGGGTACTCTGGTCCTTCGCTATTTTTAGAGTTACAGTGGTATTCTGTACTCTCTTCACTATCGGAAGATTTCTTGTTTATCTTTCACCGATACGGTATTTGTGTCTTTAAGGGAGTGTAGATATACATCTCACCTTTAGGACTTTATGGTGGGGTCTGATGGACTACTAGAATCTACATCATCCTCTCACCTTTTCTTTTATAGTGAAGGTATGACGGACTACAAGAATCTACATCAAATACCTACACTAGGATGTAAGGTTCTACACATCCATGTACCCCACATACTCAAAAGTATGTGATCCAGGAGTTCCCTGAGGAAAACCTGTTTCACCATCATTTAGACTCTGACAATGATGGATCTATGATCAGGGCTCTACATTTCACTTGATTAGTTAGGTACATTCAGTATTCATATCATAATACAAAAACATTAGCATCACAGCTATATATGAGAATACTAAAATGTAGCAGGCCTAACTCATTTCAATTACCAGTTCTCAATTATCTCATCACAAGTCATCTGTCAAGCATGACCTTGATGGTGTTTATGGCTCTTACAGCCCATAAATCACAAAAGATGTCACTTAGCAGTGCATCAAGATGATTCACTATTCATAAAGCTTAAGACATGCTTTCAATGAATATAACATGGTATTTCATACCTGGGTATGACCATTATCTCATAATAACCTGCATAGTTAGTTCAACAGATAATAGTAAACAATTCAACAATTTAGGGTTTACTATTCATCTTTCAAGTCATCACCCTAAAATTAGGGTTTACTATTCACACCATGGTGAATGGTACTCATTACATCATCATGTAAGAGAAACATCATCATTAAGACTCTTAATTAAAATTAAGATCCATTAGATATCATAATTAGGGTTTCCATGACCTCACATAGGTGGGTCATTCCCTAATCATGCACATTCATGTGTAAAAGAAGTATCTTACTAGAGTTTCCCCCTAAAAAGGGCACTTTCTCTCTCTAGGATACTTTCTCTCTCTAGAAACACTTTCTCTTTCCTCTCTCTAGTAGATGGTGGCAACACCACTCTAGATTAGGTTGAGACAAGTCTCCATTGACTGATATGAGCCAAGGAAACAACATCATGTGATTAGGGTTTAATTAGATTAGGGTTTTACCCCCTTTAGACCCTTCAAGGGTATTTTGGTAATTTGCCACATGATCACCATCATGGGTTAACTCACTAATCACATAGTCCCTTAATGACCTAGGTTACCATTAGGGTTTAGATTGAATCATCATTAAGCCATTTACACCTTCAAATGGTTAGGCACAAATCTCCACAAATCTCCAAGTGGTTTCCAATC
The DNA here is from genome assembly GCA_963693085.1 of Alisma plantago-aquatica. NCBI lineage: Eukaryota > Viridiplantae > Streptophyta > Magnoliopsida > Alismatales > Alismataceae > Alisma > Alisma plantago-aquatica. Next base: position 464,733,194 of record OY856410.1, on the reverse strand, counting down.
TTCAAACGATCTCAACCATCCAAACGGTCTTGAGACCGTTTGATCCTCAAACGGTCTTGAGACCGTTTGGTCTCAAACGGTCTTGAGACCGTTTGGAGGTGAGGACCGTTTGGGAGGTTTGACTTCCAAACCGTTTGGACCCTCAAACGGTTTGAGGTCGTTTGGACCAATCGACCTTGAGGTCGTTTGAGCCCAAACGGTCTTGAGACCGTTTGGCCCCAAATGGTCTTGAGACCGTTTGGTCTCAAACGGTCTTGAGACCGTTTGGGTCCAAAGGGTCTTGAGACTGTTTGGCCCAAATGGGCTCAAACCGTTTGGACCTCCAAAGGGGTTCAATGGTCACCAAAGTATATAGATACATGTGTTGAAGCCCTCAATTGGCTAAACCTATGCTAACCACTTATAAATTGAGTCAATTAGGGTTAGCCTTAGCCACTTAGACATCCAATTGACCCTCAATTGCAAACCAATTAGGGTTTAATCATTCTCAATTAGGGTTTCAAGTTGATTGGTCATCAATGTTCAACAGTGTGAATCAATTCAAGGTTGAACCTATCAATTGACCTCCAATTGGGCTCAAACTTGGCCCAAACGGTCTTGAGGTCGTTTGGACATCATCCAAACGGTCTTGAGACCGTTTTCCCAAAGTTTGACCAAGATCCAAACCGTTTTGACTCAGGTTGAAGTCCAATTAGGTCAAAATCAGCACTTTTTCAACAATGCATCAATTTCCTACAATTGGACCTTCAAACCATTAGATTTACTCAACCCTAGACCTTCAAACGGTCTTGGGTTGTGCCCAAACGGTCTTGAGACCGTTTGGAGGAATCCCCAAACGGTCTTGAGACCGTTTGGGTCCTTCAACCCAAAACTCAACAAGATCTATATGTTAAAACAGCCCTTTTTCACCCGATTAGGGTTCCATGTTGAAGTGCCTTCAACTTTCAATTGGTTAAGAATTAGTCTTTGATTCTTTGCAGAGATGAAATTCAACCTATTGGGAACAGACCCTCAAACGGTCGTCCCTTGGTCAACGCCCTCAAACGGTCTTGAGACCGTTTCAATCCAAACGGTCTTGCAAGACCGTTTGGGAGCAAACGGTCTTGAGACCGTTTGAACCCAAACGGTTTGCAACCGTTTGGACCAAAAGGGTCCAAGACCGTTTGGAAAAGCAACATAGGGAATCACGCCCCTCATCTTCAACCTCTTGCAAGGTCGGTTTCTCCACTGGTTCAATTGCAATCGTGCAAGGAAGAAGGGAGATAGAAGGAGATTTACTAGCAAATTTGCAAGAATCAAAGCATAATTATAAAGCACAAGTTCAGAGTTATAAAACCCGCCTAAAGCTTGCTCCTTGAGCTCCAAGCTTTCGAGGTCCAAGCTTTCAATGGTTTCCAAGAAGCTCTACTGGTCGGCCAAGGTGACTTCTCCAAGGAAGATTGAGGAAAGATGGCTAAAAAGATAGAGTTAAGTAAGCTAGCCATGAATTTGCCCTTGAATCCGAGTTCTAACCATAGAATTGGGCAAGAAGGGGAATCCAAACCTACCTTGCACCCTTGGTCGTTTCTCCTGAGCTCCAGAGCAAGGCTTGGCCGTTTGGGAAAGAAAGGAAGTGAATGGAACAGGGAAAGATCGTTTGCTCATTTGCAAAGGAAAAGCCTTTTATAGTTTTAGGCTAATTTCTAACATAAGGACCTTTCAAAGCCAAAATTCACATCTAGGTCCCTCCTTGCTCAAAGGCACGCCCAAGCCCATCAAATCTTAAGCAATTCTTAAGAAAACTCAAGATCTAAGGGTATAGGAATCCAACCTTCAACTAGGGTACATTCATGTAAAGGTTTTGTACCCATTTTAGGTGATTTCTATCACAAAGATCATTTTTCTCATTTAATTTATAAATAATGTATCCCTTTCATCATTTCTACTCTAAATGATGACAAGAGTCATAAAAGATGTTCTAGATGGTGAAAATTACAAGTTGGACCCCTCAATTTGGGTAAATTGCAATTTACCCCAAATTAGGGTTTCTGAGCTTGGGGATTGCTTCCACAGCTGCACCTTGGTGCCCAGGCTTGGAAAATCCCTCAAACTTCATCATAGACATCTCCATGATGTCTCAACATCAAAAGAACATCTTATCTTGTGAATTTGCAAGTTCAACCCTTAAACTGGGTAATTTGCACATAGGTCCCTGCATACAACATAATGCTACAACTTTATGCAAAAGGAGCAAATTATGAAAGTAAATGTCCCCGAGGGACATAATTACATACCAGGGAGTGCTTACAAGTGTATTATTACATATTTAGGCAAAACTTCTAGGGTTAGCTCATAACCCAGGTCAGGGGTGTTACATAAATATTCCTTTTATTTTCCAAATCTAAAAATAGCAAACAAATGACATTAGTATATAATAACAATTTGTCTTATCTAAGGAAGAGTAATCTGAAATTTAAAAAATTATACTTGACACAAAAATACATTATTGTTGTTTTCAAATAATCAAAGCTCAAGCTAATTGGCTTTTAAAAAATAACAATTATATCTATGAGTAGACTTCCTAATCTTTATTTCATTTTCAAAAAAGATACATAAATGTGTAACCTTGAAATATATATAAATTCAAAATGAAATTGAAACTTAATTAAAAATTATATTGGACACTAAAATTTATTATTGTGTACTTTCTAATAGTCAACATTCAAATTAGTTGGCTTTTCATAAATAACAATGGTATTGAGAAGTAGACTCAGTAGGCTTCCTTCCATTTAAAAAAACATAAAATATATAACAATGGAATATATATATATTTATATATAATTAAAAATTAATTTTAATTATTGCAATCTTATTATATTTTAACATCTACAATTGAATTGACAACTATTAATATGAAGATTTCAATCAAATATTAAGTAGAAGAATTGAAAACAAATACTATATAAGAGAAATTATTAGTTTCAAATTTTTTTAATGAAAATACCTAACACGTAGTAACCACACCTATAGATATAGCTTTTTAACAATTTTGAAAAATGACAAGTATATAAAAAGTTATTATAAAGATTCTTTGCAAATAATTAACTATTAATTAAATAAAAGATATCATTAGATTTAAGTTTTTAATTCAATATTTTGATGAAAATTTCTAACAAATAGTAGCCACACCAACCGATATACTTTTTCTTAACAATTTTGAAAAATAATGAGTATCTGAAAAGCTATTATAAAAATCCATGCATATAATGAACTATTAACTAAACAAAACTTATCATTAGATTTAAGTTGTTGCAAGTTCCAATTTATTTTATTTTAAAACAAAAACAATTTATCAAAATAAATATTTATTATCATATTATCTTAAGAAAAGGTAAAGTAACTTCAATAAAAAATACATTTGACACAAAATTACCTTATTTTTTCTATAAAATAGTCAACTTTTAAACTAATTGCCTTCAAAGATAACAATTGCATTCATGAGTGGACTTACAAATCTTTCTTTCAATTTAACAAAAATTAGATATAACACGTAATTAATGGTCTAAATATTATGTTTTCAAATAGTCAACATTCAAATTAATTTGTATTAAATAAATAACAATGGTATTGAAGGGTAGATCCGTTAAATTTCAGTGTGTTTTAAAAACAAAAATATGTGACATTAGAATTAAAAAATGAATTAAAATAATTTCAAACATAAAGTTTCATATGATTTTAACAACTAAAATTTCAGTCACAATCCTTATCATGAAGATTTCAGTGAAGATACTATAAAACAATTTATCAGCATAAATATTTGTTATTAATTCAACTTAAGGAAAGGTAGAGTAACTTCAATGAAAACTACGTTTGACACAAAAATATTTTATTTTGGCTTTCAAATAGTCAACTTTAAATTAATTGCCTTCAAAGATAACAACTGCATTCATGAGTAGACTTGCAAAGCATTCTTTCAATTTAAAAAAAATAGATATAACATGTAAGTTTGGTCTAAATATTTATAAAAGTGAACCAAAATCTTAAATAAAATTTTACTTGAAACGAAACACATTATTTTGTTTTCAAATAGTCAACATTCAAATTAATTGGTTTTCAATAAATAACAATGACATTAAAAGGTAGGTCCATTAAATTTCCTTATGTTTTAAAAAAGCAGAAATATGCGACATTAGAAAAAATATACAATTCAAAAATGAATCAAAATAACTTCAAACATAAAGTCCTATGATTTTGATAATTAAAATTTGAGTCACAATCCTTAAAATGAAGTTTTCAAGTGAAGATATTATTCAGTAAAGAATGATAATAAAAAACTATATAACAATAATTATTAGTTTCACAATTATGATGAAAATTCTTAAGAAATAGTATTCACTTCATAATATCCACTTCATAGACATAGGTCTTCCAAAAATCTTTAAAATAACACATATATACAAATCTATAATAAAAAAATATATGCAATTAATGATCTATTAAGTAAACAAAACAAAGCAATATACTCTAGAGTGGTTGTAAGTTACAATTCTTTCTATTTTATAAATAAAACAATTTATCAACATACCTCGTTCTTCTTCGTCCAACATATGCTCAAAAGTGTTAAAACTCATTGTGGGATTGTTAGACTCAACTTGTGAGTGACATGTCGACTTTCCTTTTTTGCCTCGTAATATATCTCTATGCCACCAACATTCACCTCTTGGAAATAATAATGGGTATTGTAATGGATCATAACATCCAAAATATGATTTCACACTATATGTTCTTTCAGTAGTACCATGAACAATAACATCTAATTAGTATCTTTTGTTTGGATTATTCCCCTCAACCCAGATTGCCGCTACTTGAGAAGTTGTCAGCTCATTGTATACTCTTTGATCGAAGTCACATTTACTTAAGATAGCAATATTATGATTGTCGAATGAGTCATAACTCCTCAAACTTCTTAGAAACTTGGAATATGGATTTATTTGCAAGATTGATATCAACTTTTCAATTGTTTGAGGATTCAAATTAGAAACATGCTTGAGTATGTTCTTGACTTCATAATCTGTGTCGAAAAAATACAGTTGTAAGAATTTTGCTATGTTATCAGAAGGAAATAATGATGGAATCATATGATATGCTTTTCCTTGCACTCAAAATGTGCATATCCCATCTTTCATGCTAGCTAAATCTTTATCTACATTTCCAATTCCAAAAGAAGTAAACGAAAAAACATTATTATAACCGCGTATAAGATTTCAAAAGTCATTTGCTTCCTCAGAATCAGATGTATATAGTGCAACAAGGTCTTTCGGTATTGAATTTATTTTAATAACAACTTCCCCTTTATGACAGCAAAAGGTTGGTGGTTCAAATTTAAATCTCTTTGCTCCACCATAGACACAATTAGCTTCAATGGAAACTGTATGTGTGCCACTCACATGCAATATTGTTTTTGTTTGTCCTTTTGTGTTTGAATTGTGTATCTTTCTATAATCTCTGTCTCTCTTACATTTCTTGTCTAAAAATATATACATATGAGGGGTTAATTTAGCTCGTTGATTAATCGATATACATACATGGCAACCTTGTTTATAGGCATCTTGTTTTTTTTTATATGCATCTTTCTTCTTTGATAGCATTTCTTCCTTCATCTCTTTTGACATATTCGCATAATACTGTCTTTGTTTCATATTTCTCTGTAGTACGTCATGAATATAAAAAATCACTTAAAATTTTGTAATATTACAAATAATCATATGTTATTTATGATAAACATATATACCTCTTCATGTTTCCTGTGTAAATTTTCAGTATCCATTACTAATGTAAGAATTGAGATGAAATTTTCAAATTTATCTGTCAAACATGCATGTGTAGCATATAATTAGAATATACATAATTCAACAATTTCCATTTATCTATTGTATTTTTGAAGCAATATGAATATTATTATCATTACTACTATGTTTATGAGCTACAAGTTTAACTAAATAAAAAACAAACTGTGAGAGGAGGTGACATGATCGACACCTAGACTTTCAGAAAAAGGACAAAGAAGGCAAACAACTTAAAAATAGTAGGTCGTAGTCACCCTCTCCATCTTATGATTGTATGAGAATGGCACATGTGGCTATAGAAAAGAATTAAATTGTGGTACGAGACGATGAAATGGTTGATGCACGTATATAAAGCCTCGAAAAAGAAGCAACTAATCCTACGAGGTATGGTGGTCATACTTAACTCTACGACCACGAAGACGAAGGCGAAGACCGACACCCACTTACAGTCCAAGCTGCGACCCCTGCGTTCAGACTTACAGAACGAAATCAATGATACCTAAAAAATTAATCCAGTATTACCGACGCAAAAAGCAAATTATTGTGAACAGTAAACAACTCACCTGATGAAATAGAAATAGAAATACCCAGTGTTGGGCGTCGCAATCAGAAGGGGAATGCTTGAAATAGTAAATGAGAGTTCGGCGTCAAGTGCAGATTGAGAACATATTCGCAGTATGGATTGTGTCTTTCCTTCAGGATTGGACGGGCAGTGGTCTAGGATGTACGGCAGTACAGATCGTGCCTTTCCTTAAGGATCGGACGGACAGTGGTCTCGAACGTAGGGAAAATGACCAGACCATCCAGCCGACGACGAGTAAGAGGTTGAGGAGTTGAAGGAACAATGGTTTCAGACGTTGACCCGGCCTGCAAGACGATGGTGAAGCGGAGAAGAGGTATCTGTGTCGTCAATCTCTCTGTCCGCCGCCCTAATGTATTGGCAGCAGCGTGGTCACTTGAGAAGAGAAAAGCAACGGGAACCGAAGAGGGGACGGGGTGGTGCCGGAGGAAGTGACGGGAAACAAAACGGTCGAGGAAAAGGATGAGACTCCGAGTTGGAGAGTCAGTGGTGCCGGGAGATGCGACGGGATGAAGCGGGTGTTGCTGGTCGAAGGGACGTGAAGCAAATAGAAACGGACAGACAGGAGACTCATATTGTAGGCAGAGCTGAATAGATTAGAAACATTTAATAAAATATATACAAACATTTGTTGGAACATATAAATAAATAAATAAATACCATATAGCAAACAAATGACTGAGACGATTTTTACGGAGGCGATTCTTCACATTTAGAAGAGTAATAGTAGATTAGGATAAAAAGACATAAATTGACATGTGGGTGCATTAACCACATTTTTAGGCGCTTTAAACACATTTTTGGACGCATAGTCCTATAAATTAGGCATGTAACTATAAATTAGGCTCAAATTGCTACATCACAGACAATTAGGTGCATAAACCCCATTATTAACCGTTTTAACCCACTTTTGGCGCTTTAATCCCATTTTGGGGGTGCATTGGCCAATAAATTTGGTAGTACACTGGCAAGTAGCCACTGGAACACCATTTGTAGGCGCTTTAATCCACTTTTAGGCACTTCAACTTATTTTTGGATACATTTCATGTTCATTAGGCTCATAATAGTAAACTAGACTAAAAAAAGCACTACATAGACAAGTGGGCTCACTAACCCCATTTTTAGGCATTTAGCCGCACTTTGGCGCACTGGCCTATAAATTAGCACAAAATTATAAATTAGGCTAAAATTGCCACTATGTTGACAAATAAGCGCATAAATCCAATTTTAGGTATTTTAACCCACTTTTAGGTACTTTAACCCCATTTTGGAGAGCATATGCATATAAATTAGGCACTACACTAACAAGTAGGCAGATCAACCCCATTCTTAAGCGCTTTAACCCACTATTAGGTATTTCAGGCCATTTTGGGAGCATATTCTATTTATTAGGTAAATAATTGTATCTTCGGCTCAAAAAGGCAATACACTTACATCTTAGGCGCTTTAACCCACCTTTTGGCACTTCAACACATTATTGGGTGCATTTCCTAGTTATTAGGTACATAGTAGTAAATTAGGGTAAAAAAGACACTACACTGACAATTGGGTGTATTAACCCCATTTCTAGGTGCTTTAATGACATTTGTGGGCAATTTAACCGCATTAACCTATAAATTAGGCACTACACTAACAAGTAGGTGGAATAACCCTATTCTTAAGCAGTTTAACCCACTATTAGGTACTTTAACCCAAATTTGGGATTATTTCCTATTTATTAGGCACATAACAGTAAATTAGGCTCAAATTGCCACTACACTGCAAATAGGAGGCGCATAAACCCCATTTTTAGGCATATTGACCCACTTTTAGGCACTTTTACCCCGATTTTGGGGCACATTGGCATATAAATTAGGCAATACAAAAGTAGCTAATTAACCCTCTCCTTAGTCTCTTTAAACCAATTTTAGGCACTTCAACTCATTTTAGGCGCATTTCTTATTTATTTGGCACATAACAGCAAATTAGGCTAAAAAGGCACTACCATGACAAGTAGGCAGTTTAACCCCATTTTTAGGCAATTTAGCCACATTTTTGGGTGCATTTGCTTTATGAATTAGGTGCATAACAATAAATTAGGCTAAAATTGCTACTACACTAACAAATAGGCACAAAAACCCCATTTTTAGGCATTTTACCAACTTTTAGGCACTTTAACCCCATTTTGTTGCGCATTGGTCTACAAATCGGGCACTACACTAACAACTTAGGCTCTTTAACCAACCTTTTGCACTTCAACCCATATTGGGCGCATTTCCTAGTTATTATGTCCGTAATAGTAAATTAGGCTTAAAAAGGCACTACACTGATAATTGGATGCATTAACCCCATTTTTAACCGCTTTACCAACATTTATGGAGGCTTTAACCAAATTTTTAGGTGCATTGGCCTATAAATTAGGCGCTACACTAGCAAGTAGGTGGAATAACCGTAAGCACTTTTATCCACTATTAGGCACTTCAACCCAATTTTTGGGCGCATTTCCTATTTATTAGGCACATAATAATAAATTAGGCTCAAATTGCCACTACACTGCATTTGGGCGCATAAACCCCATTTTAAGCATTTTGACCAACTTTTAGGTGCTTTACCCCATTTTGGGGTGCATTGGCATATAAATTAGGCAATATACTAACAAGTAGGCGGATTAACCCCATTCTTAGGTGCTTTAACCCACTTTTAGGCACTTCAACCCATTTTGGACGCATTTCCAATATATTAGCCACATTATAGTAAATTAGGCTAAAAAGGCACTAAACTGACAAGTGGGTGCATTAACCACATTTTTAGGTGCTTTAACCACATTTTTGGGCGCATTGTCATATAAATTAGGCACGTAACTGTACATTATGATCAAATTACTACAACACTAACAAATAGGTGCATAAACCACATTATTAGTCATTTTAACCAAATTTTGGCTCTTTAACCCCATTTTGGGGTGCATTGGCCTATAAATTAGGCACTACACTGACAAGTAGCCACATTAACCCCATTCTTAGGTGCTTTAACCCACTTTTCGGCACTTCAACCCATTTATTTGGCACATTTCATGTTTGTTAGACACATAATAGTAAACTAGACTAAAAGAGGCACTACATTGACAAGTAGGCACATTAACCCCTTTTTTAGGCATTTAGTGGTATTTGTTGGCACACAACTATAAATTAGGCTAAAATTACCATTATGTTGACAAACAGGCACAGAAACCCATTTTTAGGCATTTTAACCCGCTTTTAGGTACTTCAACCCCATTTTGGGGCGCATATGCCAATAAATTAGGCACTAAACTAAAAATTTGATAGAATAATCCCATTATGAGGCGCGTTAACCCACTTTTAGGCATTTTAGCCCATTTTGGGTGCATTTCTTATTTATTAGGCAAATAATAGTAATTTAGGCTAAAAAGGCACTACACTGACATCTTAGGTGCTTTAACCCACCTTTTGGCATTTGAACACATTGTTGGGCACATTTCCTAGTTATTAGGGGCATAAAAGTAAATTAGGATAAAAAAGGCACTACATTGACAATTGGGTGCATAAACCCAATTTTTAGGTGCTTTAGCGATATTGTGGGGGCTTAATCGAATTTTTGGGTGCATTAGCTGATGAATTAGACACTACACTAGCAAGTAGGAGAATTAACCCTATTCTCAGGCACTTTAATCCACTATTAGGCACTTCAACCCAATTTAGGGTGCATTTCCTATAAATTAGGCACATAATAGTAAATTAGACTCAAATTGCCACCACACTGCATATAGGCGCATAAACCCCATTTTTAGGAATTTTGATCCACTTTTAGGCATTTTTACCCCATTTTGGGGTGCATTGGCATATAAATTAGGAAATACACTAACAAGTAGATGAATTAACCCCATTCTTAGGTGCTTTAACCCAATTTTAAACACTTCAACCCATTTTGGGTGCATTTCCTATATATTAGCCACATTATAGTAAATTAGGCTAAGAAAGCACTAAACTGACAAGTGGTACATTAACCACATTTTTAGGCACTTTAACCACATTTTTGGCCACATTGTCCTATAAATTAGGAATGCAACTATAAATTAGGCTCAAATTGCTACAACACTCACAAATAGGTGCATAAACCCCATTATTAGCCATTTTAACCCACTTTTGGCACTTTAATCCCATTTTGGGGAGCATTGGCCAATCAATTAGGCAGTACATTGACAAGTAGCCACATTAACCCCATTCTTAGGCGATTTAACCCATTTTTAGGCACTTCACCAATTTTGGGTACATTTCATGTTTATTGGTAGCATAACAGTAGAGTAGTCAAAAAATAGGCACTACACTAACAAGTGGGCGCATTAACCCCATTTTTATGCATTTAGCCGCATTTTTTGGTGTACTGGCCTATAAAATAGGCACATAACTATAAATTAGGCTAAAATTCTACTACGTTGAATAATAGGTGCATTAACCCACTTTTTGGCACTCCAACCCATTATTGGGCGCATTTCCTAGTTATTAGGTTCATAAAAGTAAATTAGGATAAAAAGGCACTACACTAGCAATTGGGTGCATTAACCACATTTTTAGGTGCTTTAACAATATTTGTGATTGCTTTAACGACATTGACATATAAATTAGGCACTACACTAACAAGTAGGTAGATTAAACCTAATCTTAGGCACTTTAACCCACTATTAAGCACTTCAACCCAATTTTGGGTGCATTTCCTATTTATTAGGCACATAATAGTAAAATAGGCTCAGATTGCCACAACACTGCAATTCGGTGCATAAACCCCATTTTTAGGCATTTTGACACAGTTTTAGGTGCTTTTACCCCCATTTTGGGGCGCATTGGAATATAAATTAGTCAATATAGTAAGAAGTAGGGAGATTAACCTCATTCTTAGGAGCTTTAACCCACTTTTAGGCAGTTCACCCATTTTGGGTGTATTTCCTATATATTAGCCATATAATAGTAAATTAGGCTAATAAAGGCACTAAACTCACAAGTGGGTGCAATAACCACATTTTTAGGTGCTTTTCATTTTTGGGTGCATTGTTCTATAAATTAGGCACGTAACTATAAATTAGGCTCAATTTGCTACAACATTGACAAATAGGTGCATAAACCCAATTATTAGCTCTTTCAACCCACTTTTGGCACTTTAACCCCATTTTGGGGCACATTGGCTTATAAATTAGGCACTACACTGACAAGTAGCCATATTAACCCCATTCTTAGGCGCTTTAACCCACTTTTAGACACTTAAACCCATTTTTGGGCACATTTCATGTTTATTAGGCATATAATAGTAAACTAGACTTTAACGACCGTCATCAAACTGACAACCAAATCGTTACTAATTATGCATAATTACCGTAAACAATGGATTAACAAAAATCACTAAAATTTAAAACCATTTTGCAAGAAAATCCTCTTCCAGATAAATCTTACTAAAAGATCCAAAACTTATACATATCATGATTTACATTTTACAAAATTGTTTCATCTCATCTCGAGGACAACATATAACAGTTGCTCTGTCAAAACACATACTGGAGCAACATAAAACCTTGAGGCTTTACAAGCCAAAATCTCAGATTGTTCATGAAACCATTACAAACTGACTCCAAGGACCTGAGAGTACAGAGACGACACATAGGAGTTCTATCTACAAGACAAGATAGATAGTACAATCAACCTGAGATGTTGTTCCTCCTCTGCAGAAAGGTCTCCACCGCCTCGTGCACATCCACCTAAAAATTGTGGATCCCATGAGGTGAGACAGTTGTCCCAGTGAGAGATATAACTCTCTATCGACCATATTATTATTGCAGATAATTAATATATAACTAAGCAGGGGTTCTTTTTATATTAACAGGAAGGATTATTCATTATATGAATAAAACAAAGTAATCTCTTTACTTAAGGAAAATGAGGTATCTACCCATGGTAGAGTAATAAACCATTTATTTACCTTGCAAGGAATGTAAAGAAACATAAATAGCATCTATCAACTAAAATGTATAACTGAATTGTGCATCAAACAATGTTTTCCAGATTCGATCCTTAAGCAGATATGCTACATGGCTGAACATCTTTTACAATCACACTTATGCCCTGAGGAGATGAAGTATACCACGTTCATCCCCAACCGACCACAAACTTCTCACAAGTCAGTACCATATAAGGTCAATGGAAGAGTCGGCTGCCAAGACCTCACCTGTCTCAGTCAGTATGAGACCACATAGGATTCAGCAGGACATCTCGTGTCATCTGCTGGCGGGACATCCCATGTCAGCTACAAATGGAGTGTGCCAGGGTACTAGGCAGCTTCACTCAGAGTACTGTGTTAGCATGTACTCTCTTAGGGGAACATCTACTAAAAACTGTCCCCAGTTATGAAATTACTGAGTTATGGTCACACAGCCATCATACTCTGAGCCACAAGCCAGTTCACCATGCTCTATTGAGACATTCACTTCGAGTTCGTAAGGGGATCGGCTCACATCTAGCCGTCTGTGCTTACACCCCCCACATATTCAAAAATATGCATTCGGGGTTATTCCATGGGGAACCCATTTCACCATTCAGCAAATTCTGACACTGATGGATCTATGGTCAGGGCAACGTTTTTTGGTTTCTAGTGATATATTACATGCATTACAACATTCTTTTAGCATCAAACAAGTAATCATTATTAATCACAACAAATGCTACAAAGAAAGGTGTAATACATCTATCATGTACTTTTCAAGTCTTTAAAACACATTTAGATACTTGGTACTTGGGATCTAAGTTCATTATCACATTACTGGGAATCCTCATCCCTTCACATCATCATTATCATGATTACTGGATCTGGGTATTCAACCCCTATATCACCACATAGCTTTGTTACCTCTGTAACAGGTAACCATTACCTCTAGGTCCTCAGACCAAGGTATTCATTTCACTTGTTGTACAAGAGTTTCACATAGCTCACATAGTTTGATTAAGCATCTTGTCACCTCTTATTGGGAAATAATTATTCACATGGCTCATAAGGCTGTTAAGCATCTTGTCACCTCTTACTAGGCAACAATTATTCACATGCTCATAAGGCCATTAAACATCTTGTCACCTCTCACTAGGCAACAAATATTCACACAAGTTATTTAATAAAATGAGTACAACGTCCTTCCCATTATTAGGGTTTCTCTTTATAGTCGAATAGAGCTTCAAGTTCATACTATCAATTCAAACCCTAATTCATTGCTCCACACATCTAGGAGCATATATTGATATCATAAGTATGCATTCATACATATCTGTTCTCATCATTTATCATTAAATGATTCTTAACACAAAGTATGAATTTCTCTCTCATCCTTACTAGGATGTTGATTACATCATGCTCTTGGTTCAATCCTCTGTTGACTCAAGGTCAATTAGGTCAATGTTGACTCACGTCTAAATTGACTAAACCCTTGTTTTGATGATGACTAACCATTCCACATATTGGTGTCTAATGCTTCTACATTGAGTGATTTCAGATTAGGTTTAGACACACTCCAAATGCCCTAACTTGCGCATATCAAATTGGAGAAAAGACAAGTCAAAATAGCTACAAGTGTGCAATTTGGGATCTCTATGTAAATGACCTTAGAATTGCTTTGTAATCACTTGTAATGATTGTATGACTTGTAATTAAGCTTAGAAAAATTATCAGGACACAAAAATCCATCATTTGTATGGTTAAACGAAAATTCCAAAATACCCTTAACAGGGATTTTGTCGGCCGAATTCCAAACTCGGCCGATCCATATATTCTGGAATTTTCTGGGCGGTCGGCCGAGTTTCCAACTCAGTCGATCCCTGTTCGGTCGAGTTTCAATGGTAGGAAACTCGACCGATCCACTGATCGGTCAAGTCTGAAGGTCGACCGATCGGTCGAGTTTCCCCATGGAAACTCGGCCGACAGTCTATCTCTCAGACTTGTCTCCTAGTGTGTCGGCCGAGTTGCCTTTATTGAAACTCGGCCGATCAGACTGTACTGGAATGCAGAAAAAGCAAATCCAACCGTTGGAGACTTTGTTGGGACCCAAAATAGATCCGTTGCAACTTGTAAAACGGCTATTTTTCGTTCCTAAGTGTTCCCAAAGGCTAAGAGGCATCCCCAACTATAAATAGGACCCCTTGGGCTTCATTCCAAGGTTGAGCATTCATTGCAAACTCTTTGTGAGGTTCCTATTCTATAGTTGAGTGCTTCCTACAGCCTCCTCTCTCTCTAAGCTTAATCACTTGCTACATTTATTAGAGTGAGTAGGAGATTTGTAAGAGAGCTAGTATTATTTGTATATCTTGTGAGGCTCTCACTTCCACCACCTCCCCATCTCTCATTTCCTATCTTGAAGATGAAGGTTCTCTCTCTTGTCCAAGAGAGGTGAAGAAGAACAAGGGAAGGAGTCCCTTGGTGAAGATCAAGGCCGAAGACTTGGAGCTAGAGTGGGTAAGCCCTTGGAGAAGGCAGAAGACTCAAGCTCAAGTGGGTAAGTCCTTGGTGGAAAGCTTCTCCGAGTGAAGGTGAAGTCAAAGGCAGAAGATCCAAGAAGAGTGGGTAATTCCTGCAAGGCCGAAGACTTGTGCAAGAGTGGGTAAGTCCTTGGAGAAGGCCGAAGACTCTTGCAAAGTGGGTAAGTCCTTGGTAAGGTTGAAGACTCTTTGTATTGGATAGGTAAGTCCTTTGTGGGTCATGTGTTGTATGTCTTATTAATGAATATAAGAGTGCAATTGTTTGAAGTCCTAGAGGTTGACCTCTCAAGGCAAGTGGACTGACACACTTCTAGTTTGAAGTGTGGAACCACTCTAAATACCTTGTCTACATGTGTATGTTCAATCTCTCTTATCCTTGCTATGCTTGATTTAGTTGCTCTCAAATTACCTATTTAGCAACCTTATCTTGTCATATATCTTGAAGGTTTAATGAATTTTGTTTAAGTGCTTTCAGCTCTATTCACCCCCCCTCTAGAGCACCTAAGTCACCCATCTAGGATCCAACAAGTGGTATCAGAGCGGGTCTTCTCCAAGCATACTTCAAAAAGTAGGAGAAGATGGGTGACTACCTAGGAGGGAGACTCTCGACCAGCCTTCCAATCTTCAATGGGAGCAACTTCCTCTATTGGAGAAGAAGACTTCAATTCTTCATCCAAGGATCAAGTCTCAAGATGTGGCAAATGGTGAACAGCCCATACATTCTACCAAAGACAAACATTGAAGAATGGGATGAAGCCACCTTGATGAAAGCAACCTTGAATGCTAGAGCCATGCACATCCTATATGCCTCCATGACCCCCACCGAGTTCAACCGGATTTTCTCTTGTGAGACGGCCTATGAGGTATGGAGAAAGCTTTGCATCACTTATGAAGGGACAGATCAAGTGAAGGAAAGCAAAGTCTACATGCTCAAAGGGTTGCTTGAGAACTTCAAGATGGGAAAGGAAGAGAGCATAGCCAACATGTACTCAAGGCTCAACACCATCTTGAATGGTCTTGCTGTTCTAGGACATCCTATGTCTAGTGGAGAGATCAACTCAAAGATCCTTAGAACTCTCCCCAAGAGATGGGAATCCAAGGTGACTTCTATTGAAGAAGCAAGGTCGCTTAAGGACATCCCCATTGAAGAGCTCATTGGAAATCTACAAGCACATGAAGCCACACTTGACAAGAGGGAGGAAGTAGAAAGACAAGAAAAGAAAGAGCTAAAGAGAATGAAGAAGGCTGAAATGAAGGCTCAAATTGAAGCTATCATGGAACAAGTCTCTCCATCCTCTCAAGCTAAAGAAGATGCCATGTACTCCAAAGGTCGACTCTACAAAGGAAAATCCTCCTCCATCCGGTGCTTCACATGTGGAAAGAAGGGTCACTACAAGGAAGATTGCCCACAAGGCAAAAAGATCCATCTTCACAAGGAGGAGAAATGGCACTCAAGCTCAAGCAACTCCTCCAACTCAAGCTCAAGTGAAGATTCATGTGAAGGATCAAGCTCAAGCTCTAGTGATGAAGGGGAATGCCATTTTGCCCTTATAGCATCAACAAGTGAAGACTCAAGTGAGGTAAATCTAGACTCTTTAGATAAAGAATCTTTAATTGCTATTATTCATGACATTTGTGCCTCTTATAAGTCTTCTAAAAAGAAAAAGAAAAAGCTTGCTAAAATTGTTGATAATTTGCATATAGAACTAGATGATCTTGAGTATGCAAATTCTTGCTTGCTTATTGATAAAAATGATTGTCTTAGCCAAGTAGACTCTCTTAAACTTGAAAATGCTAGTTTACTTGATAAGATTAAATTTCTAGAAGCTCAACCTCTCATGCCTAATTCTAATGAAGAACATACTTTAATTGTTGATTCTCTCATGCATGACATTGATGTTCTTAAATCTGAAAACAAAAACAAAGATTTTGTTTTGCATGAATTAGAACTAGAGAATGCCTCCTTGCTTGCTAAAATCAATGGGCATGAATCTTGTTCTAGTTCTACTAATAGAGAGAATGATGTTGCTGCTCTTCATATTGATAGAGATTCTCTTTCAACTAAATCTCTTTGCTTAGAAAATGATCTTTTGCATGCTAGAGATAATATTAATCAATTGTCTTCGACTATTGCTTCTCTTAAGCACGATAATGACAGTTTGAGATCTTCTTTGCAAAGATTCTTAGTTGGTAAAAAGAGTCTTAATGACATCCTACACCATTCTACTAAACAAATTGGTAGACATGGTTTAGGATATGATAGTAGTCAAGGGAACAACAAAGATAAAGGACCTCCAATATTCCATGGAGAATCCTCTAGTTCCAAGACTATGGGCACATGCAACTATTGCAATGAAATTGGTCATTATTCTACTTGTTGTCCTTTTAGGAAAGCACCCAAGGGCAATAGGATTTGGGTTGCTAAACTAACCCCTCCGGACCCAAAAACATGATTGGGGACCATTTCATCTTTCTTCTTGTAGGTACTTGCAAATGGATTGACATGAGCCATTGAATTGCAAATTGACTTCTCAATCCACATGAAAGAAGAAAGGTGAGATGTGCAGAGGGTGACAACAAGTGGAAAAGAAATGGTAAGCATGAAGGTAATGTTTTTATTGCTTATAACCTGTTCTAACTTGTTTTTGTCAAGTTAGTGTGCACTATACATATGGTTTTTGAGTCAAAAGTGACATTTTGTGATTCTCTTCACACTCTTGCTCAAAAACTATTTCTAATGCTTCTATAGTGCATTACTAACTTGCTTAGACATGTTTGGATATGGTTTGTATATTTAGCATGCCTCTAGATATGTTTTATGAAAAATATGTGCTTTTTCTACAGTAGTTTTGTCGGCCGAGTTTTGTCCTGTCTAAAACTCGACCGATAGGCACCAATGGGTGTTGCCAACAACTGCGATCGGCCGAGTTGCCAATACACAGAACTCGACCGATTACACTGTGCACATAATATACATTTGGCTTTTTGAGTGAGAATTTCCCTCTCAACTAGATTTTCTCAGCCAATAGCCTTATTCTTTGGCACTCCTTTGGTATCTTTATATATGCATATTGCCATGTTCTAAATGCCTATCTTGCTTACAACTCTATCTTTCAAATTGCTCTAAATTGATATATCTATATCTTGCAATTTCTTGCTTTGAGTTGTTTTGCAGGTTTTGATGATGATCTCTTTGGATCTCTTGGTTGTGTCTAAAATCGCTTCCGTTGTACTCTAACTTGCTACATCTCTATAGGTGTATATCTTGTTTTGATACAACCTTGAGGTTCTTAGGGGTAATCATCTTATGGTAAGGATGCATATATAGCGAGTTATATCCTCTCATGCTTCTAAATTTGCATATCTCTTTGTTTGGATATATCTCTACATCTAATCATAGCTTGCTTTATGTTGCTTATCTCTTTGCTATGATCTAGATCCTACTAGTAGTCCTAACTTGTGATATCATCTACTAGTAGTTCGCATACATGTAGTTCTAACCCTATCAATAAGTGGTATACTTGATCATCTATATGTTATGTTTGTATCTTATCTTATACATGCTCACGATTGTTCTTTAAAGTGCTTATCTACTATCTTGAGTTGCTTGCATAACATTGTGATGCAGGGTTCATAGATCTACATGATATGTAGAAATTGGAGTATTTTTGGTTTTTATGCATATTTTTGCTCCAATTTCAGTTTTTGGTGCAAGACTGGTGTTTTTCATGCAGAAAAGGCCTTCTAAGCAAGACTCATTGCTTTGCCATGAGCTCTGGTGGTTTTTGATCAAATTCCATCATATTGAGGGTCATAATTGTGATTTATTGTTTTTTCTGCAGCACTTCATCTTGCATCTTGGGTTGTTCAAGTATATGCTTTAACTTGCTTTTCTTTCTATGCTTGGACAAGCCCCTATCTGTGCTCTTCTACTCTCCTTATATAACTTTTGTTATCTTCTTTCTCTTAACAAGTGGTGTTTCTTAGTTTCTCCACACCCCCACCTTTTTGAAATGATAAAGGGGGAGAAAGATATGTCTTCTTTTGACAACAGGGAGAAGGCATGTCTTACATGAAGCAAAGAAGCGTGTCCATGTAAAGGGGAGAAGGTAAATGGGAGAAGACATATATGTGTAGAACATATATGAGTAGAAGACATAGTTTCTATAAATGTTATGAAAGCTAACCATGCAGGAGAAATAGCATCAATTGAGGGGGAGTATGAGAACTCCATGCGCATCAATTGAGGGGGAGCATATGAGCTCAATCCTATTGAAACCCCTAGGTTTCTCCGAAGGTATGATTTTACGTACAAGCTTTCAATACATTTATGGAATGGTTTGTCATCTTCAAAAAGGGGGAGAATGTTGACTCAAGGTCAATTAGGTCAATGTTGACTCACGTCTAAATTGACTAAACCCTTGTTTTGATGATGACTAACCATTCCACATATTGGTGTCTAATGCTTCTACATTGAGTGATTTCAGATTAGGTTTAGACACACACCAAATGCCCTAACTTGCGCATATCAAATTGGAGAAACGACAAGTCAAAATAGCTACAAGTGTGCAATTTGGGATCTCTATGTAAATGACCTTAGAATTGCTTTGTAATCACTTGTAATGATTGTATGACTTGTAATTAAGCTTAGAAAAATTATCGGGACACAAAAATCCATCATTTGTATGGTTAAACGAAAATTCCAAAATACCCTTAACAGGGATTTTGTCGGCCGAATTCCAAACTCGGCCGATCCATATATTCTGGAATTTTCTGGGCGGTCGGCCGAGTTTCCAACTCAGCCGATCCCTGTTCGGTCGAGTTTCAATGGTAGGAAACTCGGCCGATCCACTGATCGGTCAAGTCTGAAGGTCGATCGATCGGTCGAGTTTCCCCATGGAAACTCGGCCGACAGTCTATCTCTCAGACTTGTCGCCTAGTGTGTCGGCCGAGTTGCCTTTATTGAAACTCGGCCGATCAGACTGTACTGGAATGCAGAAAAAGCAAATCCAACCGTTGGAGACTTTGTTGGGACCCAAAATAGATCCGTTGCAACTTGTAAAACGGCTATTTTTCGTTCCTAAGTGTTCCCAAAGGCTAAGAGGCATCCCCAACTATAAATAGGACCCCTTGGGCTTCATTCCAAGGTTGAGCATTCATTGCAAACTCTTTGTGAGGTTCCTATTCTATAGTTGAGTGCTTCCTACAACCTCCTCTCTCTCTCTAAGCTTAATCACTTGCTACATCCATTAGAGTGAGTAGGAGATTTGTAAGAGAGCTAGTATTATTTGTATATCTTGTGAGGCTCTCACTTCCACCACCTCCCCATCTCTCATTTCCTATCTTGAAGATGAAGGTTCTCTCTCTTGTCCAAGAGAGGTGAAGAAGAACAAGGGAAGGAGTCCCTTGGTAAAGATCAAGGCCGAAGACTTGGAGCTAGAGTGGGTAAGCCCTTGGAGAAGGCAGAAGACTCAAGCTCAAGTGGGTAAGTCCTTGGTGGAAAGCTTCTCCGAGTGAAGGTGAAGTCAAAGGCAGAAGATCCAAGAAGAGTGGGTAATTCCTGCAAGGCCGAAGACTTGTGCAAGAGTGGGTAAGTCCTTGGAGAAGGCCGAAGACTCTTGCAAAGTGGGTAAGTCCTTGGTAAGGTTGAAGACTCTTTGTATTGGATAGGTAAGTCCTTTGTGGGTCATGTGTTGTATGTCTTATTAATGAATATAAGAGTGCAATTGTTTGAAGTCCTAGAGGTTGACCTCTCAAGGCAAGTGGACTGACACACTTCTAGTTTGAAGTGTGGAACCACTCTAAATACCTTGTCTACATGTGTATGTTCAATCTCTCTGATCCTTGCTATGCTTGATTTAGTTGCTCTCAAATTACCTATTTAGCAACCTTATCTTGTCATATATCTTGAAGGTTTAATGAATTTTGTTTAAGTGCTTTCAGCTCTATTCACCCCCCCTCTAGAGCACCTAAGTCACCCATCTAGGATCCAACATCCTCCTCCTTGATGAATATAATTCATCATTAACAATTCACATCACCTTTTATTTTGCAATTAATTCAACATATGTCACTCGATCAATCACATATGATTGAAGTGTCTCTACCCTATTGGTATTAAGATTTATCATATCATGCTTTAAGCTACATTCTTTTCTTCTTGTTGTGTATCCGTATTGAGCTTATGAGATAATCACATCACCATGTCATGTTTTAGGGTGTATCACCTAATCATCATATCATGTACTCATATCAAATTGACTATCACTTAGTTCTTATCATTTCAAGATAACTTCATATCGGGTATGAGCTAGGTGCTTGACCCCATATCGGGTATGAGCTATGTTCTTGATACCATATTGTGCATAAGCTATGCACCATATCGGGCATAGAGCATGTGCCTCATCATGTATAGTTTGAGAGGTGTATATACAAGATACCATATCGGTTTCCCTTCAGGATTTTCATATTAGTATCCATGGCGGGTAACATATCAGGCTACCATGTTAGGTAGACCCTTAAACTCATAACCCCTTCCTTCCTTCAAGGATCAACCTTATCATAGAGTTACTTGATAGATTAGGTGTCTTATTAAATCCTCATACCACAATACATTACACAAAGGGTAGGGTATATCGGGTTTTAATCCATCATCTAGAGTTTTCCACCAAATTGGGTAGATTATACCATATCATGCATGAAGTATAAATTGAACCACATACCGTCCACAAGATAGGGGTAGGTTCTATTCCTATCAATCAAGATATATCATTCATATCGTCCAGGTGGTATCACTCACCACTTATATCGACTTACCCATCACCTAAGGGTTATCCAACTCTATATTGTTTTGAGTGTTCACTATCTCTCTATCATTAAAGAGGTGTAGTCTTTAGACTTGTATTGTGTATAAGGGTAAGTGGTCGTCTCCCATATCATGCAAGGGGCATATCTCATATCGTGTATGTTCTATCCTTTATCCCCATATCGGGTTAACCCCATCTCGGGTTTCATATCAGATTAAGGTATCTCAACCATACCATGTATTTAATGCCATGTCTTATTTTATGCATAATTGTATACTTCATCAACCATATCATGCACCAGATGTGTGCTTCATGATATCATGTACAACATGTGTACTCACATGATCATATCATGTAAGAGGTACTTGGTTAACTTACTTATATCAGATTACCCCAAACTAGGGTTTAACATATTAATTTCTTTGAAGTTCATACTTGGCACTATATCGTGCATGGAAACCTTTCTTACCTTCCTATCGTGCCAAGGGTTGTAGGGTTAAAACCGTATCATTTTTAACATGTGAACTTTATCTCCATATCATGTTAAGAGATATATCTTTCTAAACATATCGTGCAAGAGATGTTTGCACATACCCATATCAAGTTAGAGGTACTAGTGTGTATGCTTGAACCCGATAGCACTTTATAAAGTAATACCATCTTCTTCAAGCTCAAGAACTTCGTTCTAACTATTATAGTACATGACAATAGGTCTAAACAACTACTAAAACTCATAGTTTCATCAACTATTCAAGAAGATCTCGGAATAAAAAGTAGATCATTAAGTATAGCAAGTTAGGTGACAAATAATAATATGTTTGAGTTCAAGTTATATAACCCGCCTTATGAACACTTCAAAGCTCCAAGCTCCAAGCTTCACGTCCTAAGGTTGAAGATGAACTTCTCCAAGGTCCAAGTCTCGTTCACAACTCCTCCATAGATAAGAGATCACCATAGTTAAGAACTTGGTGAAGAAGAAAAGAAAGGAATATTCATAACCTGATATCCTACTTCCACCAAGGTTGAAGATGACCAAATCCTTATCTAAAGCTTGGTGCTCGAGCTCTCCTTGTTCCTTGAGCTATTTTGCATGATACCAAAGGGGCTTTGCATGATATCTCCAAGGGATATGGTTATGGGGATCATAAACTTTCATAAGGTGGTGAAATGTGAAGTATATATACTTGGGTTCATGAGATAAAGTGTATAAGAGGTGTCTTCACCTTAAGCTACTAGATGACATGTGGCCATGCATGGTTGACACGTGGCCATGAATGCACACATACATATCTTGATATGCAAGAGCCTTTATGACAAGCTAGAGATAATATCTCGGCCATCCTTTATCTTGTTGGATAAGTTTCCTCATCTTTATCTCATCAACAAGGCAACTCGATACACTTTATGCAAGGGGCTTTGCAACCCATCATGGACCACCTCCTTGAGGTGCTATGCCCGTCATGGCCTTTTCCAAGGCTCAACAAACCGATAGGAGACTTCTACTATGGCTCTTTGGCTGATAGGATTCCTATATCAAGTCCACAACTCGATACAACACACATAAGGCTTCTCCTTCAACTCTTTCCTTGGTCTTTCCATTACCAAGAGTATCATCACTCAAAAGTGATTCAAACATAGTATATGCTTCTTTATCTTTCCTATGAAAAGATACATAGAGGGAGTAGGGACACTCTAGAGGTGGTAATTTGCATTCCAACCCCATTTATTAGGTAAATTACAAATTGTACCAAAATTGGTGCACAAAGTACTAGCATTGTTCAAACAAGTTATAACTTGGGAATTAGGCTTTCCACAAGCGACCACCTAGCATCATACTCTCTCTTATGATACTTAAACACTTAGAACACTTAAAACATGTAACAATTTTCAATTTAACCCCTCATCTTGGGTAAATTGCACATTTCACTCAAACTATCAATTAATGCACAAATGGATTGCAATTAAGCTCAAACTTGATAATAAACTTCACAAAAAGCCTTAATTACTTTTCAAAAGATTAGAATAACTTTGTAAGTATATTATTTAAGCAAAACTTCCTAGGGTTAAGTCATAACCTAGGTTAAGGGTATTACAATTATAAACCCCTAACAAGGGTTTCGTCCCCGAAATCCCAGATAAAGGAAGACAATTGTCGTTCATGCATCATATCATCAAGTCTCCACATAACATCTTGATGTCATGGAGACGCCAAAGAACTTTGACCAAAACTAAGTGTTTTCATAAAAGATCATCGTAAGACCTATCATACATGATACATACTCAGTTGTTCTCTCTATCACTAACCACGAAGTCAATTCTGTTTCAAGTAACACTTTCTAAGTCAGAGAAGTACTATGAATAATTCAGGTGGCTAACCTTATTGAATCACATCTTTTATGTGACAAAATTCTAGGGAGTCTTCCATACTCCTCACTCCGTCTAGCATTTCACTTTCAAGGAGAGATCAGGGTTACATTTTGTCACCCTCTTGGGACTACATGTCTTATCATACATCTTTTGTACCACTCAATTTTGTTGACACAACACCAAACTTTCTTATGACTCATATCAACTATCTTCTAAATTGTTCATTCTATTGTCATAAGGAAAATTCACTTACTAAAGAAGTACTTATCTCAGAGATACCTCTATATGTTATGAATAGATTGCCTCAATAAATCTAGATAGGGATACATTAAGGAATTATTTTTAACTTTAATAAGCTTCCTATCAAAACGATTTTACAATTGTTCCTTCAATTAATATATCCTTATCAATGTTATGTTTATGCAGAGCATAAACCCCTAAAATGTGATTTCCATACTCAAGTTATCTCAAGATTGGTCCTTCTAGGTAACCAAACATTATTCCTCTTATTAGGAGTCATATTTTCACTCTCCCATTCCTTCTGGCACATCTTGGATACTAGAATTCTTTACCTTTGTATCCTTCACATGTGTTGAATACATCACATCCTCATAATTTCCATTTCTCTATTGTTAATACCGGAGTCAAACATACAAAAGGATCTTTCTTTTATCTTGGGACATAATATATTACACATATCTTTATCTTGGAACCAAAGTCTCAGACAAACTGATACTTTTCTAAGTATTCATCAAAAGATCACTTCTAACTCATGCACATCAAGTGTCCTCAGACTCACTTGATTGCCATGTCCCTGAAGGGAAAGATCACAAAGAAACATATTCCTTTTTATCACCCCATCATACCCAGGGTTGTTCATCAAGGAGGAGACATTATCATCTCCTAAAATTATTGCATGAACTTTCATTGTTCATGAGTCATTTACACTTGTTTCATCCTAGGTTTCTTGCCATCTGCACATGTATTATATGGACGATTACATGTCATCATTCCTTTCTCTATTATTGTCTAACATGTTCATGATCATTTCATGATTTTATCACATTTCCCATTTTCACATTATGGAAAAGATCTTTACTATTCACATAGACTTTATTAGACGGGGATCATCTCCCTTGTTATCTTTTTCTTATCATGAGGATTATGTTTTTTACTTCCTCATACACACAGATTAATCTGAGATCATCTCAGATTCAATTTTTTTTCACTTAGGATGTGATAAAAATATCCATGCCATATTTCCAGTTTCATTATGCTCACTAGATTGTCTCAAAATGACTACTTGATCAGAGTAATCAGAAAGATAACAATCTAAGAGTTCCATACTTACCTTATCTTTAATAGTTGAATACATGGTCAGGGTATACAAGTACTGAGATTAGATAGTATACACTTTGTTTACTATCATATTCCTTACTTTTCCTACCATCAAGAACATAGGACTTAGCATCCCTGGATTTTCTCCAGGCATCACTTTTACACCTCATCCTTTTTCACACAGATAAAAGAAATTATAAAGCATTTAAAAGATTACCTGAGCAAAAATGTAAGTCCTCATCTTCCTGGTGTCATCATAGGACTAGTCAAAGGAAGCTCAATAACAACTACTTTTCTTATATATAACAAATAGAATCATGAAACGACATATTAGAATGATACTATTTCATCTGACCTCTTTCAACTCGTGGATTGTTCACTGCCTCAGGCTGATTCTTTTCATAGAATCTTGTCATTGCCTGTTTCCAACGTCATGCTCTATTGTTCGGTGTTGATGGACATGCTCGGGACGTCTGTCTACGTCCTCGTATGCCACTACTAGACCATTTCCTTTGAGAGTCTTCCTGACTCTGTCTCGGTGGTTGGGTCATTTCCTCCTTCCTTTTTGGATAAGAGGATCTAATATGCCCAATTTGTTTACACTCATAGCACATATTATAAGCATTCCCCGGCCTTGTCGGCCTTATAACTGATGTAGAGGCCAAACCAAGAGTTCTAACAAGTGGAACATCAAGTCTTTTATCCTTTCTTGGTAACCACTACCCTGGTGCATTAGACATTGGTTGCACTGGTGGTACCAAAAACTTTCCCTTTTTGGAACTACCAGGCCTCTGTTCCCGAGTTTGGATAGGTCTTTTCTAAATTCCTACCTCATTATCCTCTTTGGGATAGTCTTTTATGATATGTCTAGGCTGCCTACACCTGTAGCAAACCCTATTTTTGGGTTGTAACCTATTTCTTTCGACATTTTCCATTGCTCCAACATATTGATGTTGATCAGGAATCCTACTAGAGCCCAAAATTTCATCATTGGGGGTTGGTAATCTGGGTTGTGTTACTAATACCCAGTCTACTATGCGCATCACTGCTGTACTAACCTGCCTAGCAATGGTATCAAAAGAAGGATCCCTTATCATAGTTGGATCATCTTGGGGATTCTCAGGAAGTCATTCTTCTCTCGCCTGCTCCCTTGCACCTTCTCCTAGTGCAACAACATTGCTTTCAACAATGTACTCCTTGTGTTTTCCACACATTTGTAAGCTTTACTCTATCTTCTGCATAAGCAGAAGTCACTATAAGATATACTAGAGGACACTAAAACAAACTCAACACCTTAGTCATATGTCTCAGTAGACTCAACGAACCTTAAGCTTTGATATCAAACTTTTAACGATCGTCATCAAACCGACAACCAAATCGTTACTAATTATGCAGAATTACCATAGACAACAGATTAACAAAAATCACTAAAATTTAAAACCATTTTGCAAGAAGATCCTCTTCTAGATAATTCTTACTGAAAGATCCAAAACTTATACATATCATGATTTACATTGTACAATATTGTTTCATCTCATCTCGAGGACAACATATAATAGTTGCTCCATCAAAACACATACTGGAGAAACATAAAACCTTGAGGCTTTACAAGCCAAAATCTCAGATTGTTCATGAAACCATTACGAACTGACTCCAAGGACCTGAGAGTACAAAGACGACACATAGGACTTCTATCTACAAGACATGATAGACAATACGCTCAACCTGAGCTATCACTACTGCCACAGTTGTTGTTCCTCCTCTACAGAAAGGTCTCCACTGTCTCGTGCACGTCCACCTAAAAATTGTGGATCCCACGGGGTGAGACAATTGTCCCAGCAAGGATATAACTCCTTGTCGACCATATTATTATTGCAGATAATTAATATATAACTATGCAGGGGTTCTTCTATATTAACAGGCAAGATTATTCAGTATATGAACAAAACAAAGTAATCACTTTACTTAAGGAAAATGAGGTATCCACTCATGGTAGAGTAACAAACCATCTATTTACCTTGCAAGTAATGTAAAGGAACATAAATAACATATATCAATTAAAATGTATAATTGAATTGCACATCAAATAATGTTTTCCAGATTTGATCCTTAAGTAGATATTCTACACGGTTGAACATCTTTTACAATCACACTTATGCCCTGAGGAGATGAAGTATACCCCATTCATCCCCAACCGACCACAAACATCTCACAAATCGGTACCATACAAGGTCAATGGAAGAGTCGGCTGCCAAGACCTCACCTATCTCGGTCAGTACGATACCACACAGGATTCAGCAGGACATCTCGTGTAATCTGCTGGCAGGACATCTCGTGTCAGCTATAAATGGAGCGTTCCAAGGTACTAGGCAACTTCACTCAGAGTACTGCATCAGCATGTACTCTCTTAGGGGAACATCTACTAAAAACCATCCCCAGTTATGAAATTATTGAGTTATGGTCACACAACCACCATACTCTGAGGCACGGGCTAGTTCACCGTGCTCTATTGAGACATTCACTTTGAGTTTGTAAGGGGATCGACACACATCTAGTCGTCCGTGCTTACGCCCCCCACATATTCAAAAATATGCATTCCGGGTTATGTTGCGGGGAACCCGTTTCACCATTCAGCAAATTCTGACGTTGATGGATCTATGGTCAGGGCAATGTTTTGTGGTTTCTAGTGATATATTACATGCATTACAACATTCTTTTAGCATCAAACAAGTAATCATTATTAATCACAACAAATGCTACAAAGAAAGGTGTAATACATCTATCATGTAATTTTTCAAGTCTTTAAAACACATTTAGATACTTGGTACTTGGGATCTCAGTCCCTTATCACATTACTGGGAATCCTCATCCCTTCACATCATCATTATCATGATTACTAGATCTGGGTATTCAACACCTATATCACCACATAGCTTTGTTACCTCTGTAGTAGGTAATCGTTCCCACTAGGTCCTCAGACCAAGGTATTAATTTCACTTGTTGTACAAGAGTTTCACATAGCTCACATAGTTTGATTAAACATCTTGTCACCTCTTACTGGGTAACAATTATTCACATGGCGCATAAGGCCATTAAGCATCTTGTCACCTCTTACTGGGCAACAATTATTCACATGGCTCATAAGACCATTAAACATCTTGTCACCTCTCACTAGGCAACAAATATTCACAGAAGTTATTTAATAAAATGAGTACAACCTTCCCATTATTAGGGTTTCTCTTTATAGACGAATAGAGCTTCAAGTTCATATTATCAATTCAAACACTAACTCATTGCTCCACACATCTAGGAGCATATATTGATATCATAAGTATGCATTCATACTTATCTATTCTCATCATTTATCATTAAATGATTCTCAACACAAAGTATGCATTTCTCTCTCATCCTTACTAGGATGTTGATTACATCATGCTCTTGGTTCAATCCACCTCTTTGAGGAATATAGTTCATCATTAAAAATTCACATCATCTTTTATTTTGCAATTAATTCAACATGCAACATATGTCACTCAATCAATCACATATGATTGAAGTGTCTCTACCCTATTGGGTATTAAGTGTGGGCTCTGATACCACTTAATTGTGGGCTCTGATGTACCACTTAATTGTGGGCTCTGATCTCCAAATCACGAATTATTCCCGATTTAAACATGCGCGGAAGCAATCGATAAACAGCGGAAGACAAAAATCACGGGAAATTAAAACTTTTCGAGACAAGAGCTTGAAACCACAAACCTTTTTCATAGAAAAAGGATTTAACTGTTTACATCACTGACAATTACTTCTTGAGTAATTATATACAACATGATACAAAATTCTCAAGATTTCATACTCCAAAACACTCCAGGACCTGAGAGTACAGAGGACACATAGGACTTGACTCTAACTACACCATGAAGCAGACTAGATCTCCACCTGAGATATTTACTGCTCCTGATGTTGCTGTTGCTGGGATTGGTCACCAGAGTTCTTGTTCCTCCGTCTTCGACGACCACCTAAAAAGTAGAAGTCTACGGGGTGAGACAATTATACATAATTGCCCCAGCGAGAGTTATAACTCTCCACTAGGCTTTATAAGTAAAGCAAGGAATAGCTAAAGCAATAAGAGCCTTCAAGATATTCACTAGCAGTTCTGAAGATAAGCAAGAGTTCAATCAATATCAAAATATGAGAACATCTATGCTATTCAAGGTAACATCAATCAAGTAACTCGTAGTTAACTCTAGCAGATATACTACGCTGTTGATTATGTTTTTCAAACATTATTATGCCCTGTGGAGATGAAGCATACCACTCATACTCCAACTGATCGCTAAGAAGTCACATCAGTATCATACATAGGTCATTAAAAGAGCCGGATTCTTATGACCTCATCTTCCTCAGTCAGTTAGAGGATTGATTGTTAGACATCTGGCGGGATGTCTTTTGTTATAGCTCTCCAGGGTAAGCCGGACCTTCGCTATTTTAGAGTTACAGTGGCGTTCTGTACTCTCTTCGTCATCGGAAGATTTCTTGTTTATCTTTCATCGATACGGTATTTGTGTCTTTAAGGTAGTGTAGATATACATCTCACCTTTAGGACTTTATGGTGGGGTCTGATGGACTACTAGAATCTACATCATCCTCTCACCTTTTCTTTTATAGTGAAGGTATGACGGACTACGAGAATCTACATCAAATACCTACACTAGGATGTAAGGTTCTACACATCCATGTACCCCACATACTCAAAAGTATGTGATCCAGGAGTTCCCTGAGGAAAACCTGTTTCACCATCATTTAGACTCTGACAATGATGGATCTATGATCAGGGCTCTACATTTCACTTGATTAGTTAGGTACATTCAGTATTCATATCATCATACAAAATCATTAGCATCACAGCTATATATGAGAATACTAAAATGTAGCAGGCCTAACTCATTTCAATTACCAGTTCTCAATTATCTCATCACAAGTCATCTGTCAAGCATGACCTTGATGGTGTTTATGGCTCTTACAGCCCATAAATCACAAAAGATGTCACTTAGCAGTGTATCAAGATGATTCACTATTCATAAAGCTTAAGACATGATTTCAATGAATATAACATGGTATTCCATACCTGGGTGTGACCATCATCTCATAACAACCTGCATGGTTAGTTCATCAGATAATAGTAAACAATTCAATAATTAGGGATGCATTCCCAATTAGGGTTTCACTTGGAATCACCCTCAACTAGGGTTTCACATGGAATCACCCTCAACTAGGGTTTCACATGGAATCACCCTCAACTAGGGTTTCACATGGAATCACCCTCAACTAGGGTTTCACATGGAATCACCCTCAACTAGGGTTTAATTCAATAACCCTATCAATTAGGGTTTACTATTCATCTTTCATGTCTTTACCCTAAAATTAGGGTTTACTATTCACTCCATGGTGAATTGTACTCATTACATCATCATGTAAGAGAAACATCATCATTAAGGCTCTTAATTAAGATTAAGATCCATTAGATATCATAATTAGGGTTTCCATGACCTCACATAGGTGGGTCATTCCCTAATCATGCACATTCATATGTAATTGAAGTATCTCACTTGAATTTCCTCTTTAAAAGGGTACTTTCTCTCTCTAGGATACTTTCTCTCTCCTCTCACTAGTGGATGGTGACAACACCACTCTAGATCAGGTTGAGATGAGTCTCCATTGACTAACATAAGCCAAAACATCAACATCATGTGATTAGGGTTTGATTAGAACAAGGTTTTATCCGTTTAGACCCCTCAAGGGTATTTTGGTAATTTTCCACATGATCACCATCATGGGTTAACTCACTAATCACATAGTCCCTTAATGACCTAGGTTACCATTAGGGTTTAGATTGGATCACCATTGAACTAATTACATCATCAAATGGCTAAGTACAAACCATCACCAACCTCCAAACGGTTTCAACCTTCAAACGGTTTCAACCACCCAAACGGTCTTGAGACCGTTTGGAGGTGAAGACCATTTGGAAGGGTTGACTTCCAAACCGTTTGGGGCTTCAGTCGGTTTGAGGTCGTTTGGACCAAACGACCTTGAGGTTGT
The DNA here is from genome assembly GCA_963693085.1 of Alisma plantago-aquatica. Classification (NCBI taxonomy): domain Eukaryota; kingdom Viridiplantae; phylum Streptophyta; class Magnoliopsida; order Alismatales; family Alismataceae; genus Alisma; species Alisma plantago-aquatica. The sequence continues at coordinate 464,701,675 of OY856410.1, read as the reverse complement.
TTGAGCCCAAACGGTCTTGAGGTCGTTTGAGCCGAAACGGTCTTGAGACCGTTTGGCCCCAAATGGTCTTGAGACCGTTTGGTCCAAATGGGCTCAAACCGTTTGGACCTCCAAAGGGGTTCAAAGGTCACCAATGTTCATGGATAAGTGTGTTGAAGCCCTCAATTGGTTAAAGCTATGATAACCACTTATAAATTGAGTCAATTAGGGTTAGCCTTAACCACTTAGACATCCAATTGACCCTCAATTGCAAGCCAATTAGGGTTCAATCATTCTTAATTAGGGTTTCAAGTTGATTGGTCATCAATGTTCAACAAGGTGAATCAATTCAAGGTTGAACCTATCAATTGACCTCCAATTGGGCTCAAACTTGGCCCAAACGGTCTTGAGGTCGTTTGTACATCATCCAAACGGTCTTGAGACCGTTTGCCCAAAGTTTGACCAAAATCCAAGTCGTTTTAACTAAGGTTGAAGTCCAATTAGGTCAAAATCAGCAATTTCATCAATTCATCAATTTCCTACAATTGGACCTTCAAACCATTAGAATAACTCAACCCTAGACCTTCAAACGGTCTTGGGTTGTGCCCAAACGGTCTTAGGACCGTTTGGAGGAATCCCCAAACGGTCTTGAGACCGTTTGGGTCCTTCAACCCAAAACTCAACAAGATCTATATTCCAAATCAGCACTTTTTCACCCGATTAGGGTTTCATGTTGAAGTGGCTTCAACTCTCAAATGGTTAAGAATTAAACTTTGATTCTTTGCAGAGATGAAATTCAATATGTTAGGAACAGACCCTCAAACGGTCATTCCTTGGTCAACTCTTTCAAATGGTCTTGAGACCGTTTCAATCCCAACGGTCTTGCAAGACCGTTTGAGAGCAAACGGTTTGAAACCGTTTGGACCCAAACGGTTTGCAACCGTTTGGACCAAAAGGGTCCAAGGTCGTTTGAAAAAGTAACATAGGGAATCACGCCCCTCATCTTCAACCTCTTGCAAGGTCGGTTCCCCCACTGTTTTGCTTGCAAACGTGCAAGGAAGAAGGGAGGTAGAAGAAGATTTTACCAAGTAAAATGCAAGAATTAAGCATACATATAAAGCATGAGTTTAGAGTTATAAAACCCACCTAAAGGTTGATCTTAGAGCTCCAAGACTTCAAGCCCCAAGCTTTAATGGCGTCCTTGAGCTTCCACAACTTGGTCAGAGGTGAATTCTCCAAGGAAACGTTGCTTTGGTCGGCTAGAACAAGAAGACTAAGTAAGCTAACCATAAAACCAACCTTAGAAAGTGAATTCCTCCATGAATTCGAGCTAGAAGGTGGGGTTCTCTTACCTAGAACAGGTTGGTCGTCCCCCCTGAGCTCCAGAGCTATCCTTGGTCGTTTGAGCAAGAAAGGAAGAGAAGTGAAGGAAAGAAAGTTCGTTCACTTAATTGCAAGGAAAAGGGCTTATATACTTTAGCCCTTTTTCCACTACAAGGACCTCTCAAAATTGGAAATCACATCTAGGTCCCTCCTTGCTCAAGGGCACGTCCAAACCTATCTATCCTTATGCAAATCTCATGAAATCTCAAGATCTAAGGGTAAAGGAATCCAACCTTCAACTAGGGTACATGAAAGATTTCTATACCCAAATTAGGTGTCTTTTATCACAAAGTTCATCTTTTCTTATCTGATCAATCTTTGATGTGCCCCTTTCATCATTTCCACTCTAAATGATGAAAAGAGTATTAAAAGATGTTTTAGATATTAAGAATTACAAATTGGACCCCTCAATTTGGGTAAATTGCACTTTACCCCAAATTAGGGTTTCTAAGAATGGAAATTGCTTCCACAGCTGCACCTTGGTGCTCAAGCCTGGGAAATCCCTCAAACTTTATCATAGACATCCTCATGATGTCTCAACATCAAAGGAACATCTTATCTTGTGAATTTTGCAAGTTCAACCCTTAAACTGGGTAATTTGCACATAGGTTCCTGCATACAACATAATGCTACAACTTTATACAAAAAGGAGCAATATTGAAAGTAAATGTTCCTGAGGAACTTAATTACATGCCAGGGAGTGTTCACAAGTATATTAATTACATATTTAGGCAAAACTTCCAGGGTTAGGTCATAACCCAGGTCAGGGGTGTTACAAATTCTTTACCCCTTCAAAAGGATTTCGTCCCCGAAATCGATAAAGCATATTATAAGAAAAGAGCAGGATATTTTCTTCTCATTTCATCTTCTAGTTCCCAAGTGGCTTCTTCAACACCACGATGGTTCCAGAGGACTTTTACAAGGCTTATATCCTTCTTCTTTAACTCTTTAGTTCTGTTATCGAGGATTGACACTGGTCCCTCCTCATACGTTATATCTTCATTCAATTCTACTTCCATAGGTTGTAGAACTGACTCGGTATCTGGATGACATTTCCTCAACATGGAAATGTGAAACACAGGGTGCAACTTCTGCAACTCCTGAGGTAACTCTAGTCTATAGGCCACCTTTCCAACTTTTTCAACAATTGGATAAGGTCCCATAAATCTAGGAGCTAACTTTCCTTTCTTCCCAAAACGAAGGACTCCTTTCCAAGGTGAGACCTTGAGATACACTCTGTCTCCAACCTGGAATTCTAGGGGTCTACGACGTTTATCGGCATATGATTTATGTCTATCTTGTGTAGTCTTAAGCTGTTGTTGTATTATTTTAATCTTTTCTGTAGTTTGCTGCACAAGATCAGGGCCTAACAACTGGTGCTCACCAGTTTCATACCAACACAAGGGTGATCTACAACGTCTACCATATAAGGCTTCATATGGTGCCATATCAATGCTATGTTGATAGCTATTGTTATAGGCAAACTCTATCAAGCTTAGATGTAGATCCCAACTCCCGGTAAACTGGAGAACACATGCTCTCAACAGATCTTCTAAGGTCTGTATAGTCCTTTCTGACTGTCCATCAGTCTGGGGATGAAAGGCTGTACTAAACCTTAGCTTGGTGCCTAAGGCTCTGTGTAGCTGTTCCCAAAAGCGACTTGTAAACTGGGGACCTCTGTCAGAAACTATAGTGACAGGAACTCCGTGCAAACGCACTATCTCTTGAACATATAACTGGGATAACCTTTCAGCAGAATATGTTGTTTTGACAGGTAAGAAATGTGCTATCTTTGTCAACCTATCAACAATTACCCAAATGGAATCATGTCCTTTGTTTGTCCTGGGTAGGCCAACAACAAAGTCCATGGTCACATGGTCCCACTTCCACTGTGGTATGGGTAAGGGTTGCATTGTTCCTGCAGGTTTCTGGTGCTCAGCCTTGACTTGCTGACACACAGGACACCTCAGAACAAACTCAGCTACATCCTTCTTCATTCCAGGCCACCAATACATATCTTTCAAGTTTTGATACATCTTGGTGCTCCCTGGATGCATAGCATACATTGAAGAATGAGCTTCTTCCAGGACTAACTTCCTCAGGTTATCCACATCTGGTACTATCATCCTTCCATGATAGCATGCCACCTGGTCATCTGACTCATGAAAACCTTCTCGTTTCTCATCACCAAACTCAGATCTAATCTGCTGTACAAAAACATCTACTTGTTGTGCCTCCTTTATCTGCTCTCTTAAGGTAGGTTTAATCTGCATCTCAGCTAACAAACCAGCTAACAATGATGCCTTCAACTGCACATTGTCTTGCCTTAAAGAGATAAGCATATATCTTCTAGAGCATACTAAGGAACTTAGTTGTGCCCTATCCATGGTTGATGTTGCTGATTTCCTACTCAAGGCATCTGCAACCACATTGGCCTTGCCCAGATGGTAATTAATCGTACAATCGTAGTCCTTGATTAACTCCATCCAGCGACGTTGCCTCATATTAAGCTCATGCTGAGTGAAGATGTACTTAAGGTTCTTGTGGTCTGTGAAAATCTGGAAAGTTTCTCCATAAAGATAATGTCTCCAGATTTTCAAAGCATGGACCACAGCAGCTAACTCTAGATCATGTGTTGGATAATTCTCCTCATGTTTCTTAAGCTGTCGGGAAGAAAAAGAAATCACTTGTTTATCCTGCATCAACACACATCCAAGTCCATTCTTGGAGGCATCACAAAAGATTATATATTCCTTTCCTTGCTCAGGTAACACAAGCACAGGTGCACTCGTTAACCTCTCCTTCAACAGCTGAAAAGACTGTTGACACTTATCACTCCAAGCAAAAGGAACATCCTTCCGGGTTAACTTGGTTAAAGGTAAGGCTATAGAACTAAAATTCTTAATAAACCTTCGATAATAACCAGCTAACCCCAAGAAACTTCTAATCTCCGTCGGTGTCTTCGGTTGTTCCCACTGCAGAACAGATTCTACTTTTGCAGGGTCAACACGAATTCCCGAGGCAGATACCACATGTCCAAGGAAAGACACTTCAGATAACCAAAACTCGCACTTGCTAAACTTAGCGTATAGCTTATGCTCTCTTAGCAAGGTCAAAGTCTGGCGAAGGTGTTGCTCATGCTACTGAGCATCCTTACTATAAATCAGTATGTCATCTATGAAGACGACAACACACTGATCAAGGAAAGGTCGAAAGACTCTATTCATGAGTTCCATGAATGCAGCCGGTGCATTGGTTAGTCCAAACGACATAACTGTGAACTCATAGTGACCATATCTTGTCCTAAAGGCAGACTTAGATATGTCACTGTCCTTAATGCGGAGTTGATGATATCCAGACCTTAAGTCTATCTTAGAAAAGACTGTTGCACCACGCAATTGGTCGAAAAGATCATCAATCCTCGACAAAGGATACTTATTCTTTATCGTTACTTTATTGAGTTGTCTATAATCAATGCACAACCGCATTGATCCATCTTTCTTTTTAACAAACAAAACCGGAGCACCCCAAGGTGAGGTACTCGGTCGGATGAAACCCTTCTCAAGTAACTCTTGAAGCTGTTTCTTGAGTTCTGCCATCTCAGCAGGCGCCATCCTGTACGGAGTCTGGGCTATGGGTTTCGTATCTGGGACCAAATTGATCTCAAAATCAATTTCCCGGGGTGGTGGTATACCAGGAAGTTCTTCGGGAAACACATCCTCGAATTCCCTGACTATCGGAACTTCAGCAGGGTTGGAACTCTCCTTGGTAACATCTACCACATGGGCTAAGAATGTGTAGCATCCTTTCCTCATCAACTTATCAGCAACCATAGCTGATACAAGACAGGTGGGCAGAATCTTTCTTTCACCTTGAAAGATCCATGTGTTGCTTTCATCAGCAAACACTGCCAGCTTGGATTCACAATCCAAGACAACTCGATACCTTTCCAAGGTATCCATCCCTAGGATTATATCAAATCCTTGCATATCAAGCGGTATGAGATCCACTTGAATGCGATGCTTAGAAAAGAAAAGTACGCAAGGAGAGCATACTTCTTGCAGAACAGCAGACCCACTCAACGGAGTCTCCAACAACAACTTATCTGCCCTATGACTAGTTATCATATTGCAGTTACGAATCACTCTTCGAGTGATGAAAGAGTGCGTAGCACCCGGGTCAATCAAAACAGATACTACACAAGATTTAGACATATCAGAATATAAAAGTTCCATCTGACCTGTCACCACTTGTGGATTGACCACTGCCTCTGGTGGGTTCATAGCATAGAACCTCGCTGTAGCCTGTTGTTGAGGTGGTGCTGATGATCCAGCTTGAGACGCTTGTCCACGTCCTCGAGCTGCTCCTTGATGTTGTCTATTCTGAGATCCCTGTTGATTCTGTCTCGGGGTTTGTTGTGTCACACCGACAGCCCTAGAACGGCAATCCTTCATCAAGTGTCCCACCTTACCACAGTTGTAGCAACTCTTCTCCTGTTGCTGTGGTCTGGGTGGTCCAGTAACTGACACAGATGCAGAACTATGCGTCCCTTGAAGCGGTTGACTTCGTCCTCTACCTCTGCTTGGTGTCCATTGAGTTTGAAAACTCGATCTGGGTGGTGGAGGGTTAGGTGCAGAGAATCTAGGTTTCTTGGAATCCCTAGATGAAGAACCCTGGAACTGTGGATATCTTTTATGGGTTTGTCTTTTCTCAACCACAGATCTCTCTATCCTTCGGACTGACTCAATGAAGGTAGAGAATCTCTCTCTATTTTCTAAGGCAGACACAGGGGTTGACATATCAGAATTCAGACCCTTCTCAAATCTTCTGATTCTTTCCTCATCCGTAGCAGCCATGTGCGGACAGAACCGCAACAACTCCATAAACTTAGCTTCATACTCACTAATGTTCATCATACCCTGCCTTAGTTTCTCAAACTGAGAGATCTTCTCATCTAGGAAGGTCTTTGGAAAATATCTATTGATAAATTCCCGACAAAACTCTTCCCATGAGAACTCTACCCCAGGTCTCTTCTGCTCTTCCATGTTCCACCAGTGACCAACACTTCCTTTGAGAAGATAGACAGCATGTCTAACCTTCTCAGCTTCAGGGATGTTGAGGATCCTGAAAGCCTTCTCCAGCTCTGTCAACCACAGATCAGCATCTGCGGGGTCAGCAGTCCCATGGTACTCGGTAGCTCTGACACGACGTAGTCGCTCGAACGTCTTCCCGATACCTTGCCCCTCAGGCTGGACAGGTGCCCTAGGTGCAGGCATAGGCAACCTGTCGGTTATGTGTGTCATGGCAGTCATAAACTGCCCAAACATTGTCTGGACTGCTGGGTTACCTATGTCAGCTGGGTTAAACTGGGGTGGCTCTCTAGGTTGTTTTGGTACAGGCTGTTCCACCTCTGGTATTCCTGCACCGCCTTGAGGTGCACTGGCACTACTTTCTTCCACATACTCATCATGTGGCTCTAACATTCTTAAGTATCTTCTTCTCCTGAGGAGCAGAAGATTCTATTAGATGAGGAAGGAGTACTAAAAGTAGACTCGACATCCTAAGTCCTATGCCTCTGTAGACTCGACTGAACCTGGAGCTCTGATACCACTTAATTGTGGGCTCTGATACCACTTAATTGTGGGCTCTGATGTACCACTTAATTGTGGGCTCTGATCTCCAAACCACGAATTATTCCCGATTTAAACATGCGCGGAAGCAATCGATAAATAGCGGAAGACAAAAATCACGGAAAATTAAAACTTTTCGAGACAAGAGCTTGAAACCACAAACCTTTTTCATAGAAAAAGGATTTAACTGTTTACATCACTGACAATTACTTCTTGAGTAATTATATACAACATGATACAAAATTCTCAAGATTTCATACTCCAAAACACTCCAGGACCTGAGAGTACAGAGGACACATAGGACTTGACTCTAACTACACCATGAAGCAGACTAGATCTCCACCTGAGATATTTACTGCTCCTGATGCTGCTATTGCTGGGATTGGTCACCAGAGTTCTTGTTCCTCCGTCTTCGATGACCACCTAAAAAGTAGAAGTCTACGGGGTGAGACAATTATACATAATTGCCCCAGCGAGAGTTATAACTCTCCACTAGGCTTTATAAGTAAAGCAAGGAATAACTAAAGCAATAAGAGCCTTCAAGATATTCACTAGCAGTTCTGAAGATAAGCAATAGTTCAATCAATATCAAAATATGAGAACATCTATGCTATTCAAGGTAACATCAATCAAGTAACTCATAGTTAACTCTAGCAGATATACTACGCTGTTGATTATGTTTTTCAAACATTATTATGCCCTGTGGAGATGAGGCATACCACTCATACTCCAACTGATCGCTAAGAAGTCACATCAGTATCATACATAGGTCATTAAAAGAGCCGGATTCTTATGACCTCATCTTCCTCAGTCAGTTAGAGGATTGATTGTTAGACATCTGGCGGGATGTCTTTTGTTATAGCTCTCCAGGGTAAGCTGGACCTTCGCTATTTTAGAGTTACAGTGGCGTTCTGTACTCTCTTCATCATCGGAAGATTTCTTGTTTATCTTTCATCGATACGGTATTTGTGTCTTTAAGGGAGTGTAGATATACATCTCACCTTTAGGACTTTATGGTGGGGTCTGATGGACTACTAGAATCTACATCATCCTCTCACCTTTTCTTTTATAGTGAAGGTATGACGGACTACGAGAATCTACATCAAATACCTACACTAGGATGTAAGGTTCTACACATCCATGTACCCCACATACTCAAAAGTATGTGATCCAGGAGTTCCCTGAGGAAAACCTGTTTCACCATCATTTAGACTCTGACAATGATGGATCTATGATCAGGGCTCTACATTTCACTTGATTAGTTAGGTACATTCAGTATTCATATCATCATACAAAATCATTAGCATCACAGCTATATATGAGAATACTAAAATGTAGCAGGCCTAACTCATTTCAATTACCAGTTCTCAATTATCTCATCACAAGTCATCTGTCAAGCATGACCTTGATGGTGTTTATGGCTCTTACAGCCCATAAATCACAAAAGATGTCACTTAGCAGTGTATCAAGATGATTCACTATTCATAAAGCTTAAGACATGCTTTCAATGAATATAACATGGTATTCCATACCTGGGTGTGACCATCATCTCATAACAACCTGCATGGTTAGTTCATCAGATAATAGTAAACAATTCAATAATTAGGGATGCATTCCCAATTAGGGTTTCACTTGGAATCACCCTCAACTAGGGTTTCACATGGAATCACCCTCAACTAGGGTTTCACATGGAATCACCCTCAACTAGGGTTTCACATGGAATCACCCTCAACTAGGGTTTCACATGGAATCACCCTCAACTAGGGTTTAATTCAATAACCTTGTCAATTAGGGTTTACTATTCATCTTTCATGTCTTTACCCTAAAATTAGGGTTTACTATTCACTCCATGGTGAATTGTACTCATTACATCATCATGTAAGAGAAATATCATCATTAAGGCTCTTAATTAAGATTAAGATCCATTAGATATCATAATTAGGGTTTCCATGACCTCACATAGGTGGGTCATTCCCTAATCATGCACATTCATATGTAATTGAAGTATCTCACTTGAATTTCCTCTTTAAAAGGGTACTTTCTCTCTCTAGGATACTTTCTCTCTCTAGAGATACTTTCTCTCTCCTCTCACTAGTGGATGGTGACAACACCACTCTAGATCAGGTTGAGATGAGTCTCCATTGACTAACATAAGCCAAAACATCAACATCATGTGATTAGGGTTTGATTAGAACAAGGTTTTATCCCTTTAGACCCCTCAAGGGTATTTTGGTAATTTGCCACATGATCACCATCATGGGTTAACTCACTAATCAAATAGTCCCTTAATGACCTAGGTTACCATTAGGGTTTAGATTGGATCACCATTGAACTAATTACATCATCAAATGGCTAAGTACAAACCATCACCAACCTCCAAACGGTTTCAACCTTCAAACGGTTTCAACCACCCAAACGGTCTTGAGACCGTTTGACCCCAAACGTTCTTGAGACCGTTTGGAAGGGTTGACTTCCAAACCGTTTGGGGCTTCAATCGGTTTGAGGTCGTTTGGACCAAACGACATTGAGGTCGTTTGAGCCCAAACGGTCTTGAGGTCGTTTGAGCCCAAACGGTCTTGAGACCGTTTGGCCCCAAACGGTCTTGAGACCATTTGGTCTCAAACGATCTTGAGACCGTTTGGTCCAAATGGGCTCAAACCGTTTGGACCTCCAAAGGGGTTCAAAGGTCACCAATGTTCATGGATAAGTGTGTTGAAGCCCTCAATTGGTTAAAGCTATGCTAACCACTTATAAATTGAGTCAATTAGGGTTAGCCTTACCCACTTAGACATCCAATTGACCCTCAATTGCAAGCCAATTAGGGTTCAATCGTTCTTAATTAGGGTTTCAAGTTGATTGGTCATCAATGTTCAACAAGGTGAATCAATTCAAGGTTGAACCTATCAATTGACCTCCAATTGGGCTCAAACTTGGCCCAAACGGTCTTGAGGTCGTTTGTACATCATCCAAACGGTCTTGAGACCGTTTGCCCAAAGTTTGACCAAAATCCAAGTCGTTTTAACTAAGGTTGAAGTCCAATTAGGTCAAAATCAGCAATTTCATCAATTCATCAATTTCCTACAATTGGACCTTCAAACCATTAGAATAACTCAACCCTAGACCTTCAAACGGTCTTGGGTTGTGCCCAAACGGTCTTAGGACCGTTTGGAGGAATCCCCAAATGGTCTTGAGACCGTTTGGGTCCTTCAACCCAAAACTCAACAAGATCTATATTCCAAATCAGCACTTTTTCACCCGATTAGGGTTTCATGTTGAAGTGGCTTCAACTCTCAAATGGTTAAGAATTAGACTTTGATTCTTTGCAGAGATGAAATTCAATATATTAGGAACAGACCCTCAAACGGTCGTCCCTTGGTCAACTCTTTCAAATGGTCTTGAGACCGTTTCAATCCCAACGGTCTTGCAAGACCGTTTGAGAGCAAACGGTTTGAAACCGTTTGGACCCAAACGGTTTGCAACCATTTGGACCAAAAGGGTCCAAGGTCGTTTGAAAAAGTAACATAGCGAATCACGCCCCTCATCTTCAACCTCTTGCAAGGTCGGTTCCCCCACTGTTTTGCTTGCAAACATGCAAGGAAGAAGGGAGGTAGAAGAAGATTTTACCAAGTAAAATGCAAGAATTAAGCATACATATAAAGCATGAGTTTAGAGTTATAAAACCCGCCTAAAGGTTGATCTTAGAGCTCCAAGCCTTCAAGCCCCAAGCTTTAATGGCGTCCTTGAGCTTCCACAACTTGGTCAGAGGTGAATTCTCCAAGGAAACGTTGATTTGGTCGGCTAGAACAAGAAGACTAAGTAAGCTAACCATAAAACCAACCTTCGAAAGTGAATTCCTCCATGAATTCGAGCTAGAAGGTGGGGTTCTCTTACCTAGAACAGGTTGGTCGTCCCCCCTGAGCTCCAGAGCTATCCTTGGTCGTTTGAGCAAGAAAGGAAGAGAAGTGAAGGAAAGAAAGTTCGTTCACTTAATTGCAAGGAAAAGGGCTTATATACTTTAGCCCTTTTTCCACTACAAGGACCTCTCAAAATTGGAAATCACATCTAGGTCCCTCCTTGCTCAAGGGCACGTCCAAACCTATCTATCCTTATGCAAATCTCATGAAATCTCAAGATCTAAGGGTAAAGGAATCCAACCTTCAACTAGGGTACATACATGAAAGATTTCTATACCCAAATTAGGTGTCTTTTATCACAAAGTTCATCTTTTCTTATCTGATCAATCTTTGATGTGCCCCTTTCATCATTTCCACTCTAAATGATGACAAGAGTCTTAAAATATGTTTTAGATATTAAGAATTACAAATTGGACCCCTCAATTTGGGTAAATTGCACTTTACCCCAAATTAGGGTTTCTAAGCATGGAAATTGCTTCCACAGCTGCACCTTGGTGCTCAAGCCTGGGAAATCCCTCAAACTTTATCATAGACATCCTCATGATGTCTCAACATCAAAGGAACATCTTATCTTGTGAATTTTGCAAGTTCAACCATTAAACTGGGTAATTTGCACATAGGTCCCTGCATACAACATAATGCTACAACTTTATACAAAAAGGAGCAATATTGAAAGTAAATGTTCCTTAGGAACTTAATTACATGCCAGGGAGTGTTCACAAGTATATTAATTACATATTTAGGCAAAACTTCCAGGGTTAGGTCATAACCCAGGTCAGGGGTGTTACATTAAGATTTATAATATCATGCTTTAAGCTACATTCTTTTCTTCTTGTTGTGTATCCATTTTCAGCATATGCGATAATCACATCACCATGTCATGTTTCAGGGTGTATCCCCTAATCATCGTATCATGTACTCATATCAAATAGACTATCACTTAGTTCTTATCATTTCAAGATAACTTCATATCGGGTTTGAGCTAGGTGCTTGAACCCATATCAGGTATAAGCTATGTGCTTGATACCATATCGTGCATAAGCTATGCACCATATCAGGCATAGAGCATGTGCCACATCTTGTATCATTTGAGAGGTGTATATACAAGATACCATATCAGTTTCCCTTTAGGATCATCATATTAGTATCCATGTCGGGTAACATATCGGGTTTCCATGTTAGGTAGACCCTTAAACTCATAACCCATTCCTTCCTTCAAGGATCAACCTTATCATATAGTTACTTTACATATTAGGTGTGTTATTAAATCCTCATACCACAATCCATTACACAAAGGGTAGGGTATATTCGGTTTCAATCCGTCATCTAGGGTTTTCCACCAAATTGGGTAGATTATGCCATATTGTGCATGAAGTATAAATTGAACCTCATATCATCCACAAGTAAGGGTAGGGGCTATTCCTATCAATCAAGAGATATCATTCACATTTTCCAAGTGTTATCACTCACCACTTGTATTGTCTTACCCATCACCTAAGTGTTATCCAACTCTATATTGTTTAGAGTGTTCACTATCTTCTATCGTGCAAGAGGTGTAGTCTTTAGACTTGTATTGTGTATAAGGGTAAGTGGTCATCTCCCATATCATGCAAGTGGCATAGATCATATCATGTATGTGCTATCCTTTATCCCCATATCGGGTTAACCCCATCTCGGGTTTCATATCGGATTAAGGTATCTCAACCATACCATGTATTTAATTCTATGTCTTATTTTATGCATAAGTGTATACTTCATCAACCATATCGTGCACCAAATGTGTGCTTCATGATATCATGTACAATGTGTGTACTCACATGATCATATCATGCAAGAGATACTTGCTTAACTTACTTATATCGGGTTACCCCAAACTAGGGTTTTAACATATTAATTTCTTTGAAGTTCATACTTGGCACTATATCGTGCATGGAAACCATTCTTACCTTCCTATCATGCCAAGGGTTGTAGGGTTAACACCATATCATTTTTAAGGTGTGAACTTTATCTCCATATAGTATAAGGAGATATATCTTTTTAAACATATTGTTCAAGAGATGTTTGCACATACCCATATCGGGTTAGACGTACTAGTGTTGTATGCTTGAACCCAATATCACGTTATAAAGTGATACCATCTTCTTCAAGGTCAAGAACATCGTTCTAACTAATATAGTCCATGGAAACATGTCTAAACAACTACTAGAACTCATAATTTCATCAACTATTCAAGAATATCTCGGAATTAAGCACTTCCACCCATTTTTGGGCGCATTGGCATATAAATTAGGCACTACACTGACAAGTAGGTGTATTATCCCTATTCTTAGACACTTTAACCCACTATTAGGCACTTCAACCCACTTTTGGGCGTATTTCCTATTTATTAGGCACGTAATAGTAAATTAGGGTCAAATTGTACACTGCAAATAGGCACATAAACCACATTTTTAGGAATTTTGACCCTCTTTTAGGCACTTTTACCCCCATTTTGGGGGTGCATTGCCACATATATTAGGTAATACACTAATAAGTAGTCGGATTATCCCCATTCTTAGGCGCTTTAACCAACTTTTAGGCACTTCAACCCATTTGGGGCGCATTTCCTATATATTAGCCACATAATAGTAAATTAGGCTAAAAAGGCACTAAACTGACATATGGGTGCATTAACCACATTTTTAGATGCTTTAAACACATTTTTGGGCACATTGTCCTATAAATTAGGCATGTAATTATAAATTAGGCTCAAATTACTACAACACTGACAAATAGGTGCATAAACTCCATTATTAGCCGTTTTAACCCAACTTTGGCTCTTTAGACCCATTTTTGGGTGCATTGGCCAATAAATTAGGCACTGAAACAACAAGTAGCCACTTCAACCCCTTTTGTAGGCGCTTTAACTCACTTTTAGGCACTTCAACCCATTTTTGGGCACATTTCTTGTTTATTAGGCACATAATAGTAAACTAGACTAAAAAAGGCACTACACTGACAAGTGGGCTTATTAACACCATTATTAGACATTTAGCCAAATTTTTGGCACACTGGCCTATAAATGAGGCACATAACTGTAAATTAGGCTAAACTAGCAACTACGTTGACAAATAGGTGCATAAACCCGATTTTTAGGCATTTTAACACTTTTAGGTACTTTAAACCCATTATGGAGCGCATTTGCCTATAAGTTAGGCACTACACAACAAGTAGGCAGATCAACCCCATTCTTAGGTCATTTAAACCTCTATTGGTATTTCAGACCATTTATGGGTGCATTTCCAATTTATTAGGCAAATAACAGTTACTTAGGCCTAAAAAGACAATAAACTGACATCGTAGGTGCTTTGACCAACCTTTTGGCACTTCAACCCATTATTAGACGCATTTCTTAATTATTAGGTGCATAATAGTAAATTAGGCTAAAAAGGCACTACACTGATAATTGGATGCATTAACCCCATTTTTAGCGCTTTAATGACATTTATAGGTGCTTTAATACGTTTTTAGGCCATTTTTGGGCACCTTTCCTATTTATTTGGCACATAATAGTAAATTAGGCTAATGTTCCCACTACACTACAAATAGGTGCATAAATCCCATTTTTAGGCATTTTGACCCACTTTTAGGCGCTTTCACCCCATTTTGGGGCGCATTGGCATATAAAATAGGAAATACACTAACAAGTAGCCGGATTAACCCCATTCTTAGGCGTTTTAACCAACTTTTTGGGACTTCAACCCATTGTGGGCGCATTTCCTATATATTAGCCACATTATAGTAAATAAGGCAAAAAGGCAATAAATTGAAAAGAGGGTGCACTAGACACATTTATAGGCGCTTTAACCACATTTTCGGCGCATTGTCCTATATATTAGGCATGTAACTGTAAATTAGGCTCAAATTGCTACAACACTAACAAATTGGTGCATAAACCCCCAATATTAGCTATTTTAACCCACTTTTGGTGCCTTAATCCAATTTTGGTGTGCATTGGCCTATAAATTAGGCATTGGACTGACAAGTAGCCCCATTCTTAGGCACTTTTACCTACTTTTAGGCACTTCAACCCATTTTTGGGAACATTTCATGTTTTTTTGGGAACATTTCAAGTTTATTAGGTGCATAATAGTAAACTAGACTAAAAGAGGCACTACACTAACAAGTGGGTGTATTAACCCCATTTTTAGGTATTTAACCGCATTTTTTAGCGCACTGGCCTATAAATTAGACACATAACTGTAAATTAGGCTAAAATTGGCACTATGTTGACAAATTGGCACATAAACCTCATTTTCAGGTGTTTAAACCCACTTTTAGGTACTTTAACCCGTTTTGTAATGCATATGTTGATAAATTAGGCACTACACTAACAATTTGGCTGGTTAAACACATTCTTTGGCTCTTTAACCCACTTTTAGGCTTTTAAACCCATTTTTGGGTGCATTTCCAAAATTTTAGGTGAATAGTAGTAAATTAGCTAAAAAGGCACTACACTGACATCTTAGGCACTTTAACCCACCTTTTGGCACTTCAAGCACATTTCCTAGTTATTAGCTGCATAATAGTAAATTAAGTTAATAAAGGCACTACACTGACAATTGGGTGCATTAACCCCATTTTAGTTGCCTTAACGACATTTGTGGGAACTTTAACCTCATCTTTGGGCACATTGGCCTATGAATTAGTCACTACATTGACAAGTAGGCGGATTAACCCAATTATTAGGCACTTTAACCCACTATTAGGATCTACTAACCAATTTTGGTTGCATGTCCTATTTATTAGGCACATAGTAGTAAATTAGGTTCAAATTTCCACTACACTGCAAATAGGCGCATAAATCCCATTTTAAATATTTTGACCAACTTTTCGGTGCTTTTACCCCATTTTAGGGTGCATTGGAATATATATTAGGCAATATAGTAACAAGTAGGCAGGTTAAACCCATTCTTATGCGCTTTAACCCACTTTTAGGCACTTCAACCCATTTGTTGACCATATATCCGATATATTAGCCACATAATAGAAAATTAGGTTGAAAAGGCATTATACTGACATCTTAGGCACTTTAACCCACCTTTCGGCACTTCAATCACATTTCCTAGATATTAGGTGCATAATAGTAAATTAGGCTAATAAATGCACTACACTAACAATCGGGTGCATTAACGCCATTTTCATCCGCTTTAGTGATGTTTGTGGGGGCTTTAACCGCATTTTTTGGTGCATTGGCCTATAAATTAGGCACTACACTAACAAGTAGGTAGATTAACCCTATTCTTAGGCAATTTAACCAACTATTAAGCACTACAACCCAATTCTGGGTGCATTTCCTATTTATTAAGCACATAACATTAGGCTCAAATGGCCATTACACAGTAAATATGCACATAAACCCCATTTTTAGGCATTTTGACCCACTTTTAGGTGATTTCACCCCATTTTGGGGCACATTGGCATATAAATTAGGTAATATACTAACAAGTAGGCGGATTAACCCCATTCTTAGGTGCTTTAACCCACTTTTAGGCACTTCAACCCATTTTGGGCGCATTTCCTATATATTAGCCACATATTAGTAAATTAGGATAAAGTGGCAGTAAACTGATAAGTGGGTGCATTAACCTATTTTTAGGTGCTTGAACTGCATTTTTGGGAACATTGTCCTATAAATTAGGCATGTAACTGTAAATTATGCTCAATTTTGCTACAACATTGACAAATACGTGCATAAACCCCACTATTAGCCATTTTAGCCAACTTTTGGCGCTTTAATCCCATTTTGGGGTTCATTGGCCTATAAATTAGTCACTGCACTGACAAGTAGCCATATAACCCCATTCTTAGGCTCTTTAACCGACTTTCACTACTACAGAAACAGCCTTTGGCGTCGGTTGTTTAACCCCCTTTGGCGTCGGTTTCTGAGCGACGCCTATGTGGGCGCCGCTAAAGGTCGAACACTTCGGCGTCAGTTTTTTAACTGACGCCTATTTAACATATAGGCGTCGGTCTTTTAGTAGATAACCGACGCCAAAAGGGTTCGCGCCACAGTAAACGGCGTCATCTAGGAAACATTCTGCGTCGGTTATCTACTAAAAGACCGACGCCTATATGGACTATAGCGTCGATGTTTACTTGGTAACCGACGCAGAAAGAGTCCTAGATGACGCTGTTTTCTGTGGCGCGAACCCTTTTGGCGTCGGTTTTCTATAAAAAACCGACGCCATACTTCAAGACGACACGGCCGTGCTTCCCTGCACGGCCGTGTTTAGTACTATAGGCGTCGGTTTTATATGAATAACCGACGCCTTTTCCACCATGGCCGTGCTATCCTGCACGGTCGGGTTGTTTGTACTATTAGGCGTCAGTTTTTATCCAATAACCGACGTTGTAGGTCTTTGTTGATAGTTTTCTGTAAATAACCGACGCCTATATCTATTTTTTTTTCATATCAGTTTGCAGGCCTGCTGTGGCTGGTCAGCAGGATGAGAACCTGCAGTTCAGTTTTCTGAACTGTAGGTTTACGACATCCATTGATATCAGCCTACAAACAGGCCACAAACCTGCAAAAGTCCCAAGGAAAATTTCACACAAGTAGATACATTCATACATCAATTCAATTCTCACATTCACACATATAGAAACATTCAAATACATGTATTAACATTCAGAAATATTCATTTACAAAGTATCATTCATTATCGCTATCAACATCCCAATTATATCTTACAGTTTCCACTGCTTGTATGGCTTTTCCCCATTCTTCTCTTATTTCATTTAATGCTTCCATCGTATATGGAGCATGTATATTTTTTAAGCATTTACCTATAGTGTTGTCAGTTTTAAACACCTGTAAAGAGAATGATGTATATATATAAGTAATAATATAAAAATAAGATTGATATATTTCATACTAACTAATGAGACTATATATAATACCTCATGTATGGTATCGATGTCCAATGCGGCATGTTTGATAATCATCTGCATAAATCGCATCACATAGTATGCGCATGCCCAGCCATTGTCTTGTGTAGCGCACTATAAATTGAAACATACAAAATAATACAACTAAGCACAATTCACATCAATAATATATACATTGGAGTCGGGAACTTACTTGTACGTTCTGCCAATTTATTGGCTGATTCTTTTTCCTTGGGACCGTTCCTCCAGCCTTTTTGAATGCATCTAAACCCCTACATGTTAATATAACACAGTAAATTACATAAGTAAATAGTAATGTAATAACAGATGTTAACAGATACAAAAATGAAATATTTCTCACCAGAATAATGGCATTCTCATTACGTGTCCAATTTTAGTGTTTAATGTACTTCCCGCGGGATCTAGATAATAAATAGTGAACGTCCCGGGGACAATAACTAGTAACTCCCAATGTTTACCGCTAGAGGTAAAAAGTTAACAATTAATAACTCAAAATGCACAATAAAAATGGAATTTTCTTAAGTCCAAATTATAAACAAAGTAAACTTACTTGACATTGAATGGAGCTATTATTATCGTCTTCTTTTGCTGACCAAAAATTGTAAAAGCATCTATACAGTATTGTTGAACATTATCAGGGTCTTTAGCTACCATACTAATCAATGATGGAATAAAAAATCCCACATGATCAAATGCAAATTGTTTGCAATGATCTTCGACTAAGTAGCTGCAAAACATGTATTACGTATGCATTAATATATAAGAAACCAGATCACCGGATCTTACACAAGGTATATGGATGTATAAACAAGATCTCACCTTATCCATGTCTCTATCATTGATGTATTCAGCCAATCATACATAAACAGCTCAATAATATCTTGTATAAATAAAGAGCTATCGTATGATTGACCTGCATAATCTGCATCTAAAGAAACAATTATCGGGCAATGTATATTATGCGCCCGTAGCCAACATGCCATTCCCCTACAAGCAGGACCTAACGGGTATGTTAGGTCAGTTGGAACCCAAGTTGGTAATGCGGGAAGTGGAGGTGGAGGCCTAGGTGCTCCTGGTGTCTTCTTTTTAACCTGTATATATAATTTCAGATCAGTTGACATCATATATACACATTATCAGTCTAAATCAATGTAAATTTATCTTACAATTTCAGTAGTGTAGACGACATCTGCTTTGGGCCACAATATGACCCCGCCTTCTGCCTCAGCAAGTGTATCAATATCCGGGTGGGGATATGGCAATGTAGCTTCCCTCCAATCGGGTAACACACGTAATGGGCCCACACGAACGTAGCCCTATGGCATTGGAGTCCCGTGAAACCTTTCCCCAGGAAGGGACGGGTAAGCCTGCGCCTCTACAACAACATAGTCTTGTATTCTTAAGCGCCATGGCTTCAATGCCTACAAATTTACGTAATGAATGTTATACATATATACATATCATCTTGAAAACATATCATCTTGAAAAGACTAGCTACAATGTCATAAACAATACTTACAGCATACGTGTTAGGCGATGGGTCTCCAGGATTACTCGCAGTCTGTGCATCAGGAGAAGAGTGGGTCGCCATAGGCTGATTGGAAGCCTGAGATGCCTGCCACCGCAGCAATTCTTCCTTGACCTTCTCAGCAACTACATCGTTGACCTTCTTAGCAACTATATCCTCGACTCTCTTATTCTCCTATACATGGATAAAAGAAACATTAGCTTTTTATTATTGAATTTCCTTTTGCAGTAACATTCTAAAAAAAGAATAGGTTACCTCTTCTTGAGAAAGTCCCGCTCTGGGTTTGCGCTGGGATGGCCCAAAGAATGCTTTGATGCCCACACCAGCGCCTGCACCCCTAACACGTCCAGGATGCTCTGGGTTACCCAGAGAAACTGTCAATTCATCCCTTGTGCCCTGAGGGATGAACGTGCCTTGTTTCCTCTGCTCATGCAGCTCCCGCTAATCACCATCAACAGAAATTGGTAAGTTAACACCACAAATAATCAATATTCAAACGATTGCTCTAAGAGTTGTATTTTACCATTTTCACAGCCGCCTCAGCAGTTACGGGCTTCTTTATTTCACCCTTCTTATTTTTCCTCCCAGCTATCCAGATATCATGGCGAGGCATGGGTGTGGCAGACTCCTAAGTAGGAGCAGACTCTTGAGTAGCCGCAGACTCTGCATGTAGTCTTTGGTGAACGCTTGCATAGCCTTTTGGACCCATAGTGTGGTCATGCACATTCAGTGCACGCCTTGCTTTTTGTGCGTCACTGAGGGCCTAGTTAGTATGCACATTAATGATTTGGTTAGTATCACTAAATGTTAATATTGAATAGGTGAATACAATGTATATTAATTAAATTGGGAGTGACACCTAATACCTTGAATTCTTCAGATTTTCTTGAAGCAAAAAAATTGTCCCAATCTTCGTTGTCCAAGAAGTTCCATTGTTCAAGGGCTGACTTCTTTTTATTATCACCCTCTTTTATGTATTCTCTGTTCAGATTTGTCCTATAATTCCTAAGCATCTTTCCAGCGCGTTGCATCACACTTTTACGATGTAACTTCTCATCCAATGCAAACAGATTCTGTAAAATAGAAATGTTATTAACTAGTATCCAAAATAGAATTGCAAATAATAGAATTTGTAATCTACAAAATAGAATTGCAAATAATAATAACTCACGCATACATCCTTCCATATCAAGTCTTTTTTCCCCTGAGGAACTTTATGCCAATTATCATACTTAACACCACAATGGCTCCGAGTGGTACACCCAAGATAGTTTACAAAATTATTGCGGTTCACTCCAATTGCATTTCCTCCATTATCAAACTCCACAACCAATTTGGATCCACTGCCACTAAGCGCTATTAACTTCTTCAACAGAGTGATGCCCCTTTTCTTGTTAAGTGTTTGGTGCTGCGCATCAAGTTGCTCCAGTGCTTCAGTGGGTACATGTGCATCATCAACCTAAAATTTGACAAAAATAAACACACTGAATTAGCCCAATATAGAAATATAAGATATATGACATAACTAGAAGATAATGAATTTTATAGAAATACATGATATGTTTTTAGAACTTACATTGGTATCCTCGCCATGCTCGTCATGGACATCATGCTCATCATGGACTTCATGCTCATCATGGACATCATACTCATCATGGTCAGCCATCTGAAAATGTCATTAAAAAGGCAAACATTTAGCATTTGTATTAACTAGAAAAAGGCAAACATTTAGCATTTGTATTAACTAGAAAAAGGCAAACATTTCACATTTGTATAAACATACATGTCTCTAAAATTGTGATCTTTTATCAATTAACAATCCTTCATTGTGATCTCCACGCACATATAAGTCATCATTAGCTTCAATATTTTGTGGAGTTGGCAACCCAACTGAGAATGGACTGGAGTCATCATACTTATCATAGTACTCTTCTTCATCTATAGGATCTTCAATGAACTGTCTTTTACCATGAAGAACAACCGACCATTTATCATCTGCAGGATCATCGATATAGAATATTTGTTTCGCCTGTGATGCCAATATGAATGGTTCACCCTTCTTGCCAATCTTTTCAAAGTTCACCAAAGTGAAACCCAATTCATCCACTATAACTCCTTTGGTGTTATCAACTCAATTACATTTAAAGAGCGGAATTTTGAAATCTATGTAGTCAAACTCCCAAATGTCTTCAATGACACCGTAATATGACATTTTAGCTTCACGTGGACTCTTATCCTTTGCACTTGCAAAGTACATAGTCAACGCTTGAAGAGTGACCCCACTATTTTGGACGACACTCTTATCATCTTGGCGCTTTGTGTAATATGTGAATCCATTAATGTCAAACCCTTCATAAGACATAACATTCGGTTTTGGTTTAAAGGCGAGGCATTTGATAGTTTCTGTAATATCATTTGGTGTTTGAGATAGTTGATGTAAGACTTATCTTCAAACCACTTAGTAAAATTCTTATTATGCTCTCTAGCAAGCCACATTGAACTTGCTCGAGGATGTTGTCTCTTTATGAAATTGGTATGTTCCTCGATATAAACACTCACTTCGTCCATATTGTGTAAAATATACAAGTGAGCTTGTTCCAACTGCTCACGGCTGATTACTTTCACCCGTGATCCCAAAATTCCTTTGCCCTCCTCAATATTCTTGTCATTATCAGGAGTGTCATTACCACTGAGAAAGTCATTGAAAAAATCCATAACCTCTCTCCCCACATAACCTTCAATAATACTCCCTTCAGGCCGATAACGGTTTCGAACATCACCTTTAAAAACGCTCATGTATCGTTCAAAGGGATACATCCAATGCAAGAAAACTGGTCCCAACATTTTCACTTCCCTAGTCAAGTGGACAACAAGATGTACCATGATATCAAAGAATGAAGGAGGGAAATACATCTCAAGCTGACATAGGGTAACAACCACTTCTCTTTGCAAATTATCGAGAGTATCAGGGTCAATAACTTTGCTGCATAGACTGTTGAAAAAGAAACAAAGTCTGGTAATTGCAAACCTTACATGCTTCGGCAATATAGATCGAATTGCCACGGGAAATATTTGTTGCATTAGAGTGTGACAATCATGAGATTTAAGACCTATCAACTTCAGATCTTTCATTGATACCAATCTACGGATGTTGGATGAGTAACCATGTGGCACCTTAACATTTACCAAGCATTCACAAAAAGTTTTCTTCTCCTTTCTAGACAACGTGTAACAAGCGGGAGGTAAGTATGTTCTTTTATTACCCATTTCACGTAATTCTGTTAATTCTGACCTTATTCCCATTTCACGTAGGTCCAGTCTAGATTTTATCCCATCTTTAGTCTTACCTGGTATATTTAACAGAGTACCAATGATGCTATCACAAACATTTTTCTCAACGTGCATTACATCGATACAATGCCTGACTGTCAAAGAACTCCAATAAGGAAGATCCCAAAATATTGACTTCTTCTTGAATGAAGAATTGTCACTCCGTGTGGCCATACTACATTGTGATTTCTTACCAAATTCATTGACAATGTCTTTTACTCTTGCATAAACAACATCCCCTGGTATAGGTTTAGGTGCACTCCGTTCATCATTCCATCCATTGAATGCTTTGCGCTTCCTACGATACGGATGGAATTTTGAAAGAAACCTTCGATGACCAAGATATACAGTCTTGCCGCCATGTTTTAGTCTTATTGAATCAGTGTTTTCTTCACATATAGGACACACTTTAGCTCCTTTGACACTATATCCAGAAAAATTCCCATATGCTGGAAAGTCATTAACAGTGCAAAACAACATAGCGTGCAAACGAAATGTCTCTCTTGCTGAAGCATCATAGGTCATCACACCTTCAACCCAAAGTTTCTTTAAGTCATCAATCAAAGGTTCAAGATAAACATCGATATCATTTCCGGGTTGTTTAGGGCCCGATATCAACAACGACAACATAACGTACTTATTTTTCATACACATCCAGGGAGGAAGATTGTATATAACAAGCATGACTGGCCAAGTGCTATGTTGGCTGCTCAATGTCCCGTATGGATTCATCCCATCTGTAAAAAGCCCAAGTCTTAGATTCCTATCTTCTTCACCAAATTTGGGGTACAATAGATCAATCTTCTTCCACTGTGGGGAATCAGACGCATGTCGTAGGATCCCATCATTATTTTTCTTAACATCTGCATGCCACCTCAAATTCTTCGCATCTTTCGGATTTCCAAACAAGCGTTGAAACCGTGATATTATAGGTAGATACCACAACACCTTGGCAGGAGAACCAGTTTTGGACTCCCCCGAAGTCGTCAATTTATACCTTGACGCACCACATTTTGGACAATCTTTCAAATCTACATAGTCCTTTTGAAATAATACACAATCATTCGGGCATGCGTATATCTTCTTGGCCTCCATTCCCATTGGGCACAACATTTTCTTTACCTGGTATGTTGAGATTGGCAGCTCATTTCCTTCAGGAAGCATTTCTTTCAACAAAGTCAACAATGAAGTGAAGCTTTTGTCGCTCCATCTATTGTTAGCTTTCAACTTATACAATCTCAACATAGCGCTAAGCTTCATAAACTTAGCACAACCTGTGTATAATGGTATCTCAGCATCATGCACAATGTTTCTAAAGATAGGAGGTGGATCGGTGTGCTCTACCCTACAACTATCCAGCATCGCATCAACGATGTCTGCTGGAACTGGTTCGTTCACATTTACGTCATCGGAGGCAATTTCTTCTTCCACCCAAGCACTGCTACCGACATCTACTGGTTTTGATTTTGAAATCTCTCCATGCCAATGCCATTTTGTATAGCCTTGTACAATCCCGTTGCACATGACATGACTTTTGATTTCCTCACCAGTGTTGACTTTCAAGTTGTTACCGCAATGCCTACATGGACAGTAGAACCTATCTGTAGGTTTTTTCCTATGTTCCTCGGCAAATCTAATAAACTGATCAAGACCAGATATAAACTCTGGGGTGCAATGATTACGAATGGACATCCATGATCTATCCATTCTATGATCAGAGAAAACAAGTATATATTAGGAAACAAGTATATATTAGGAAAAGATTAGGGTATACACTTACATCCTAAGTGTATAATGTGATGTCATTCTTATATATAATAAATGTGTACCACCTATCCCATCCTTGAACACCTAATCTCACTAGTAAGTGTATAATGTGTATTGGGTTTTCAAGACAATTTCGGCAGCATTTCCCCGCTGTTCTCTAAGTACATATGTACTTAGAGAACAAACGGGGAAATGCTGCCGAAATTTTCTCGAAAACCCAATACACATTATACACTTACATCCTAAGTGAGATTAGGTGTTCAAGAACAGTCCCAAACCGGGGACTATCCAAGATTTACTCCTAATGAGTCAATCTTGGACGGGTTTCTAGGCCAACAAACACATTTGATGTCATTCTTATATATAATAAATGTGTAGCACCTATCCCATCCTTGAACACCTAATCTCACTAGTAAGTGTATAATGTGTATTGGGTTTTTAAGAAAATTTCGACAACATTTCCCCATTGTTCTCTAAGTACATATGTACTTAGAGAACAAACGGGGAAATGCTGCCGAAATTTTCTCGAAAACCCAATACACATTATACACTTACATCCTAAGTGAGATTAGGTGTTCAAGAACAGTCCCAAACCGGGGACTATATAAGATTTACTCCTAATGAGTCAATCTTGGACGGGTTTCTAGGCCAACAAACACATTTGATGTCATTCTTATATATAATAAATGTGTACCACCTATCCCATCCTTGAACACCTAATCTCACTAGTAAGTGTATAATGTGTATTGGGTTTTCGAGAAAATTTCGGCAGCATTTCCCCGTTGTTCTCTAAGTACATATGTACTTAGAGAACAAACGGGGAAATGCTGCCGAAATTTTCTCAAAAACCCAATACACATTATACACTTACATCCTAAGTGAGATTAGGTGTTCAAGAACAGTCCCAAACCGGGGACTATCCAAGATTTACTCCTAATGAGTTAATCTTGGACGGGTTTCTAGGCCAACAAACACAATAATAGATATGTACATGTTAGGGTTTCATCACAATTGATGTTAGGGTTTCATCAATGTTAGGGTTTAATCAAATCAAATTAGGATGCTAGAATGGATTTAAATCAAATTAGGGTTTAAATCAAATCAAACACGGCCGTGGCTGTGTTGGCCTACCACGGCCGTGGCTGTGTTGGCCTACCACGGCCGTGCTGGGCAGCACGGTCGTGCTGTCCAGAATGGCCGTGCTGCCCAGCACGGCCGTGGTAGGCCATTCTTCTCAGTTCTCAGTGAAAAAAGTGGTGAAACCAAGATTTAGATGCAATATTAGGCGAGCAACAACAACTGACCTCCCAGCAGTGGTGGCGGTGACCGGCGAGCTCCAGGCGGCAGGGCAGGCAGGTGCAGCGGTGGCCGACGAGCTCCAGGCGGTAGGGCAGACAGACCAAGGAGCAGCGGCGTCGGCGGCAAGGAGCAGCGGCGTCGACGGGCAGTGGCAAGGAGGAAGGCGGCACGGCGGCGAGCTCCAGGCAGCAGGGAAGGCAGACCAAGGAGCAGTAGTGGCTGCGGAGAAGGGGGTGCGGCGGAGAAGGGGGCGCGGAGAAGGGGAAGAAGGCAACAACAGTGGCGGCGGAGAAGGGGGTGCGCCGGCGGCGCGGCGGCGCTGTCGTGGAGGAAGAAGGAGCTTTCGTGTAGGAGAAATCGGTGGCGTGGTCGGGCGACAACAGAGAAGAAAAGGGAAATTGGCTCGCAATGAAACAGAAGAAAGGGGAAGATTCGGGCGATCGCGGGATATTAAGTTCCAAAATAGCATCAGTTGTTTCAAACAACCGACGCCTAAACCTCTTTAGCGTCGGTTGTTTGAACCAACCGACGTCCAATTGGACGATATTTTTCACGAAATTGTTTGGCGGGAACCACATTCAGCGTCGGTTATAAAAGGTTAACCGACGCTGAAAGTGACACTTTTCGTGCAAATTTTCATCACGCATAGGCGTCGGTTTCTATCTACATAACCGACGCTGAAAGTGACACTATTTTTTTTGCTCGAAAATTGGATTTCGCGGGCGACTTTAGGCGTCGGTTTGTTATTAACAACTGACGTTGTATTCAAAGCGGTACCCGTGTCTGGCTGGTCTTCGAATATAGACGTCGGTTTGCCTAAATAACCGACGTCTAATAGTGTAGGTGTCGGTTTTCCTAAAGAACCGACGCCCAGAAAAGCGACACTGAATGATGTTTCTGTAGTAGTGTTTTTGTCACTTCAACCCAATTTTGGCCACATTTCATGTTTATTAGGCGCATAATAGTAAACTAGACTAAAAAATGCACTACACTAACAAGTGGGTGCATTAACTCCATTTTTAGGCATTTAGCCGCATTTTTTGGAGCAGTGGCAAAAAATTAGGCACATAACTATAAATTAGACTAAAATTGCCATTACGTTGACAAGTAGGAGTATAAACCCTATTTTTAGGCGTTCTAACTCACTTTTAGGTACTTAAACCCCATTTTGGAGCGCATATGCCTATAAATTAGGCATTACATTGACAAGTAGGAAGATTAACCCCATTCTTAGATGCTTTAACCTACTTTTAGTCATTTCAAACCATTTTGGGTGCATTTCCTATTTATTATGCAAATAATAGTAAATTAGGCTAAAAGGTGATACACTGGCATCTTAGGCACTTTAACCCACCTTTTAGACTTCAACCCATTACTGGGCACATTTCCTAGTTATTAGGTGCATAATAGTAAATTAGGCTAAAAAGGCACTACACTAACAATTCAGTAGATTAACTCCATTTTAGGCACTTTAACGACATTTGTGGGCACTTTAACCGTATTTTTGGGTACATTGGCCTATAAATTAGGCACTACACTAACAAGTAGGCAGATTAACCCTATTCTTAGGCAGCTTAACCCACTACTAGGCACTTCAACCCAATTTTGGGAACATTTCCTATTTATTTGGCACATAGTAGTAAATTAGGCTCAAATTGCATCTACACTGCAAATAGGCCCAAAAAACCCATTTTTAGGCATTTTGACCCACTTTTAGGCGCGTTTACCCCATTTTGGGGCACATTGGCATATAAATTAGGCAATACACTAGAAGTAGACAGATTAACCCCATTCTTAGGCGCTTTAACCCAATTTTAGGCGCTTCAACCCATTTTGGGTGCATTTCGTATATATTAGCCATATTTTAGTAAATTAGGCTAAAAAGGCACTAAACCGAAAACTGGTTGCACTAAAAAATATTTAGGCGCTTTAACAACATTTTTCGGAGCATTGTCCTATATATTACACATGTAATTGTAAATTAGGCTCAACTTGCTACAAAAATGACAAATAGGTGCATAAACCCCAGTATTAGCTGTTTTAACCCACTTTTGGCACTTTAAACCCATTTTGGGGTGCATTGCCTATAAATTAGGCACTGCACTAACGAGTAGCGCCATTCTTTGGGCTTTAACCCACTTTGAGGCACTTTAACCCATTTTTGGGCACATTTCATGTTTATTAGGTGCATAATAGTAAACTAGACTAAAAGAGGCACTACACTGAAAAGTGGGTGCATTAACCCCAATTTTAGGCATTTAACTGCATTTTTTTGCGCACGGGGCTATAAGTTGAGCTTATAACTATAAATTAGGTTAAAATTGCCACTACGTTGACAAATTTGCGCATAAATATCATTTTTAGGAGTTTAAACCCACTTTTAGGTACTTTAACCCTGTTGTGTAGTGCATATGCCTATAAATTAGGCACTACACTAACAAGTAGGCATATTGACCCCATTCTTAGGCACTTTAACCCACTTTTAGGCATTTAAACCCATTGTTGGACACATTTCCTATTTATTACGCGAATAATAGTAAATTAGGCGAAAAAAGACACTACACTAACGTCTTAGGCACTTTAACAAACCTTCTACCACTTCAAGCGCATTTCCTAGTTATTAGGTACACAATAGTAAATTAGGTTAATAAAGGCACTACACTGACAATTGGGTGCATTAACCCCTTTTTAGGCACTTTAACGAAATTTACGGGTGCTTTAACCACATTTTTGGGTGCATTGGCCTATAAATTAGGCACTACACTGACCAGTAGGCAGATTAACCCTATTATTAGGCACTTTAACCCAGTATTAGGCACTTCAACCCAATTTTGATTGCATTTCTTATTTATTAGGCACATAATAGTAAATTAGGTTCAAATTGCTACTACACTACAAATAGGTGCATAACCCCCATTTTAAAGCATTTTGACCCACTTTTAGGCGCTTTTACCCCATTTTGGGCGCATTGGCATATATATTAGTCAATACACTAACACGTAGGTGGGTTAAACTGATTCTTAGGCCCTTTAACCCACTTTTAGGCACTTCAACCCATTTTGATCACATTTCCTATATATTAGTCACATAATAGTAAATTAGGCTAAAGATGCACAATACTGACATCTTAGGTGCTTTAACCCAACTTTTGGCACTTCAAGTACATTTCCTAATTATTAGGTGCATAATAGAAAAGTATGCTAATAAATGCACTACAATTACAATTGGGTGCATTAACCCCATTTTAGGCTCGCTAGAGACATTTATTATGGGGGCTTTAACTGCATTTTGGGCACATTGGCCTATAAATTAGGCACTACACTGACAAATAGGCAGATTAACCCTATTCTTAGGCACTTTAACCCACTATTAGGCACTTCTACCCAATTTTGGGTGCATTTCCTATTTATTAGGCATATAATAGTAAATTAGGCTCACATGGCCACTACACTGCAAATATGCGCATAAAACCCATTTTTAGGCATTTTGACCACTTTTAGGCACTTTTACCCCATTTTGGGCGCATTGGCATATAAATTAGGCAATCCTCTAATAAGTAGGTGGATTAACCCCTTTCTTAAGCACTTTAACCCACTTTTAGACACTTCAACCTATTTTGGGTGCATTTCCTATATATTAGCCAAAAAATAGTAAATTAGGCTAAAAATAGTAAACTGACAAGTGGGTATATTAACCACATTTTTAGGCACTTTAACCGTATTTTTCTGCACATTGTCCTATAAATTAGGCACATAACTGTAAAATTACGCTCAATTTGCTACAACATTGACAAATAGGTGCATAAACCCCATTCTTAGTCGTTTTAACCCACTTTTGGCGCTTTAAACCCATTTTGGGGTGCAGTGGCTTATAAATTAGACACTGCACTAACAAGTAGCACATTATCCACACTCTTAGGCACTGTAATCCACTTTTAGACACTTCAATCCATTTTTGGGCACATTTTATGTTTATTAGCGCATAATAGTAAACTAGACTAAAAGAGGCACTACACTGATAAGTGGGCGCAGTAACCCCATTTTTAGGCATTTGGCCGCATTTGTTGGCGCACTGGCTTATATATTAGGCACATAACTGTAAATTAGGCTAAAATTGCCGCTATGTTGACAAATAGGCACATAAACCCCATTTTTACGCATTTTAAGCCACTTTTAGGTACTTTAACCCCATTTTGGGGTGCATATGTCAATAAATTAGGCACTACGCTAACAAGTAGGCAGACTTACCCCTTTCTTAGGTGCTTAAACCCACTTTTAGGCATTTCAACCCATTTTGGGCACATTTCCCATATATTAGGCAAATAATAGTTAATTTGGCTGAAAAATGCACTACATTGACATCTTAGGCGCTTTAACCCACCTTTTGGCACTTCAACCCATTATTGGGAGCATTTCTATTTATAAGGTGCATAATAGTAAATTAGGCTAAAAAAGGCACTAGACTAACAATTGGGTGCATTAACCCCATTTTTAGGCACTTTAGCGACATTTGTGGGGGCTTTAACCACATTTTTGGGTGCATTGGCCTATAAATTAGGCACTACACTGACAAGTTGGTGGATTAACCCTATTCTTAGGCACTACAACCAAATTTGGGTGCATTTCATATTTATTAGGTAGATAATATTATATTAGACTCAAGTTGCCACTACACTACAAATAGGCGCATAAACCCCATTTTAGGCATTTTGACCAACTTTTAGGAGCTTTTACCCCATTTTGCGGAACATTGGCATATAAATTAGGAAATACACTTACAAGTAGGAGGAATAACCCCTTTCTTAGATGCATTAACCCACTTTTAGGCACTTTAACCCATTTTGGGTGCATTTCCTATATATTAGCCACATAATTAAAAATTAGGCTAAAAATGCACTAAACTGACAGGCAGGTGCATTAACCACATTTTTAGACGCTTTAACCACAAT
This sequence comes from Alisma plantago-aquatica, assembly GCA_963693085.1. Classification (NCBI taxonomy): domain Eukaryota; kingdom Viridiplantae; phylum Streptophyta; class Magnoliopsida; order Alismatales; family Alismataceae; genus Alisma; species Alisma plantago-aquatica. Next base: position 464,670,946 of record OY856410.1, on the reverse strand, counting down.
TTTGAATGTATTGTCCTATAAATTAGTCACATATAAATTCAGCAAAGGGGTTCAATTTGATTTAAATTGGGCTCAAATTGCAACAACACTGACAAATAGGTACATAAACCCCATTATTAGCCGTTTTAACCAACTTTTGGCACTTTAATCCCATTTTGGGGCGCATTGGCCTGTAAATTAGGCACTGCACTGACAAGTAGCCACATTAACCCCATTCTTAGGCACTTTAACCCACTTTTAGTAACTTCAACCCATTTTTGGGCACATTTCATGTTTATTAGGTGCATAATAGTAAACTAGACTAAAAAAGGCACTAAAGTGACAAGTGGGCTTATTAACCACATTAATAGGCATTTAGGTGCATTTTTGGCACACTAGCCTATAAATTAGGCACATAAGAGTAAATTAGGCTAAAATTTCCACTACGTTGACAAATAGGCGCATAAACCCAGTTCTTAGACATTTTAACCCACTTTTAGGTACTTTAACCTCATTTTGGAGCGTATATGCCTATAAATTAGGCACGACACTGACAAGTAGGCAAATCAACACCATTCTTAGGTGCTTTAACCCACTGTTAGGCATTTTTGGCCATTTATGGGTGCATTTCCTATTTATTAGGCAAATAATAGTAACTTGAGCCAAAAAAAGGCAATACACTGACATCTTAGGCGCTTTAACCAACCTTTTGGCACTTCAACCCATTATTGGGCACATTTCCTAATTATTAGGTGCATAATAGTAAATTAGGCTAAAAAAGGCACTACACTGATAATTGGGTTCATTAACCCCATTTTTAGGCGCTTTAACGACATTTGTAGGCGCTTTAACCCATTTTAAGGTCATTTATGGGTGCATTTCCAATTTATTAGGCACATAATAGTAAATTAGGCTAAAATTCCCACTACACTACAAATAGGCGCATAAACCCCATTTTTAGGCATTTTGACCCACTTTTAGGTGCTTTCACCCCATTTTGGGGAGCCTTGGCATATAAATTAGGCAATACATTAACAAGTAGGCAGATTAACCCCACTCTTAGGCACTTTAATCTACATTTTGAGACCTAAACCCATTTTGGGCGCATTTCCAATATATTAGCCACATTATAGTAAATTCGGCTAAAAAGGCACTGAACTGAAAATTGGGTGCACTAAACACATTTATAGACACTTTAACCGCATTTTGGGCGCATTGTCCTATATATTAGGCATGTAACTATAAATTAGGCTCAAATTGCTACAACACTGACAAATAGGCGCATAAACCCCAATATGAGTCGTTTTTAACCCACTTTTGGTGCTTTATCCCATTTTGGGGATCATTGGCCTATAAATTAGGCATTAGACTGAGAAGTAGCCCAAATTTTAGGCGCTTGAACCCACTTTTAGGCACTTCAACCCATTTTTGGACACATTTCATGTTTATTAGGTGCATATTAGTAAACTAGACTAAAAGAGGCACTACACTAACAAGTGGGTGGGTGTATAAACACACTTTTAGGCATTTAACTGCATTTTTTGGCGCACTGGCCTATAAATTAGACACATTACTGTAAATTAGGCTAAAATTGGCACTATGTTGACAAATTGTCGCACATAAACCTCATTTTTAAGCATTTAAACCCACTTTTAGGTATTTTATCCCTATTGTGTAATGCACATGCTTACCAATTAGGCACTACACTAACAATTAGGCAGATTAAACCCATTCTTAGGCTCTTTAACCTACTTTTAGGCATTTAAACCCATTTTTGGGTGCATTTCCAAATTATTAGGTGAATAATAGTAAATTAGGCTAAAAAGGCACTACACTGACATCTAAGGTGCTTTAACCCACCTTTTGGCACTTCAAGCACATTTCCTAGTTATTAGGTGCACAATAGTAAATTAGGTTAATAAAGGCACTGCACGGATAATTGGGTGCATTAACCCATTTTAGTCTCCTTAACGACATTTTTGGGCACTTCAACCGCATTTTTGGGCGCATTGGCCTATAAATTAGTCACTACACTGACAAGTAGGTGGATTAACCCAATTATTAGGCACTTTAACCAACTATTAGGCACTACAACCCAATTTTGGTTGCATGTCCTATTTATTAGGCACGTAGTAGTAAATTAGGTTCAAGTTGTCACTACACTGCAAATAGGTTCATAAACCCCATTTTAAGCATTTTCATCCACTTTTAGGCGCTTTTACCCCATTTTAGGGTGCATTGGTATATATATTATGCAATACCATAACAATTAGGTGGGGTAAACCCATTCTTAGGCACTTTAACCCACTTATAGGCGCTTCAAGTAGGTGGGGTAAACTCATTCTTAGGCGCTTTAACCCACTTATAGGCACTTCAACCCATTTTTTGACCATATTTCCTATATATTAGCCACATAATGGTAAATTATGCTAAAAAGGAATTCTATTGACATCTTAGTCACTTTAACCCACCTTTTGGAACTTCAAGTAGATTTCCTAGTTATCAGGTGCATAATAGTAAACTAGGCTAATAAATGCACTACACTGACAATTGGGTGCATTAACCCCATTTTCATGCGCTTTAGCGACATTTGTGGGGGCTTTAACAACATTTTTGGTGCAATGACCTATAAATTAGGCACTACACTGACAAGTAGGCATATTAACCCTATACTTAGGCACTTTAACCAACTATTAGGCACTACAACCCAATTTTGGGCATATTTCCTGTCTATTAGGAACATAATGGTAAATTAGGCTCAAATGGCCACTACACAACAGATATGGACATAAACCCCATTTTTATGCATTTTGACCCACTTTTAAGCGCTTTTACCACATTTTGGGGCGCATTGGCATATAAGTTAGGCAATATACTAACAAGTAGGTAGATTAACCCCATTCTTAGGTGCTTTAACCCACTTTTAGGCACTTCAACCCATTTTGGGTGCATTTCCTATATATTAGCCACATACGAGTAACTTAGGCTAAAATGGCAGTAAACTAACAAGTGGGTGCATTCACCTATTTTTAGGTGCTTGAACTGCATTTTTAGGAGCATTGTCCTATAAATTAGGCATGTAACTGTAAATTATGCTCAGTTTTGCTACAACATTGGCAAATAGGTGCATAAATCCCATTATTAGCCATTTTAACCAATGTTTGGCAATTTAATCCCATCTTGGGGCTCATTGGCCTATAAATTAGGCACTACACTAACAAGTAGCCATATAACCACATTCTTAGGCTCTTTAACCCACTTTTAGGCACTTCAACCCATTTTTGGGCACATTTCTTATTTTTTAGGCGCATAATAGTAAATTAGACTAAAAAATGCACTACATTAACAAGTGGGTGCATTAACTCCATTTTTAGGCATTTCGTCATATTTGTTGGAGCACTGGCCTATAAATTAGGCACATAACTACAAATTAGGCTAAAACTGCTATTACGTTGACAAATAGGCACATAACCCGACATTTGTGGGCGCTTTAACCGCATTTTTGGGTGCATTGGCCTATAAATTGGGCACTACACTAATAAGTAGGCAGATTAACCCTATTCTGAGGTAGCTTAACCCACTATTAGGCACTTCAATCCAATTTTGGGCACATTTCCTATTTATTAGACACATAGTAGTAAATTAGGCTCAAATTGCCACTACACTCCAAATAGGCACATAAAATCCATTTTTAGGCGTTTTGACCCACTTTTAGGCGTGTTTACCCCATTTTAGGGTGCATTGGCAAATAAATTTGGCAATATACTAACAAGTAGCCTTATTAACCCCATTCTTAGGTGCTTTGACCCAATTTTAGTCACTTCAACCCATTTCGGGTGCATTTCCTCTATATTATCCACATTATAGTAAATTAGGATAAAAAGGCACTAAACTAAAAATTGGTTGCACGAAAAACATTTTGAGGCACTTTCACCACATATTTGGGTGCATTGCCCTATATATTAGGCACGTAATTGTAAATTAGGCTCAAATTGCTACAACAATGACAAATAGGTGCATAAACCCCAGTATTAGCCATTCTAAACCACTTTTGGCGCTTTAAACCTGTTATGGGGTGCATTGGCTTATAAATTAGGCATTGCACTAACAAGTAGCCCCATTCTTAGGGCCTTAACCCACTTTTAGGCACTTCAACCCATTTTTAGGTACATTTCATGTTTATTAAGTGCATAATAGTAAACTAGACTAAAAGAGGCACTACACTGACAAGTGGGTGCATTGACCCCATTTTTAGGCATTTAGCCACATCTTTTTGGTGCATTGGCCTATAAATTGTGCATATAACTATAAATTGGGTTAAAATTACCACTACGTTGATAAATTGGCACATAAACCTCACTTTTAGGAGTTTAAACACACTTTTAGGTACTTTAACCCCATTGTGTAGTGCATATGCCTATAAATTAGGCACTACAATAACAAGTAGGCAGATCAACCCCATTCTTAGGCACTTTAACCCACTTTTAGGCATTTAAACCCATTTTTGGGCGTATTTCCTATTTATTATGTGAATAATAGTAAATTAGGCTAAAAAAGGCACTACACTGACATCTTAGGTGCTTTAACCCACCTTTTGCCACTTGAAGCGCATTTTCTAGTTATCAGGTTAATGAAGGCACTACATTGACAATTGGGTGCATTAACCCCATTTTAGGCGCTTTAACGACATTTGTGGGTGCTTTAACCGCATTTTTGGGCGCATTGGCCTATAAATTAGGCACTACACTGACAAGTAGGCATATTAACCATATTATTAGGCACTTTAACCCACTATTAGGCACTTCAATCCAATTTGGATCGCATTTCTTATTTCTGTGGCACATAATAGTAAATTAGGCTCAAATTGCCATTACACTGCAAATAGGTGCATAACCCCCATTTTTAAGCATTTTGACCCACTTTTAGGCGCTTTTACCCCATTTTAGGTGCATTGGCATATATATATTGGGCAATACACTAACAAGTAGGTGGGTTAACCCGATCCTTAGACCCTTTAACCCACTTTTTGTTACTTTAACCCATTTTGGTCACATTTCCTATATATTAGCCACATAATAGTAAATTAGGCTAAAAAGGCACTATACCGACATCTTAGGCGATGTAACCCACCTTTTGGCACTTCAACCACATTTCCTAGTTATTAGGTGCATAATAGTAAATTATGCTAATAAATGCACTACACTGACAATTGGGTGCATTAACCCCAATTTTAGGCTCTTTAGCGAAATTTGTGGGGGGATTTAACCGCATTTTTGGGCACATTGGCCTATAAATTTGGCACTATACTGACAAGTAAGCATATTAACCCTATTCTTAGGCACTTTAACCCACTATTATGCACTTCAACCCAATTTTGGGAGCATTTCCTATTTATTAAGATCATAATAGTAAATTAGTCTCAAATGGCCACTACACTGCAAATATGTGCATAAAACCCATTATTAGGCTTTTTCTTGGTGACCCTAGCTCATCGTATTACTTTTTTTGAAAATTTTTGAAACTATACAAGAATGACATTCAAAATGGAAGCAACCTCCAAATGAACGTTGTCATAATAAAGGAAAATAGTATGCATAAACCCAACAAAAAGAGAGCACGCTCAACCAGAGAAATCATCTTTGAAAATGGCTTTTACATCACTAAGGATGAATAGCCATAAATTGAGCTCAACTTTCTATGAACTCTATCATTCCTTTCTCTCCATAATCAATAAAGAATAGAGATACTAGCAAGCCTATTTTCTTTATCACGAAATCTGCACAGATCAGTGATTGAATTTGGTAGAGAAAAACCAAAGTTAGAGCAGAAATGCCTCCACACAATCTTGGCATAGCTGCATTTAAAGAAAAGATGGACAATATCTTCTTCCTCACATTTACATATAGAACATCTCGACGCCAGACTGATACCAAGGCGCTTAACATAGCAAGAAGTCAAAACTTTGCCATGCCCTACTTTCCAGCCTACTAGCAGAAATCTCTTGGGTCCTTTGGACTCCCAAAACCACTGAAAAAAAGGAACCATATCGAAATGTGTTCTCACGTTATCCAGAACATCTCTGAACTTGATTTCAGACTTCCCCTAAAAAAGAAAAGCATCTTCATCTCCCTTTGGTGCGGGCAAGACATCTAAAATAGCTTTCATATTAGAATGCAGCCTTGTCCTTTCATAGAACCATGACTGATTCCTAATGAAACAATTGACTTTGGCATCACTATCAATCCCCAGTTGAATATAACATTGAGGACCAAGAATATCCACCAAAAGCTTGGCACCAGACAACCAAGGATCGTTTAATACAGAAAGAGAACATCCATTTCCAACTTTAACTTCAATATGGTTTATTAACTCCTCTCTGGATAGCAACAAATTCTTGAAAAACTAAGAGAATGAATCATTGATATTCATAGACCAGAAAGAAGACCTATATAACTACTTTTTGTGAACCCACTTAATCCAGATACTATCCTTTTTCATAGCTAGGTTCCAGCCATTAAGCATCACAAAAGCTTTGACAACATCTCTTATGTTTCTTATCCCTAGACCACCTTCATTCTTATGCTTAATGACGTTGCTCCATTTAACAAGATGGACAACATTCTTGTTTTTAGATTTGCCCCAAATGAAATCTCTATAGAGCTTATCAATTTCATCAAAAATAGTAGAAGGTAAAGGAAAAATGGAGGTCCAAAAGAGATATGTGGCCGATAAGGTAGATTGCACCAATTTGACTCTACCTGCCATTGACAACTAGCTGGCTTTCCAACCCTCTAATCTCCTTTTAATATTATCCAAAAGAGGGGAACAATGTTCTTTTGAAAGATTGCCAGTGAAAAGAGGAACTCCTAAGTACCTCAAAGGTAACTTCCTTTCAGGAATCCCAAGAATATCACCCATCAGGCTCCTGTTAGCTCCAGTGCTAAAAATGGCTGCACTTTTCTCAAGATTAATCTTGAGGCCAGTATCCTTATAGAGATTATCGATGAATCTCTTTATGGCACAAGCACTTGAATCATTAGCTTCAGAGAAAACTAATAAGTCAATAGCAAACACAAGATGGGATACAGTGCAAGAGGAAGAGGCTTTCAAAGGCATGAGATTCCCCTCCTCAACTTCACCATTAAGAAGAAGAGTGACCACCTGCATCACAATAATGAAAATTTAAAGAGCTAGAGGGTCCCCGTGACAAACTCCATTGCTAGGTTTGAAGGATTCAACAGCCACACCATTGATCTGAATCTCATAGGTCATAGTATCAAAGATTTCTTTCAACCATATAATCCAACAATGAGGAAATTTCATGATGTGAAGGATGTAGAAAATAGATTCCCAGGAAACAGAATCATAGGATTTAGAAATGTCAAATTTTAAACACATCTTGGGTGTGCCATATTTCCTATTAAAATCATGAATCAGCTTGTTAGAAAGAAGAACTGCATCTTTGATGCTCCTTCCAGGTATGAAGGCACACTGATTTCTACTGATGAGTGAAGGTAGAACAAAACACAACCTATTGGTCAAAAGCTTAGAAGTGATCTTGAAGAAGACATTGCAGAGAGCAATAGGCCTTAAGTTCTTGAGATCATTTGAATCTTTAACTTTAGGGATAAGAGTGATGAACATTCAATTAGCCTCTTTAAGTGGTCGACCATAATTAAAAAACCCATGAATGGCTTCCACCACATTTGAGCATATAATACTCCATGAGACTTTATAGAGCTTCCCATTCAGACCATCGGGACCAGGGAATTTGTCTGGATTGAACCTCTTAATGACCTCAATGATCTCCTCGATTGAAAATCACCTATCCAAACTCATCCTATCAACATCAATGAGTCTAGGGAAGTCAAGCTTTATCAAGATACTAAGATCAACATCGAAACCATTATTGAAAAGACTACGATAATAGTTCTATATGTGATCTTTACTAATAATAGCATCTATGGAGACAACACATCGATCACCAGAGCTTTAATATGGTTGAAATTATGCCTCACCTTAATAGAAGAATAAAAAAATTTAGAATTTGTGTCGCCTTCCCTAAGCCTAGTGATTCTTGATTTTTGTCTCAATAATGATTCCTCATGAGACCTAGAAATAGAAGCATCTTTCCTTTTTTTGATAACATCAATTTGAAGAAGAACATTAGCAGGATCTTTGTCAAGATTTTCTTGAGCCTCAATAGCAGAGAACTCAAGTCTTTTCTCCACATCAGAAAAATTTCGCACAGAATCTCTGTTCCACACAGACAGACCTTAACATAATTTCCTAAACTTACAATAAATCTTGTAAATGGGAAAGCCAGAAACATCCCTGTCCCAGTTAGCTCTAATAAAATTTAAGAAATCAGAATTGTCAGTACAAGCATTGATAAACCTAAAGGGTGTAACATCCTTGACCCTTTCACCAATGTCAAGAATTAGAATCTTATGATCGCTAATGATTTTGGAATGAAGAATACCTTTATAATCAGAAAATTCAGTCATAAATCTATCATTGTAGAGGATTCTGTCAATATAGGAAGTAACAAACCCATCTCCACTCTGATGGTTGTCCCAAGAGAAAAGAGGACCATTAATCCAAATCTCAAATAGACCAGATGATAACATACAACTATTAAAATCTTCCATTGATTTATTAGAAGGTGGATCCTTCCCCATCCTTTCATCCACTTTCCTTACAGTGTTAAAATCCCCTAGGATCACCCAGGGACACTCCATAGTAGCATTAATACTTTCAATTTCATTCCAAAGACAAACTCTGTCAATATCTGGGTTATGTCCATACACCGCTGTAACATAGAAAATCCTATTAGCACAAGAGATCTCCATATGGACAGACTGATCTATTTCTTGCACCTTCCTCACTAGGCAATCCATATCCTTCAAGAGAACTACCACTCTACCCAAAACATGAGAATTGTGATTGGAAATCCAGTTGTAACTAGGGAAATGTTTTTTGATGAGTTTATCTACTTTCCTTGCTCAAACTTTAGTTTCATTAAGCAGAATCAAATGAGGTTTAAAATATCTTATTTTATTGTTGACTACAGGGGATTTGAGGTTGAGGCCTCTAACATTCCACGAAAGCAAGTTAATGGAGCTATCCATCTAAAACTTTTGAAACCAGTACTTCACTGGCGTGTGACTCAATCATCTCTTCTTCTCCAATAGATAGATTGTCAAACTTATTGGATAGTGAAGTCTGATCAACCTGTTTTGCTTATTTGTTATTAGCCGACACTTTCCTTCGTTTCCTTTCTTTTCCCTTGCCTTTTTTCTTATTATTTCCCTTATGTACTTCAAAACCATCTTCCTTGGTCACTGAACCCTCATACGCTGGAGGAGTTGACAAATCCAGAATAATTTCCTGACTAGTGACATCTGCTTCCGAAAGATTAGAATTAGATGACCCATTATCCTCAAAGGAGTTAGCAGGCATATGGAACTCATATTCAACATCATTGATGGCATATTCAGTTATAACATTTGGGCTTTGATTAATAAAACCAACAGAAGAATCATCAACCTGCTTGCCTGGTTTTCCAAAATGAGGCTGCTTATCAATACTTACTTTAGAAGCATCGTCTGTAAAGACCTACTTATCAGGCCTTTCGTCAATCACCTCAGACGCATTTGAAGAAACTTTATCACCCTTCTTGTTAGATATTCCATTAGACATGTCAACAACATTCAAGGAATTGGATTTTTGCACCCAAACTTTCTTCGACATAGGAGGTTTAACTTTGCAATCGTTATGACCATGCAGTTTACACACTGAGCAAACCTTTGGTATCCATTCATACTCAAACAAAATGATATGAGTGACTCCCTTATCACTCGCTACTTCAAGCTCAGATGGAAACTAGGAATTGGCAGGCATAAGAATTTGTAATCTCACATACTCCAGGTTCCTTAATTCAAATGTGATCTTATCAGCTCAGAGAGGATTTCCTAAGAAAGAACCAATTCTGGAGAACATCTTCATATCCCACAACTCAAGCGGCAGATTATGAATGCGAACCCAAATCGGCATATCCGACATTCGAAATCTTCTCAGCACTACTCCTGGCTTCCACTTCATCAACACCAATGGCTTACTTCTCACAAAGTAAAGACCACCATCAATGCCATTTTCTGAGTCTCGTCAGAGAATTTAATTAGGAAGAAGCCTTGATCGTTGTTCATGATCTCGATCTTTCCATTTAGAACCCATATCTGAGATAAGTATCGCTCTAGAATAGGCAAATGCGGTTTGAAACCCACAATGTACCCTGCTAGACAATTGTTCCATCTCTCAGCGTTCCTCTCTGCCTCCTCTCCTGGGTAGATAAGTTTTTGACCATGAATCTTTATGTCTACTTTCTCCAGAGATGTGTCATACTTCTTCGGTTTCATCAGTTTTGCCCAGGATTTAGCATTGTTTTTTTTATTGTCGGGGGAAACCCACCCCCTAGGCAGAGGCCCAGATAGTAGGGATGGTAAACCCAGGAGACCCGTGCGCCCGCACACTGGTATCTCAATAAGTCACATCAGAGGCTGGCTGACGCTGTGGGAAATTCATTTCCGAGCAGTGCTTTGAGCGGGAGTCGAACCCGAGACCCTTTGTGAGGGGCCCCGAGCATTGTTAAGAGATCGTATTTCATTTGGACCAACAGATGACTCAGCAATGGGGGTAGGACCCGATGAATAGACTTCAGCCGAGCCCTCTTCCTCCGTAGATCTGACCTTGTACCGCCGATCATCGTCATCCCCAGACGCTACCATCGGGAGAGAGTTTTAGGCATTTTGACCAACTTTTTGGCTCGTTTACCCCATTTTGGGGCGTATTGGCATATAAATTGGGCAATACACTAAGAAGTAGGCAAATTAACCCCTTTCTTAGGCGCTTTAACCCACTTTTAGACACTTCAACCCATTTTGGGTGCATTTCCAATATATTAGACACAAAATAGTAAATTAGGCTAAAAGTAGCAAACTTACAAGTGGGTACATTAACTACATTTTTAGGCGCTTTAACCACATTTTTCAGCGCATTGTCCTATAAATTAGGCATGTAACTGTAAATTATGCTCAATTTCTTACAACATTGACAAATAGGTGCATAAACCCCATTCTTAGTCATTTTAACCCACTTTTGGTGCTTTAACCCCATTTTGGGGCGCATTGGCATATAAATTAGACACTGCACTGACAAGTAGCACATTAGCCCCATTCTTAGGTGCTTTAATCCACTTTTCAGTGCTTCAACCCATTTTTGGCCACATTTCATGTTTACTGGTGCATAATAATAAACTAGACTAAAAGGGGAACTACACGGATAAGTGGGCGCATTAACCCCATTTTTAGGCATTTGGCCGCATTTGTTGGCGCACTAGCCTATATATTAGGCACATAACTGTAAATTAGGCCAAAATTGCCACTATGTTGACAAATAGGTGCATAAACCCCATTTTTAGGCATTTAAAACTACTTTTAGGTACTTTAACCCCATTTTGGGGTGCATATGTCCATAAATTAGGCACTACACAAACAAGTCGGCAGATTAACCCCTTTCTTAGGCCCTTGAACCCACTTTTAGGCATTTCGATCCATTTTTGGGCACATTTCCTATATATTAGGCAAATAATAATTAATTAGGCTGAAAAAGGCACTACATTGACATCTTAGGTGCTTTAACACTACACTACAATTCCCACTACACTACAAATAGGCGCATAAACCCTATTTTTAGGCATTTTGATCCACTTTTAGGCACTTTCACCCCATTTTGGGGCGCATTGGCATATAAATTAGGCAATACACTACCAAGTAGGCAGATTAACCCCATTCTTAGGTGCTTTAACCCAGTTTTTGGGACTTCAACCCATTTCGGGAGCATTTCCAATACATTAGCCACATTATAGTAAATTAGGCTAAAAAGGCACTAAACTGAAAACTGGGTGCAGTAAACACATTTGTAAGCGCTTTAACCGCATTTTGGGTGCATTGTCCTATATATTAGGCATGTAACTGTAAATTAGGCTCAAATTTTTGCAACACTGACAAATAGGTGCATAAACCCCAATATTAGCCATTTTAACCCACTTTTGGTGCTTTAATCCTATTTTGGGGTGCACTGGCCTATAAATTAGGTATTGGACTATCAAGTAGCCCCATTCTTAGGCACTTTAACCCACTTTTAGGCACTTCAACCCATTTTTGGGCACATTTCATGTTTATTTGGTGCATAATAGTAAACTAGACTAAAAGGGGCACTACACTGATAAGTGGGTGTATTAAACCCATTTTAGGCATTTAACTGCATTTTTTGGTGCACTGGCCTATATATTAGACACGTAACTGTAAATTAGGCTAAAATTCACACATTGTTGACAAATTTGTGCATAAACCTCATTTTTAGGCATTTAAACCCACTTTTAGGTACTTTAAACCAGTTGTGTAATGCATATGCTTATAAACTAGGCACTACACTAACAATTAGGCATATTAAACCCATTCCTACGCTCATTAACCCACTTTTAGGCATTTAAACCCATTTTTGGGCACATTTCCAAATTATTAGGCAAATGATAGTAAATTAGGCCACTTTAACCCACCTTTGGGCACTTCAAGCACATTTCTTAGTTATTAGTTGCATAATAGTAAATTAGGTTTATAAAGGCACTACACTAACAATTGGGTGCATTAACCCCATTTTAGTCTCCTTAACGACATTTGTGGGCACTTTAACCACATTTTTGGGCACAATGGCCTATAAATTAGTCACTACACTGACAAGTAGGAAGATTAACCCAATTATTAGGCACTTTAACCCTCTATTAGGCACTACAACCCAATTTTGATTGCAAGTCCTATTTATTGGGCACATAATAGTAAATTAGGTTCAAATTGCCACTACACTACAAATAGGCACATAAACCCCAATTTAAGCAATTTGACCCACTTTTAAGCACTCTTACCCCCATTTTATGGCACATTGGCATATATATTAGGTAATATCGTAACAAGTAGGCAGGTTAAACCCATTCTTAGGTGCTTTAACCGACTTTTAGGCACTTCAACTGATTTTTTGACCATATTTCCTATATATTAGCCACATAATGGTATATTAGGCTAAAAAGGAATTATACTGATATCTTAGACACTTTAACCTACCTTGTGGCACTTCAAAAACATTTTCTAGTTATTAGGTGCATAATAGTAAATTAGGCTAATAAATGCACTACACCTAAAATTGGGTGTGTTAACCCCATTTTCATGCACTTTAGCGACATTTGTGGGGGCTTTAACCGCATTTTTGGGTGCAACGACCTATAAATTAGGCACTACACTAACAACTAGGCGTATTAACCCTATTCTTAGGCATTTTAATCAACTATAAGCACTACAACCCAATTTTGGGCACATTTCCTATCTATTAGGCACATAATGGTAAATTACGCTCAAATGGCCACCACACAATAAAATATGAACATAAACCCCATTTTTAGGCATTTAAACCAACGTTTAGGCACTTTTACCCCATTTTGGGGCACATTGGCATATAAATTAGGCAATATACTAACAAGTAGGTAGATTAACCCCGTTCTTAGGTTCTTTAACCCACTTTTAGGCACTTCAACCCATTTTGGGCACATTTCCTATATATTAGCCACATACTAGTAACTTAGGCCAAAGTGGTAGTAAACTGACAAGTGGATGCATTAACCTATTTTTAGGTGCTTGAACCGCAATTTTGGGATCATTGTCCTATAAATTAGGCATGTAACTATAAATTATTCTCAATTTTGCTACAACATTGACAAATAGATGCATAAACCCCATTATTATCCATTTTAACCAACTTTTGGCGCTTTAATCCCATTTTGGGGCTCATTGGCCTATAAGTTAGATACTACACTAACAAGTAGCCATATAACCCCATTCTGAGGCTCTTTAGCCCACTTTTAGGCACTTCAACCCATTTTTGGGCACATTTCATTTTTATTAGATGCATAATAGTAAACTAGATTAGAAAATGCCCTACACTAATAAGTGGTTGCATTAACTCCATATTTAGGCATTTAGCCGCATTTGTTGGAGCACTGGCCATAAGTTAGGCACATAACTGTAAATTAGGCTAAAATTTCCATTACATTGACAAATAGGCGCATAAGCCCCATTTTAGGCATTTTAATCCACTTTTAGGTCTTTAACCCCATTTTGGAGCGCATATGCCTATCAATTAGGCATCACACTAATAAGTAGGAAGATTAACCCCATTCTTGGGTGCTTTAACCCACTTTTAGCCATTTCAACCCATTTTAGGCGCATTTCCTGTTTATTATGCACATAATAGTAAATTAGGCTAAAAAAGGCAACACACTGACATCTTAGGCACTTTAACCCACCTTTTGTCACTTCAACCCATTATTGGGCACATTTCCTAGTTATTAGGTGCATAATAGTAAACTAGGCTAAAAAGGCACTGCACTGACAATTCAGTTCATTAACCCCATTTTAGGTACTTTAACGACATTTGTGGGCACTTTAACTGCATTTTTGAGCGCATTGGCTTATTAATTGGGCACTACACTAACAAGTAGGCAGATTAACCCTATTCTTAGGTAGCTTAACCCACTATTAGGCATTTCAACCCAATTTTGGGAACATTTCCTATTTATTAGGCACATAGTAGTAAATTAGGCTCAAATTTCCACTACACTGCAAATAGGCACATGAAACCCATTTTTAGGCATTTTGACCCACTTTTAGGCGCGTTTACCCCATTTTGGGGTGCATTGGCATATAAATTAGGCAACACACTAACAAGTAGGCAAATTAACCCCATTCTTAGGCACTTTAACCCAATTTTAGGCCCTTCAACCCATTTGAGTGCATTTTCTCTATATTAGCCACATTATAGTAAATTAGGATAAAAAGGCACTAAATTGAAACTTGGTTGTAATAAAAACATTTTTAGGCGCTTCAAACATTTTTTGGGGTGCATTGTCCTATATATTAGGCACGTAATTGTAAATTAGGCTCAAATTGCTACAACAATGACAAATAGGTGCATAAACCCCAGTATTAGTCGTTTTAACCCACTTTTGGCACTTTAAACCCATTTTGGGGTGCATTGGCCTATAAATTAGGCACTACACTAACAAGTAGCCCAATTCTTAGGGCCTTAACCCACTTTTAGGCACTTTAACCCATTTTTGGGCACATTTCATGTTTTTTAGGTGCATTATAGTAAACTAGACTAAAAGAGGCACGACACTGACAAGTGGGTGCATTAACTCCATTTTTAGGCATTTAGCCACATTTTTTTAGCGCACTAGCCTATAAATTGTGCATATAACTATAAATTAGGTTAAAATTGCCACTATGTTAACAAATTGGTGCATAAACCTCATTTTTAGGAGTTTAAACCCACTTTTAGGTACTTTAACCGTATTGTGTAGTGCATTATGCCTATATATTAGGCACTGAACTAACAAGTGGGCAGATTAACCCCATTCTTAGGAGCTTTAACCCACTTTTAGGCATTTAAACCCATTTTTGGGTGCATTTCTTATATATTTTGCAAATAATAGTAAATTAGGCTAAAAAAGGTACTACACTGACATCTTAGGTGCTTTAACCCACCTTTTGTCACTTTAAGCGCATTTCCTAGTTATTAGATTAATAAAGGTACTATATTGACAATTAGGTGCATTAAACCCATTTTAGGCGCTTTAACGACATTTGTGGGCACTTTAACCACATTTTCAGGTGCATTGTCCTATAAATTAGGCACTACACAGACAAGTAGGAAAATTAACCCTTTTATTAGGCACTTTAACCCACTATTAGTCACTTCAACCCAATTTTGATCGCATTTCTTATTTATCAGGCACATAATAGTAAATTAGGTTCAAATTTCCACTACACTGCTAATAGGCACATAACCCCCATTTTTAAGCATTTTGACCCACTTTTAGGCGCTCTTACCCCATTTTGGGTGCATTGGCATATATATTGGGCAATACACTAACAAGTAGGTGGGTTAAACCGATTCTTAGGCCCTTTAAACCACTTTTAGGCACTTCAACCATTTTGGTCACATTTCTTGTATATTTGCCACATAATAGTAAATTAGGCTAAAACGCACTATATTGACACCTTAGGCACTTTAACTCACCTTTTGGCACTCTAAGCGCATTTCCTAGTTATTAGGTGCATAATAGTAAATTATGCTCATAAATGCACTACACTGACAATTGGGTACATTAACCCCATTTTTATGCTCTTTAGCGACATTTGTGGGGGCTTTGTAGCATTTTTGGTCACATTGGCCTATAAATTAGGCACTACACTGACAAGTAGGCGGATTAACCCTATTCTTAGGCACTTTAATTCACTATTAGGCACTTCAACCCAATTTTGGGCACATTTCCTATTTATTAGGCACATAATAGTAAATTAGTCTCAACTGGCTACTACATTGCAAATATGCATATAAAACCCATTTTTAGGCATTTTGACCCACTTTTCGGCACTTTTACCCCATTTTGGGGCGTCCTGGCATATAAATTAGGCAATACACTAAGAAGTAGGCGGATTAACCCCTTTCTTAGGCGCTTTAACCCACTTTTAGACACTTCAATCCATTTTGGGTGCATTTCCTATATATTAGCCATAAAATAGTAAATTGAGCTAAAAGAAGTAAACTGACAAGTGGGTACATTAACCACATTTTTAGGCATTTTAATCATATTTTTCGATGCATTGTCCTATAAATTAGGCACGTAACTGTAAATTACGCTCAATTTGCTACAACATTGACAAATAGGTGCATAAACCCCATTCTTAGTCGTTTTAACCCACTTTTGGCACTTTAACCCCATTTTGGGGCACATTGGCTTATAAATTAGACATTGCACTGACAAGTAGCACATTAGCCCCATTCTTAGGTGGTTTAATCCACTTTTAGGGACTTCAACCCATTTTTGGGCACATTTCATGTTTATTAGCGCATAATAGTAAACTATACTAAATGAGGCACTAAACTGACAAGTGGGCTCATTAACCCCATTTTTAGGCATTTGGCCACATTTGTTGGCGCACTAGCCTATATATTAGGCACATAATTGTAAATTAGGATAAAATTGCCACTATGTTGACAAATAGGTGCATAAAATCCATTTTATGTACTTTAACCCCATTTTAGGGAGCGTATGCCAATAATTAGGCACTACACTAACAAGTAGGCAAATTAACCCCTTTCTTAGGCGCTTAAACCCACTTTTAGGCATTTCAACCCATTTTTGGGCGCATTTCCTATATATTAGGCAAATAATCTTTAATTAGGCTAAAAAAAGCACTACATTGACATCTTAGGTGCTTTAACCCACCTTTTAGCACTTCAACCCATTATTGGGCGTATTTCCTAGTTATAAGGTGCATAATAGTAAATTAGGCTAAAAAAGGCACTACACTAACAATTGGGTGCATTAACCCCATTTTAGGCAATTTAGCGACATT
The DNA here is from genome assembly GCA_963693085.1 of Alisma plantago-aquatica. Taxonomy (NCBI): domain Eukaryota; kingdom Viridiplantae; phylum Streptophyta; class Magnoliopsida; order Alismatales; family Alismataceae; genus Alisma; species Alisma plantago-aquatica. Next base: position 464,653,436 of record OY856410.1, on the reverse strand, counting down.
TGTGGGGGCTTTAACCACATTTTTGGGTGCAATGGCCAATAAATTAGGCACTACACTGGCAAGTTGACGGATTAACCCTATTCTTAGGCACTTCAACCAATTTGAGGCCATTTCATATTTATTAGGTATATAATAGTATATTAAACTCAAGTTGCCACTACACTGCAAATATGCGCATAAACCCCATTTTAGGTATTTTGACCCACTTTTAGGTGCTTTTACCCCATTTTGGGGCACATTGGCATATAAATTTGGCAATACATTAACAAGTAGGCTGATTAACCCCATTCTTAGATGCTTTAACCCACTTTTAGGCACTTCAACCCATTTTAGGCACATTTCCTATATATTAGCCACATAATTGTAAATTAGGCTAAAAATCCACTAAACTAATAGGCCAGTGCATTAACCACATTTCTAGATGCTTTAACTGCAATTTGGGGAGTATTATCCTATAAATTAGTCACGTAACTGTAAATTGGGCTCAAATTGCTACAACACTGACAAATACGTGCATAAACCCCATTATTAGACATTTTAACCCACTTTTGCCACTTTAATCCCATTTTGGGCGAATCGGCGATGCACTGACAAGTAGCCACATTAACCCCATTCTTAGGCATTTTAACCCACTTTTAGGCACTTCAACCCATTTTTGGGCACATTTCATGTTTATAAGGAGTATAATAGTAAACTAGACTAAAAAAGGCAAGTGGGTGCATTAACCCCATGTTTAGGCATTTATCCGCATTTGTTGGCGCACTAGCCTATAAATTAGGCACATAAATGTAAATTGGGCTAAAATTGCCACTACCTTGATAAATAGGCGCATAAACCCCATTTTTAGGTGTTTTAACCCACTTTTAGGTACTTAAACCTAATTTATGGAGCTCATGTGCCTATAAATTAACCTCTACATTAACAAGTAGGTAGATTAACCCCTTTCTTAGGTAATTTAACCCACTTTTAGGCATTTCAACACATTTTTGGGTGCATTTCCTGTTTATTAGGCAAATAATAGTAAATTAGCTATAAAAGGCATACAATGGCATCTTAGTTGCTTTAACCCACCTTTTGGCACTTCAACCCATTATTGGGCACATTTCCTAAAAGAGGCACTACAATGACAATTTGGTACATTCACCCCATTTTTAGGCACTCTAATCGTATTTGTGGGCACTTTAATCGCATTTTTGGGTGCATTGGCCTACTACTATTATTGTTACACCCCGATCTCAAAATTACCATTAATCATGAGATTAGGGCATAAATTGAGGATTTAACGTAATACAAAGATCACCTTTAACTTTTTAGTTTTATTTTTCAAACTCTTTGTTTTCTCGCATTGAACCACATAAACTAACTTTACAAGGGAATCTACACATGGATTTCTTTAATATGATCTCAACATAAATGATACACATCCATACATTCATTCTCAGGTACATACGACATGATAATCAGATACATTCTCTCTTATTAAGGAAACAAAGATACAAAACATTACTTACAACACTCTTACATCTATACTAGGACCTAGAGTGACAGGGACCGACTGAACTTAACTAATCTCATACTTAACTCATGTGGTATATCTACTCTGATGCTTTGACCTTCTTCAAGTCCACATGGTTTCCCTAAAAATTGTGAGTAGAGGGGTGAGCCTACTCGCTCAGTGAATGAGTACTTCAAAGAAACAGTCTAAAGCAATGATATAATTACAAATATACTTTTGAGCAACTAATATCAATTATAACAGCAATAAGCTTTAAAGAGATTGATCATTGACAATCATAAATATGACAGGATACTCTAGATATCAAAAGAGTAAATCAATATATGAGCATGCTTGATTAATTTCAACGAGAACTAATAATTCAAGAACATACAAAGAATAATTGTTGGGAAATTGTACTCGAATCTTTCTTAGCCTTTCTTACTTATAAGAAACTCTTTAAAACTTATATTATCATATTTTAGCTTATGCCATGATCATATGCAGTGTACTCTACATATGAAGACTCGTAGCGAACTACGATCTCATTGTACAAGACTTAGCTTAAAACTCGAGAAGCTAAGCCTAGAACTGAATTCGAGTCTGCTTGACTCGAACCGTCACGTCTGACTAAGGCGACTAAACAGCTGGCCTTTAACTGGACCTCTCCTTCTAGGCTGAGTACACAGGCAGAGGGTATGAGATGCTCTGTGGGCCTCATCTTGGTACGCTCTATGGGTACCTCTGGGTTACCACTGTGATCTCCGGTTCATGTTAGGTAACCTATCTTCTCTTAGGAGACTTCCTCAAGGGCTTTGTCTCCCCGCACACACGCTCTGTGGGTGCGATCTGATTCCCGTATACTAGTCACTGCTAGGGTGGATTGTTTCCTCCCTACAGTGCAGACATCCATAAGGAATCTACAGTGTTTAGGGAACCTATGTCTATTATTTTATTATTCTTGGAAATATCTTTATACATTGTATCTTTTCCCTTACTTATACTTGACTCTGGTATCTCTATGGTACTGTGTCTATTTATTTCAATTTTATAACACAACATGTATATCATCCTTAACTTGGCAGAGCAGTATATTCAAACACTGTAATATACTGAGAAATCAACATACTATACATGCAAGCATACTGAAATACTTAAATAAACATAATGCATGCCCATCTGGCACTTATACACTAGAATCATGCAATTAAACATCTTAATTACTGATAAGAGCTAATTACTTGGCATACGAGTAATCATCATTTGCACTCATAAATTATTTGCACTTTCTTGGAAAATGTGCACATCAACCCAAATCATGGGTTGTGCATCTCATACTGAGAACATGATAATCAAAATTCTTAATTCATTGAACACCCTATTCTTAGGGTTTCATTTACCTCATTCACTTATCACATGGCTCTCATAAGGATTTAATATGTCATAAACATCCATTAAATACAAATTGCTTTAAACAAGTCATATACAATCAACATATGTATGAAATCCTGGAATTGATCTAAATTAGGGTTTTCCATGCCATTCATTGAGATATTATGAATCAAGAATAACATTTCATAAATAGAGTCTATGATGCCAAGAAAAACACTTCAAATGGATTTCACCATATTTATTCACAAATTTCCAACTTTCCACTCATATTGGGCTTCACCCTCTTTATGAAGATATCAAGCAAAGTCTATTCACATCACATGAAATGAAAAATAGTATCTAACATATATGTACTACACATTCATATAAACAATCATTCATAACCAAGGGGATCCAGATAAACAAATTTCTCTATTTAGTTATACAACAATTTCAGTCACAGACAAATTCCCTATATTTCAGTTTACTCTTATAACCTTTGTGAATACTTAGGGAATTCTCATTAGGATGTATTGTATACATTTCCAATATGAATTTATCATCTGAAATTCAAATAAACAGATGAAGAATCTATTTCATATCATTTTGCAACAACTTAGATCAAACAAACAAATTCAGGGTTTATAGTCGCATACTAAGCAATTAAAGATTATGGATGAGTTAACCAATTTTCGTGCAATATACTGTTTAAAGGAAGTTCCCACTCACCCTAAGGTGTGAAAACACCTTAAAAATGCAGCCCATCCCTGAAAAGCTCAATCTCATATCAAATCCCTAGCGGTTTACCAGATTCTTCTTCCTTTCAACTCAGAAACCCTAGAAATGAGGGATTATGAAGAAAGAGTGAGAAAAGGGGAAGTTTTGACACCATTTGGGATCAAATCAGTGGAGGGACTGAATATTGACATGTGAGAGAAGATTTACCATGAAAGGCTATGCAAAGAAGCTAAACTTACATGATTTCATCATTCCTCGGACCGCAAAACCCTAGGTCAGCATCTCCATCACTTTCTCCTCTCAAACCCTAACTCTCCCTCTCTCTCGAGGATTTCATTTCTCTTGGTTGAATCACGAATTATGAGAGATCCGTGTGTGTTAGGTTGACCATATAGAGCAATTGACCTGCTTGGGTCAATTGCACATTGACCCCTCACTATACTTTCTCTTATTTCAGCTGAATTTTCTGTCATAAAAATTTTACTGTAATTCATCTATAGATAAGGTCTAATCGCATAAAAAAATTATGAAAATTTTACACGTTGTTTATGATTGAGTTTCAGATCTCCAATTAAAATTTGAGATCATTTGGAGTTATAAATAAATAAATAAAAATAAAACAATACATTGCTGAAAAGCACTCTGTCAACATTTTGGTCGAAGTATAGTTTGACCGAGAAACACATTCAAAGAACACCCAAATATTCTAAAATTTTTCTATAATATACATGATTGAGTTATACATATCATATCAAAAATTAAATTAAATAAAATTTGTATAAAATATGAAAAATTATTTACCACACTGCTATCCTGATCAAATTCCATATTCATGTACTATCAAAACCCTAATTTTTGCCAATTAGGGTTTACATATCTCAAACCCTAATTCTTCAGACTAAAATCATAGTTAGTGTTTCTTCTTAGGTTTGAAACATCACAATTGATCTACTATCATTAATCAAGTCTAAACAATTTCAATCTAATCAAGTATGTAATCATTCAGGTAAACCCTAGTATACCAATTAAGCACAAATGTGGTCATTACAATTACAACCCCAATTTTTGGGCTTGAATTGTTTGAAATACAATTTCTCCAATTAATGTATGATCATGGGAATTGTATGATTTATGTATTGAATGGATTCCCTTTGCAATATTTCCTTTGTGCATGTGGTTTCGTGGATCATAATATATTATTGAGTCCAATATGATTAAAAAGAAAAAGAAGAAATCAAATAATGCATTTTTGTAAGAAGGAAGTTTGAGATAATGATGAAAATATAAGAAATAGGGTTTGTGTTTCTCATGAATGGCAAGTGGACATAAAAACCCTTATTGTAGTAAGAATATAAGTATCCCAACGTCAAAAGTTATAAAAAGTGTGAAACACAATTTCTCATCTCATCATCACATGGTACTATTCACTTGCCATTCATGAGACTACACTAGTCATCATACTATCACAAGATATAAATACTTTTCACAATATCACAAGGTATCAACCCTTATCATCACAAGAGGATTACACCTCATTCATTGCTCAACCATTCCCCAAGGTCATTAATACCATCATACTATTCCCTACAAGATCATCATTATCTTTCCATGCCTTATAACAAGGCTCCACACCATCACTTACATGTAATACATCAGACAACACAATATTGCATTAATGAGCTGGGAGATATTCATAAATAATCATAACAGGGTTATATTAACATGAAGAACATTCATTTTATTACATCAACATACAAGAAATCTAGATATGATTAATCCTCATCATATTCATAATGCACATGTTTAGCATAAAAAAGTATCAACCGTGTGGCTATGATAACCACCAATTCACACATTAAGGTTATGATCATATTAAGGAGATTATTCCGCCATCATTCCATCATATAATAAGGTTAAACATGAATGCTCATATTTATCTACTTGCATTAGAGTTAGATTCAACAAGATAAATTATATTAATGTTACTAATCATCCCTCATACCCAAACCCTAACTCACGACATCCCCATTGTCATTGATGCATAAGGTGAAACATCACCATCACATTACATACTATTCTCAAGTATGAACCCACACATAAATCATGGTGCAACCATCTGATTATATCATACATGGGTTTCAACAACAATAAGAGAGTACTCCATGATTGTATTAGTCATTCAAGGACTATTCATACCCAATTATCATCATTTAGTTATATTAAACTAGGTATATATAACAATCTATACCTCATTAGGGTTACCCATTAATTCATTATGGTGATTATAAATCATAATCATATGAGGGCAAGGGTAATACTACAAGTTAAAGGCATGGAACCATCAAATTCTCATCATCAGAATCATAACATTACACTACACGCTTCACCCAAAACAATGGGAATATTGAGGCATCAACTTCTAACCATTAAATGTTGAAAGGTAAATCCATTGGTCGTTTAAATAAGTAAACATTTTGAACAAACCACCTATAAATTGATAGAGTTGTTCTCTAGAAAGAGTTGCCATCTAACCCTAGACATCCCTTGATTAACAACATAAAATGTTCCATTAAGAGTAGGGTAAAATCCATAAGTGATTGTTTATTTAAAACAAATCGTCATTAAATGAGCTTCTTAAGTTGATCTCATAAAGGAAACCATTTAAATCACTTTATTAGGACCAACATATTACATTTAGGCATCATTCCAATTTAGTGGATGAAGAAACATTTAGATCTCAACCATTAGGTCAAGTTCATATATTAAAATCATCAATTGGAGTATAGGTCTGACCATTGCATCAAATGACCCAAGAGACCATTGGTTTAAGGCTTAATTAATTCTACAACTACAAGCTTAACTCACCATAGCTTGTGGAGACCTGATTCACCATCAGTAGTGACCATTAAGCCACCATAGGTTGTTAGGTCAACACTATATTCATTAATCACCATTGAATATCAAACTACTATCTCCATTGATTGATAGAATCATTAGGGTACTTAGTTTTTGATCACTAAGCTTCTAATTAGGCCAACACCGGACCTAAGGGGTGAATGCCAGTTGACACCCTTGGTCACCACCGTCAGTTGTCATGAAGACAACACCATCGGTTGTTGCTATGGTCCCATGATAACCTCCCATTTTGCGATATTATCTTACTAGTTTTCCTCAGTTTTCCATACTCTTTCTTAGTTAAATTAGATAGAATCTTTAATTTTCCACCTTTTTGTAAATATACCATTAGATTAACTTCTCCTTTTCACTTCTTACAGAAAAGCACAAAAAAAATTACAAAACCCCCAATGGTCCCAAGACCGAATGGAAGCCAAACGGTCCCAAGACCGAATGGAAACCAAACGATCCCAAGACCGAATGGAAGCTGAATGGTCCCAGGACTGAATAAAGATCAAACGGTCCCTAGACCGTGTGAAGCCAAACGGTCCCGAGTCTGTATGAAGCCAAATAGTCCCAAGACCGAATAGAGATCAAATGGTCTCGAGACCGTATGAAGCCACATGGTCCCAAGACTGAATAAAGGTCAAACGGTCCTGAGACCGTGTGAAGCCAAACAGTCCTGAGACCGTATGAAGCCACACGGTCCCAAGACCGAATAAAGGTCAAACGGTCCCGAGAACGTATGAAGCCAAACGGTCCCAAGACCAAATGGATATCAACCGGTCCCAAGACCGTATGAAGCCACATGACCCCAAGATCGAATGAAAGCAAATAATTTCAGACTGAGAGGACTCAAACGGTCTCTAGACAGAGAGGGTCCAAACGATCTCCAAACCATGTGAAAATCTAAACGGTCTCCAAGACCATTAGGACCCACATACCACAAACCATTTAAGGCTCACTCAAAATCCTATAAATAGAACCCAAAGCGGTCCTCACATATCATCAAGTGTTAGACGTCCAAAGGCTGCCTCTATTGTTTCAGAGACATTCCATCCTTCACCCACTACCCTGAGGCTGTCAGTCTGAGATCCATACTCCATCTCCAAGCTACTTTCTCTCTCATCAACAAAGAAGGTGGGAAGAGTAGGATTCATCATCAAGCAAGCTACGAAGTGTGAAGATTGTTTCTCTCTCTCCTCCAAGGGGTCGACCTTCCTCCCTCCATTGTGGAGATGACACTCTCTCTCTCTCTTCTTGCCCCCTTCTTTGTTCTTGCCATGAGCGAGTAGTCTCATACACTAGGGTGCAGGGAGTAGCCCTTCTACCCATGTTTTCATTTTATACATTGTAATTCTTGAGTTTGCAATAGAAAAACACTATCTTTCCAATTCAACATCAATCGTTTAATGAATGCTAGTTGCTTGATCACCAACTTGTGTTATCTATTATCTGTTAGTACAAATTGTCTATGTTTGTACTTTTAGATTCGAATATCGACTGCTTGTTGGTTCCAAATTGTATGTAGTCACCGTATGTTTGGTTCGGTATCTAGGAGTGTTACTCAAGGAGTGGAGTAAACTCACCTCGATTGTTATACTTTCATACTATGAAATGGAATCAGTTGACGTATGAAAGTACAACCTTGACATGTCGAGGAACACACTTTGTGAGGGGAGTGATGCAAAGTGAGTGACCATTCGTCTGGGGATGGCTGACATTGCAACACTTCCACATTTCTCATAGTTAGTTATCCGAAAGGAAGCCAAGTCTACAAAGATACTAACTGTTTAGAATCTTTCCTTTGCAAGCCAAGTTATTGCGATGTATGTTTTGATCCATGCGTAGTGGTGGTGAAAACCGATCGCATCCTAGTGGTTTCTTAACATTGTTTACAACCTTAAATTTACTTTGCTTTTAATTTACTTGCACTTAGTTTAAACAACCAAACCAACTCATTGATCTAAATACCAACTATTAAGGAGTTAAATGAAATTCTAAGGTTTTCTATCTTGTTGATCTTAACAAGACCGTTGTCATGTGGATTCGACCCTTAACTATACTACGATAAGACTTCCACGTATCCTATCATACGTGGGTGGAGTTTTTAATCTAGTATAAGCAAGGCTAAACCTAAAGACTTACTATCTTTAGGATTTTTAGTGGTGCACGCAACTCCACACAAGTGGAAGCTCCATAATTCCACCATAGAGTCATGTGTTTATAGAAGAAATCAGCTTTAAACCCTAAAATTGACCATTGGTTGATAGGTGTTTAGCACCATCAGTTATCAAAACCTGATCCAAGTCATATTATACCTTAGGAATAACGTACACATGATCACAGGTTCATCTAGAGCTGAAATCAGAACAAGGAACATTATAAAAATTGAAATCCAAGTCAAGCATAGCTTTTTAGTGCATGGATCATCATTTAAACTCAATAACATGAGCTAGAAAGCTTATGGTAAGCTATAAACGTGGATCAAGTTATAAAACTTGCATAAACATTGTTCAAATTGGACCAAACTTGAAACTTAAGCTTGTCTTATGATTTAAAATCATATCAAAAGGTTTTAATTATAGTTCTAAGAATTTAATTATGGTAATTAAGCATGTTCAACACTTTAAACATGTTCAGGGGTCTTACAACTACAACGACACGTAGGTGGATTAACCCCATTCTTAGGTTCTTTAACCCACTTTTAGGCACTTAGACCATGTTTTGGTGCATTTCCTATTTATTAGGCGCATAATAGTAAATTAGGCTGAAAAAGGCACCACACTGACAAATGGGAGCATTAACCCTATTTTTAGATGCTTTAACTGCATTTTTGGCACATTGGCCTATAAATTATGCACATAACAATAAATTTGGCGTCAAATTGGCACTACACTAACAAATAGGGGCATAAAGCCCATTTTTAGGCATTTTAATCAAATTTTAGGTTCTTTTACCCCCATTTTGGGACGTATTGGCCTATAAAATAGACACTACACTTACTAGTAGGCTGATAAACCCCATCGCTAGGCTCTTTAACCCTATTTTAGACACTTTAACCCATTTTTGGTGCATTTTTTATTTATTAGGAGCATAATAGTAAATTGGGCCAAAAAAGGCACTACACTGACAAGTGTGTGCTTTCACCCCATTTTTAGATGCTTTAATCGCATTTTTGGGCACATTGGCCTATTAATTAGGTGCATAATAGTAAACATGCTCAAATTGCCACTACACTGACAAATAGAGGCATAAACACCATTTTTGATCATTTTAACCCACTTTTGGTCACTTCAACCTCATTTTGGGGTGCATCAACCTATAAATTAGGCACTATACTGATAAGTAGGCAGATGACACTTTGACCCACTTCAAGGCACTTCAACCTATTCTTAGGCGCATTTCCTATATATCAGGCGTATAGTAATAAATTAGACTAAAAAAGGCACTACGCTGACAAGTGGACACATTAAACCCATTTTAGGAACTTTAACCGCATTTTGGGCACATTGGCCTATAGATTAGGCGCCTAACATTAAACTAGGCTGAAATTGCCACTACACTGAAAAATAGGCACATAAACCCCATTTTTAGGCCTTTTAACCCACTTTTAGGCACATTAACCCCATTTTGGAGAAATTTGGCCTATGAATTAGGCACTACACTGACAAATAGGCAGATTACCCCATTATTTGTCTCTTTAACCCACTTTTATGAACTTCAATCCATTTTAGGGCCCTTTTCCTGTTAACTAGGTGCATAATTAACAGGAAATTAGGCTAAAAATGCACTACACTGACAAGTGGGTGCATTAACCCCATTTTTATGCCCTTTGATCACATTATTGGGTGCATTGGCTTATAAATTAGGCGCATAATAGTAAATTCGGCTCAAATTGCCACTAAACTGACAACTAGGCACATAAACCCCATTTTTAGGCATTCAGACCCACTTTTATGCGCTTTAACCCCATTTTGGGGTGCATTGGTCTATATATTAGGCACTACATTAATTGACAAGTACAAGATTAACCCCATTTTGGGGTTCATTGGTCTATAAATTAGGCACTACATAGACAAGTATGCATATTAACCCCATTCTAAGGCACTTTAACCCACTTTTAGGCACTTCAGCCTAATTTTGGGGGCATTGCCTATTTATTAAGTGCATATTAGTAAATTAGGCTAAAAAAAGCACTACACAGACAAGTGCATACATTAAACCCATATTTAAGCGCTTAACTACATTTTTGGGCACATTGGCTTATAAATTATGCTCACAACAGTCAATTCAGCTCAAACTGCCACTACACCAACAAATAGGCACATAAACCCCATTTTTAGGAGTTCCAACCCACTTTTAGGTGCTTTAACCCCATTTTGGGACCCATTGGCCTATAAATTAGGCAATAAACTAACAAGGAGGTGGACTAAACCCATTCCTAGGCGCTTTAACCCACTTATAGGCACTTCATCCCATTTTGGGTGCATTTCCTATTTATTAGGCTCATAACAGTATACTAGGCTCATAAATACACTAACTTGTGGGCGCATAAACCCCATTTTTAGGAGTTCGAGCCCACTTTTAGGCTCTTTAACCCCATTTTGGGACCCATTGGCCTATAAATTAGGCAATACACTGACAAGTAGGTGGATTAACCCCATTCTTAAGCGCTTTAACCCACTTTTAGGCACTTCAACCCATTTTTGGGTGCATTTCCTATTTATTAGGCACATAATAGTAAACTAGTCTCATAAATTTGGCTCAAATTGCCACTACACTAACAAACAAGCGCATAAACCCCGTTTTTGGGTGATTTACCCACTTTTAGGTGCTTTAACCGCATTTTCGGGTGCATTGGTCTGTAAATTAGGCCCTACACTGACAAGTAGGCAGAATAACCACATTTATAGGCACTTTAGCCCACTTTTAGGCACTTCAACCCATTTTTAGGTGCATTTCCTTTATATAGTGAATCAGGCTCAAAAAGGCACTACACTGATAAGTGGGTATATACCTATATTTGTTATGCACTTAACCACATTTTTGGGCGTATTGGCCTATAAAAGGCGCATAACAGTCAATTAGGCTCAAATTGTGACTACTCTGACAAATAGGTGCATAAACCCCATTCTAAGGAGTTTCAACCCACTTTTAGGCACTTTAACCCCATTATGGGGAGCATTGACCTATAAATTAGGCATGACAATGACAAGTAAGGAGATTAAACCCATTGTCAGGTGCTTTAACCCACTTTTGGGCACTTCAACCCATTTTGAGCACATTTCCTGTTTATTAGGCACATAATAATAAATTAGGCTAAAGAAGACACTACACTGAGAAATGGGCACATTAACCCCATTTTTAGTTTTTACCACAGTTTTTGGTGGATTAGCATATAAAGTAGGATCATAGGAGTACATTAGGATCAAACATCCACGAAACTGAGAAATATGTGCATAAACCTCATTTTTAGGCATTTTAACCCACTTTTAGGCACTTTAACCCCATTTTGGGGTACATTAGCCTATAGGTTAGGCATTATACTAACAAGTAGGAGGATTAACCACATTCTTAGGCACTTAACCACTTTTAGGAACTTCAACCCAATTTGGGTGCATTTCCTATTTGAAAGGTGCATAATAGTAAATTAGGAAAAATAGCACTACACTAACAAGTGGGCACATGAACCCCATTTTTTGGCACATTAATCACATTTTTGGGCGCATTGGCTGAGGTGCACAATAGTAAATTAGGCTAAAATTGCCACTACACTGCTAATAGGCTCATAAAATCCATTTTTAGGCTTTTTAACCCACTTTTGGGCGCTTGAACCCTATTTTGGGGTGCAATTAATGGCCTATAAATTATACACTACTCTAACAAGTAGGCAGATTAACCCCATCCTTATGCGCTTTAACCCACTTTTAGGCACTTCAACCCAATTTTGGGAGCATTTCATAATTATTAGGCGCATAATAGTAAATCAGGCTAAAAAGACACTACATTGACATAACCCCATTTTAAGCACATTAACTGCATTTTGGGCATGTTGGCCAATAAATTAGGTGCATACCAATAAATTAGGCTCAAATTGTCACTACACTGGCAAATAGATGTATAAACCCCATTTTAGGCATTTTAACCCACTTTTAGGTGCTTAAACTCCATTTTGGGGCAACCTATAAATTTGGCAATACACTAACAAGTAGGTGAATTCACCCCATTCTTAAGCGCTTTAACCCACTTTTAGGCACTTCAACCTATTTTTGGGCACATTTCCTATTTATTAGGTGCATAATAGGAAATTCAGCTTAAAAAGGCATGACACAAACAAGTGGGCACATTAACCCCATTTTTAGGCTCTTTAACGACATTTTCTGGTGCATTAGCCTATAAATTAGGCGCATACTAGTACATTAGGGTCAAATTGCCACTACACTAACAAATAGGTTCATTAACCCCATTTTAGGCGCTTTAATCACATTTTTGGGTGCATTGGCCTTTAAATTAGGTGCATAATAGTAAATCAGGCACATAACAATAAATTAGGCTCAAATTGCCACTAAACTGACAAATACGCATATAAACCCCATTTCTAGGCATTTAGACCCACATTTCGGCCCTTTAACCCCATTTTGGAGTGCATTGCCATATAAATGAGGCACTACACAAACAAGTAGGCAGATTAACCACATATTTAGGCACTTTGATCTACATTTAGGCACTTCAATACATTTTTGGCCTCATTTCCTATTTATTAAGCACATAATAGTAAATGAGGCTAAAAAAGGCACTACACTAACAAATGGGCACATTAACCCCATTTTCAGGTGATTTAACCCCATTTTGAGGTGCATTGGCCTATAAATTAGGCACTACACTGACAAGTAGGTAGATTAACCCCATTCATAGGCACTTCAACCCATTTTTGGGCGAATTTCCTATTTATTAGTTGCATAATAGTAAAGTAGTCTAAAAATATGCCACATTGACAAGTGGGCACAATTACCCCATTTTATTGTGCTTTAACCGCATTTGGGTGCATTGGCCTATAAATCTGGCACATAACAGTAAATTAGGCTCAAATTGCCACTACACTGAAAAATAGGTGCACAAACCTCATTTTTAGGAGTTTAGATGCACTTTTAGGATCTTTATTTGCATTTTAGGGTGCATTGGCCTATAAATTAGGCACTACATCGACAAGTAGGCAAACTAACCTCATTCTTAGATTCTTTAAACCATTTTTAGGCACTTCAACCCATTTAGTAGACCCACAATAATAGTTTCGGCTAAAAAGGCACTACAATGATAAGTGGGCACATTAACCCCATTTTAGGAACTTAAACTACATTTTTGGATGGATTGGCCTATAAATTAGGAGCATAACAGCAAATTAGCTCAAATTGCCACTACACCAAGAAATAGGTGCATATACCCCATTTTTAGGAGTTTTAATCCACTTTTAGCCGCTTTAACCACATTTTGGGGTGCATTAGCCTATAAATTAGGCACTACATTTACAAGTAGGTAGATTATCCCCATTTTTAGGTGCTTTAACCCACTTTTAGGGACTTCAACCCTTTTTTGGGTGCATTTCCTATTTATTAGGAACATAATGATAAATTAGGCCAAGCCACTCACTACAATGACAAGTTGGCGCATTAACCCCATTATTAGGCGCATTAATCACATTTTGGGCACGTCAACCTATAAAATAGGCGCATAATAATAAATTAGGCTCAAATTACTGCTACACTACAAATAGGTGCAGAAACCCCATTTTTTGTTTTAACACACTTTTAGGCGCTTTTAGCCCTTTTTGGGGTGCATTGGCCTATAAATCAGGCACTGCACTAATAAGTAGGCAATTTAACCCCATTCTTAAGCAATTTAACCCACTATTTGTCACTTCAACCCATTTTTGGGTGCATTTCCTGTTTATTAGGTGCATAATAGAAAATTAGGTTAAAAAAGTCACGACATTGACAAGTGGGTGCATTAGCCCCATTTTTAGGCACTTAAACCACATTTTTGGGAGCATTGGCCTATAAATTAGGTGCATAACAATAAATTAGGCTCAAATTGCCGCTACATTGCAAATAGGCACATAAACCCCATTTTTAGGCATTTTGACCCACTTTTAGGCGCTTGTACCCCATTTTGGGGTGCATTGGCCTATAAGTTAGGCACTACACTAACAAGTAGGAGTATTAACCACATTCTTAGGCGCTTTAACTCACAGTTAGCCAATTCAACCCATTTTTTGGAGCAATTCCTATTTATTAGGTGCATATTTGTAAATTAGGCAAAAAAGGCACCACAATAACAAGGGTGTATTAACCTCATTTTTAGGCGTTTGAACCGCATAGTTGGGCACATGGCCTAGGCACATGATAGTAAATTAGGCTCAAGTTGCCACTATACTAACAAATAGGTGTATAAACCCCAATTTTAGGCGTTCCACCACATTTTGGGGCGCAGCTGCCTATAAATTAGGTCCTACACTAACAAGAATGTGGATTAACCCCATTCTTAGGTGCTTTAACCCACTTTTAGGCACTTAAACCCATTTTAGGATGTGTTTCCTATTTATTAGGCACATAATAGTAAATTAGGCTAAAAAAGGCACTACACTAACAAGTGGGCGCATTAACCCCATTTTTAGATGCTTAACCACATTTTTGGGTGTATTGGCCTTTAAATTAGGCGCATAACAATCAATTAGGATCAAATTGCCACAACACTGACAAATAGGTGCATAAACCCCATTTTTAGGTGTTTCAACCCATTTTAGGAGCGTTAACCCCATTTTGGGGTGCATTGGCCTAAAAATTAGGTACTACACTAACAAGTAGGTTGATTACCCCCATTCTTAGATGTTTTAACCCACTTTTATGCACTTCAACCCATTTTTGGGCGCATTTCCTATTTATGAAGTTCATAATAGTAAATTATGCTAAAAAGATGCTACATTGACATAACCCCATTTTAAGTGCATTAACTGCATTTTTGGGCGCATTGGCCTATAAATTAGGTGCATAACAAAAATTAGGCTCAAATTGCCACTACACTGACAAATAGATGCATAAACCCCATTTTTAGGCATTTTAACTAACTTTTAGATGCTACACTAACAAGTGGCCACATTAACCCCCTTTTCAGGCGCTATAACAACATTTACGGGTCAATGACCTATAAATTAGGAGCATTAAATATAATTAGGCTCAAATTTCCACTACACTGACCAGTAGGCACATAAACCTCACTTTTTGGAGTTTTAAACCACTTTTAGGCGTGTTAACCCCATTTTGGGGCGTATTGGCCTATAAATCAGGTTGTACATTGACAAATAGGCAAATTAACCCCACTCTTAGGTGCTTTAACCCACTTTTATGCACCTCAATGTATTTTAGGTGCATTTCCTACTTATTAGGTGCACACTAGTAAATTAGGCTAAAAAAAGCACTACACTGACAGGTGGGCATATTAACCCCATTTTTATGCCCTTTAACCCTATTTTTGGGGGCATTATCCTATAAATTAGGCACATATTAATAAATTAGGCTCAAATTGCCACTACACTAACAAATTGGCTCTACACCGATAAATAGGCACATAAACCCCATTTTTTGGTGTTTTAAACCACTTTTAGACGATTTAACCCCATTTTGGAGTACATTGGCCTATAAATTAGGTACTACACTGACAAGTAGGTGGATTAACCCCATTCATAGTCACTTTAACCCACTTTTAGGCATGTCAACCCATTTTTGGGCACATTTCCTATTTATTAGGTGCTTAATAGAAAATTAGGCTAAAAAATGCACCACACTAACAAGTGGGTGCATTAACCCCATTTTAGGCACGTTAACTACATTTTTGGGCGCATTGGCCTATAAATTAGGCGCACAATAGTAAATTTGGCTCAATTTGCCACTACACTGACAAATAGGTGCATAAACCCATTTCTAGGCATTTATACCCAGTTTTAAGCGCTTTAACCCCATTTTGGGGTGCATTGGTCTATAAATTAGGCACTACACTGTAAAGTATGTAGATTAACCACATTCTTAGGTGCTTTAACCCACTTTTAGGCACTTCAACCCATTTTTGGGAACATTTCCTATTTGTTAGGCACACAATTGTAAATTAGCCTAAGAAAGGCACTAAACTGACAAATGGCACATTAACCCAATTTTAGGCACTTCAAGCACATTTTTGGGGACATTGGGCTATTCATTAGACACATAACAACAAACTAGGCTCAAATTGCCACTACACTAAAAAATAGGCTAATGAACCCCATTTTTAGACATTTTAACCCACTTTTAGGCGCTTTAACCCTGTTTTGGGGTGAATTCGCCTATAAATTAGGCACTACACTCATAAGTAGGCGGATTAACCCTATTCTTAGGAGCTTCAACCCACTTTTAGGCGCTTCAACCCACTTTTAGGCACTTCAACCCATTTTTTGGTGTTGCTCCTATTTATTAGGTGCATATTAGTAAATTAGGATCAAGAAGGCAATACGCTGACAAGTGGGCCCATTAACCCCATTTTAGGAACATTAACCACATTTTTGGCCACATTCACCAAGGCACACAATAATAAATTAGGCTCAAATTTCCACTACACTAACAAATAAGCACACAAACCCCATTTTTAGGCCTTTTTACCCACATTTTGGCACTTCAACCCCATTCTGGGGCTCATTGTCCTTTAAGTTAGGCACTACATTGACAAGGAGGTGGATTAACTGCATTCTTAGGTGCTAAAATGCACTTTTAGACACTTCAACCCATTTTAAGGTGCATTTCCTATTTATTAGGCATATAATAGTAAATTAGGTTAAAAAAGGCACTAGACTAACAAGTGGGTGCATTGACCCCATTTACAAATTAGGTCCATAACAACAAATTAGGCTGAATTGGCCACTAAAATGACAAACAGGCACATAAATCCCATTTGTAGGTGTTTAGACCCACTTTTAGGCGCTTTAACCTGATTTTGGGGTGCTTTGGCCTATAAATTAGGCACTACACTGACAAGTAGGTGGATTAACCCTATTCTTAGGATCTTTATCCCACTTTTAGGCACTTTAACTTATTTTTGGGAGCATTTACTATTTGTTAGGTGAATTTCAGTAAATTAGGCTAAAAAAAGAACTACACTTCCAATCGGGCACATTAACCCCATTTTTAGGCACTTTAACCACATTTTTTGGTGCTTTCTTCATGGAAAAAGATAGTTTACTGTAGATCCTATAAATGAAGAAGAATACTATGAAAAGTATGATGATTCTAGCCCATTCTCAATTGGTTTGCCAAGTGTAAATGTTGAAGTTAACACCGATGAATGCTGTAAACATCAAGACCATGCTGAAGGAATTTTACTTGACTAACAACTCAACCAATACTAGAGGCATGTATTCTTTGAATTTTTTTTTTATCATTCAAGCACATAATCTTTTAAATATACATAATATCACCACTTGTTCTTTTATTATCACTTATGTTTCTTTTAGCATGTATACTTGCGCGTTGTTCTAAAATGGCAAGTGAAGATGAACATTCTGAGCGTGAGCACCATGAGGATGGTAGTGGTGATGCTAAGAAATGTACAGGTCCCACATAGATGCGTAGGCTACAGGAGCTCAAGGCCAAAGGGGAGAAATTGCCAATCCAATTTGATGTCACAGGAGAACCTATTGGGGAACATGCTAGTGCTTTCAAGCATTACGTAGGGGTGACCACGCGCAGTAAGGTGGCAATAGATATAGAAAATTGGCATGATATTTATAATTCCTTAAAAGACCTCCTATGGAAAGATATATCTGTGAGTTGAAGTGATATTATTTTAATATGTTTTTTTTATTAATTCTAATTAAGTTTGCTTGGAAAGACATATCCTTATTACAATAACATTATTGCTTCTTTTGTATGTATAAGGTGCTTTTCATCTAAATGAAAAAGATCACCAGAAAAAGGTGCTACAACATTGTGGTGTACGATGGAGGGTTTTTAAGACATATATCAAAAGGGAATTTATAGTTAATCCTAAACAAAAGAAGAAAGCAACAAATCAATATATTTTTATAGATCCTGAGGTGTGGGAAAGATTTGTTGCATCTAGGAAATTGGAAGAGTTTCAGGTATAAAGATTGTGATGTATTGTATGAATCTTTTTATACAATTAAGGAGGTGAATTTTTTTATATATGTTTGCCAAATCTAAATTGCAATATCCTCAAATTAAATGATCAGGCTATTCATGAGGCCCAAAAGGAAAGACGGGCTAAAAATGTGCATTACCATCAGTTGGGGCCCGGTGGTTATGCCTTCGGCTGCCAAATACAAAAGAAGCAACTCTCTTCTGGAGAAGAGTCTAGTACAACTCAAGTTGAGCGTCCACCCCGACACTTGCAGTGGATTGATGCTAGAAAAAACCGAGCAGGTGAAATTGTCAACCCTGCAACTAAGGAGGTGCCACAAAAGATGGTAAGTTCATCCCAACTAAGTAAAGAGTAACTCCCACAAACTTTGATTTATTTATATCTAATTGATTTATAATTTTAATATTTTTATTAACTATGAATAGATTGATCTCCATGAGCAAAGGAAGGAAGGAAAGTTCATCCCAATTGGTCGCATGGATGAACTATTAGTTGCTCTTGGTATGAAGGAGCATCTTGTCCGTGTTAGGGGATTAGGAGCTGGCATAGGATTCAAGTCTTATTTTGTCCCCTCGCAATCTAAAAGAGGTCGTACAGGATGTATTACACAAGAGGAAGTTGAAGCATTAGTAGCACATAAAGTAAAAGAAATAATGTCTTCATTTCAGCCTAGTTAACCTTCTCAACCTATTCAAATTGTGTGTCTCTCAGATGATGAGGTACTAGCCCATGCTCCAGTTATAGAAGGTCGTGGGAGCACTCCCAATGATCCACCACAACAATCTGCAGTAAGTTTGTTCTATATATATATATAGTTGTAGTAGGTATCTGGTTTACCGCTTCATATATAACTTATATTATTTCAATTCTAGGTTGGTATGAACTGTAAACTTGTAGTAAAGGTTCCAGAATATAATGTTGTGGTAGCAGGCAAGGTATACAACCTTGGCGGTACATTGCATTGCCAACCAATTACTAATGACATTTGTTGTGTGTCCATCCATCTTGTATATGACAGATCGGGGGGTGAACTTTACCCATATATAATCCTGAATACACTACAGTTGAAGAAGCAGAAGGTGCTATGGTGGGTTGGGCTAGACACTTGGTTATCAATGACAAGGTATACCTGAATTATACCGTATTTTTCATATTGACTACATATATGAACTTGTGTAATATAAGTATATAATTTAATTAACAGGTTTGTAAACTATAAAGTAAAAATTCTACTAGTCGTTCTCCTATGCCCAATCCATCTTTTATTCCAGAATCCACATTCGACGAGTTGGAAAGTAAATGTAAATGTTTGTGTCGATACTTAGCCAACCAAAGCTCAAGATGTTGGTCAATTTAACAGAAGATGCAACTGGGAGAGACTTTGAAAATTATATTTTACTTGATAATATTATAGAGTTGCTCTGATATGAATGGCTAAATACTTTGATATTAAAAGTATGGATAAGGTAAGGATCTATCAATATAGAAAATTCCAATACACAATTTTAACTTATTTCTATATATGAAATGATTACAAATGTTATACAACCACTTATATATCGATGCCTTAAACTTTTATATAAAGAAGGTTGGATTCTTAGTTCCTTCAGTCAGTAGTCAAGTGGAGACACATATTGAGGATACGAATGAGTACTTCTCTATTGCATTCAAATATTTTGCTAGTGTGGGAAAGGAAATTATTCTAATTCCTTTTAATGTCTAGTAAGTATTATTATTCTAATTTTAATAATGAATAAATTTCTTTATTTTAAGGTTTTTTTTATTATTACTCAGATCTAGACATTGGGAATTATTGGTGGTTGTCCCAAAATTGATGACTCTTTATTATCTTGACCCAATGGGAAGAACAACAAGGGGCCACAAACTGAAATTGCCAACTATGGACTAAGCATAAATTTAGTCATTTGTTATGCTTCAACATGATATTTCTATTTAGAATTTCTATTTTACCAACTATCATTTAATTGATAGGGGTATAAAGGCTTTTCGTGAAGGTGGAGGACACATACCCACAAAGTTAAAGACATTGACTTTGAAAAATATCAAGGTAGCTACTTTGATAGTTGTTTAGTCTTATATGTATTAATTTCAGCTCTTATATGTCAACTCTTATAGTCTTATCTCAACTTTGTTTATAGTAGTTTACTAACATTAAGTATAATTTGTTATTTGTAGTGTCCTATAGAAAGTAATGGCTGGGCTTGTGGCTACTATGTAATGAAATATATGCAAACTATTGTCAAAGGAGCATCACATGCCATTCCGACTATAGATCAGGTAATAAAGAAACATCATAAATTTACAAGATATGGTTTAAACAAAGACCCCACCTCAAGGGAAGAGCATAGGGTGCATGACTACCCTTTGAGTAGGCATCAAATCAGGGACCTACAAACCATGCTAGCTATGTGCGATGGAACAGAGGAAGCCGTTAAGTTAGAAATAGCACATGTGATGTAGATGTTTATGTGACAGGGCAGTATGTAATATGAATATATCTGATATACTTATCTATGGTCTATGTGACCTTATTTGTGGTTGTAGGTCACGAGCTAGATCTAAGATTGGTTAACAATCCCTTGGACTGAGTGGGGAATGATACACTAAAAAGAGTCATATGTTTTTTGCTCTCCAGATATGTATTTTACTTCATTATCACATGTTATCAAAAATTCCAACTTCCGTACCATATGCTCAGTTTTTGTGTCTTTTCCATGTATAACCAATTGTATCATGCTATCAAATGTTCTAATATTCATATGATCTGCTTAATTTTTATATGCCTCTCTATACTTAGACATTCGTCTAACTCCTTTTGCTACAGTTCTTGTTCCCATCTCATCGTAGGTTAAAGAATGCTTCAAGTTTCATCATGTGTCTTTTCTAACTTGATCCAGGTGGGAGCAACATCATGATAATATGATCGAATGTTTACTTGATGTTCAGAAGTCTAAGACATTGTAGAATGATAATCAAGTTAATGTAATATCTTGAACATTAGATATATTCAATGTCATGTATTACAAGAATTTGAAGATGTAATAAATTTTTGTGGTTGATATATATTGCTTGATGCTTCTTCCAAAACACCCTCAGGTTTAATCTTCATAATTAAAATTTAATTGTGGAGGCTAAAATCTATAACTTTATGGGTGGTATCAGAGTATAGTTAAAAAAATAACACAATGAAAGTGTCTAAAATACATATAATACAATGTATCTAGGTCAAAATGAATTAATAACATGGTTTTATCATTTGAAAACTTGTAGATAGGAGTAATTTCATAAGTATGTGTCTCACA
Organism: Alisma plantago-aquatica; assembly: GCA_963693085.1. Taxonomy (NCBI): domain Eukaryota; kingdom Viridiplantae; phylum Streptophyta; class Magnoliopsida; order Alismatales; family Alismataceae; genus Alisma; species Alisma plantago-aquatica. The sequence goes on along the minus strand of OY856410.1, from coordinate 464,631,434 downwards.
AATAAATGTATATCTATTCTTGAGAGTCCATATAATAAGATCAGGGATATGCTACATTACAGTCTTATTTGGCAATTTGATAATGAAAAGAAATTGAAAATGGTAAGCTTCATGTAGAAACAAATATGAAAATGTATTGTTTAAAAGAAAAAACTTGATATTACTTACTTCGATACTCAAATACCCTGGTCAGGTGTTTTGGCACCTCAATAAGTTTATATCAATATTTAATGTTCATTTACTATAACCATGGATGCTCTGACCAAGTATTCGAGTGTTAGAATAGAATGAGTAAAGACTCAAGCTAAGTTTTATGAATACTAAGTTTGAAAAGGCAAATGAAACTTTATTAGTATGAGTATATGAAACTAAATTTTAAGGAGGTCTAAAATTTGAAAAAAAAAACTTAGATGTTACATAAAGAAACATGACTTAGGTAAGTTGTTATATTAATGGGAGGTTTTCGACATGGTACTAGAAGAACAACAAAATTTAAATTTTGTTGAAAAATTTACTCACATGTTATGAATAATAATATGTAAAATGAGATAATGTAATAAAAGATGTAACATGCGTACAAAGATGCATAAGATGATAGATATACAGGAGAAAAAGAGGAAGGAGTTACATTATAGACTAAAAAATATGATGGCTAAGTTGATAGATCATTAAGTATCCACTATTTATTAATTTTATCACTTGTAGTTTTCCAAAATTAGTTACCTTCCTATATTCAATCATGAATAAGTCCTATTTAGTGTCAAGTTCTACACACAATCCAAAATGAAAATCATGATAAAGGAAAAAAAAATTTCGCTATTATAAATTGAAACATATGTTATTTAATTTAGAAGAATGTAATAGTTTTTTGTATTAATATGAAAAATGTCAGTGGTGTAAAATAATACAAATGATATAAAAAATGAGATTGTTCATATTTCTTGAGAATAAAATATTTCATAAGATCTTTAATGGTTTAATGATTTACCAAACTTTAATCCATTCCATATTTATTTATGAATTGAACATGTTAACTAATAGTATACATGCATATAATAAACTCAAAATTAAAGTTTAAGGAAAATTACGCTGTGGCAATAATTTTCTTCTCTAACAGGTTTAATAAACATAATAGTCTTGGTTCTTGTTGTGACGGAGAATAAAAAAAAAATAGCTCAATGTGATTCATTACTAAAGAAAATGATTCTTGTAGACAAGGATTTTACACACACACAAAAAAATGTAGTTAATCATCTATGTTATTCACATGATTGCACACAGATAACAAGACCCATCAATATATAGGTACTTTGACTATAGGTAATGTATGGTTTAAATTTTTTAGGACAAAATTTTTTGTTAGGGGTTAATGATGTTACAACTTGTATTTTTTTAAAAGTCATGAATAGGATGATCATATTTAATTTAATATATACTATAATTCTAATATTAATGTAATTTCTCGTATTAGGTTGGAATACAATAAAAAAATCATGTAGGAAAGATAAACCAAGATTAAAAGAGAAAAGTGGTCTTATAAAAAGTAAAAGAGTTAGATATTAGCATATACATATATACATATATATATAGTTTGATTTGAAAATAAGAAATAAATGTTTGTGATGCAAAATACTATACATAGAGTTACATATACGGAAGTAGAAAATTTGTAGATAGGATAAAATAGAACACAAAATATGTTAGGTATAAGTACTATATGGTATTTTATGGGAAATTGTTATATGAAACAAATTTAGGATAATATGAATATAATAATGACTTGGAAAAAAGTTGAACGGGTGAGAACTGAGAAGTATGTTTATTCATGTATGAAAATGACTATAAGATGACAATAATATTTTGATACACAATTCAATAATGTAAATGTGATATTGGATGTTGTGTAAGAGAAATGAAAGTAAATCACTCGATCTACAAATAATTTTTGATGAAGATGTGTAGGAGCTAATATTAGGGAACTAAATATGATCTACAAAAAATTGGCAATATTAGATCAATTTACAAATGTAAAGGCTTGAAATAAATAAATAAATATATATATGTATATATATATATGTGTTTTCATCATTTACTTTAAAGTCCGTAAGTTTCTTTGGGTTGTTAGTTAGACTTAATTTATATATTAATACATAATAATGTATTGGTTAACAACTTTATACAAGAGAGGATTTATGGGCAGCATAATGAGGGACAAGAAAATATAATTTAAAAATAAGTCAATGCATGATATAAATAGACATCAAAGCAAGGAATGATTAATGAATGTTAAAGGAAAAAAATGTTCTTTATATGGATATGAGAAACAATTTTTTGGATGTAACTATCAAGGAAAGTTTTATTGGGTCAAAAGAATTGTATGCAACAATTAAAATTGATGTTACTATAAACAAAAAAAGAAACTTGAAGATCTAAAGATATAGAAAAGGAAAAGTTAAACTTTATAAAAGAAATTACATTGTGAAAACACATGTGATTTGTAAAAAGGAAAAGGGAAAGAAGCATTATAAATGTAATCATATCTAAATAGTAAGAAACACACATTTAATAAATGGAAGCTGCTTGAAATTCTAAAACGTTATATTTCCTCTTGAATTTGGCCAAAGAATTTTCTTACAATTATGAAACAATAAATAACCTAAGCTATATTTTTACATTGAAGCGAGCAAAATGTGATTGCCCTTTTGCATGACTAGTGCGTTCACCTTTTGTTTTCCGTAATCTTTTTAATATTTCAGTCCCGTAGCCCACTTCCTCTTAGGCTCCGATTGGTTTGCTGTAACTGGTCTGGTCTGAAAAATTTATGAATTAGAGTTCTTAAAGCAGTTTTTGATGATCGATTTAAAGTAAGTGTTGAAATTTGAGTTCCGTGACTTCCAGTGATTACATAAAAAATAGAGTTCCTGGGTTCCCTCTTAAAAAGAGCGGAAAACAAGTTTTGGAAGAATTGATAACATTTCATATACAACTATATTTTTCACTCTTCATAAATGACACATATAAAATATTTATGACTATAAATGTTAGAGTGTGGATATAGTTTATTTCCAAAATCATAACATCATATGAAAAAACATTATACATTATATAAGCATCACCATGTAAAATATTTTACACAACTACCATTATCACGGCGGTCTATGAAATAAAAAAAAAATACAAACACTATGAAAAAATAACCATGCCGCACCATGTGATAAAAATGTGATTAATCTAACATATTTTTATATTCATGTTTGAATAATATGATGTGAAAAAGATTGTGAACGATAATCATACGCAAATAATATACTATAAATTAGTGTTGTGTAATTGTTAAACAATGATGAACCAAAACTTATATATACAAACACATAAAATATACATATCATTACAATAGTTTGTACATATAAAGTGAAATAAAAATAGTATAATATGATTTGAACCATAATATTTTATAAAAAAATATAATTATACCACATTAAAATATTTTTCGAGGAGCGACATCCGCATCATGACTGTATTGATATTATTATGGTTAATAAATATTATGATTAGTCACAAATATGATTTTTCCTTTATTTCTTTGATGTCCTTACTTTTTATATGTCACACAGTAAAATTAACATTTTTTTCAATTGATTTCCATATTTACACTTACGACAAACCAATCACATGGAAGTGAATGGAACTTAAGTTCCAGAAACTTAACTAGAGTTCCCAGAAAATGAGTTCCACATAACTAATGACTTACACCAAACTAATCGGAGCCTAACCTCTTGTTATCTTCCTCTCCCCTCCTTATCTTCATGCTCTCTCTCCCATCATAATTTTTTTAACATTTCAGTTACTTTTCTCTCCATCTGATTGGTTTTCTCCCAACAAACCCCACTCATATCTATGTCACTAACTCTTCTCCTCTAACCCCATGCATAGAGCATGGATTGGCAGCAATGACCTGCAGCCCATCGATAGCCAATCAGCAACGCCCACATGGTTTTTCGACCGCCAAAATGAGCAGCATAGGCTCCAGGGAGAGCTACAATTTTCAGCCGCCATATGACCATCCACCAGAATATGGCCCATGATAGAGCTGAAGGGAAACTAAGGATCCATGTAGCTGACCCCAACATAGTTGGGATTGAGGCTTAGATGATGATGATACGGTCATCCACCACCCTCGACCACAATTTGCCATGAGGATTAGCGAAAAAGTCGGAAAAGCCATCTTAGATACAGGGTAGGTCATAGACAGATAAGATGTAGGTTGATGTGACCTCCTTCATCTCTGTTTGCACCCATGGTAGTGGTGCACATTGTAAACAAGACGTGTTTTCAGTACCCCTCCACAACCACACTAGGGAATTTCAGCCTACAAGATATAGTGGCCTCATACACCAACTCAAGGACCACCCACACCACCTCTGTTTTAGACTAATGGGACTCCAAGAAGATTGCCTTAATGTTCCAAAACCTTCTCAAATTAAATCAGAAAAGACAATGGACACCTGACTACCATACCTACAATCCTCATAATGATCCAACCCACTGCCTGGGAACACCCCAAACAAACCCCTTTTACACTATAAATACCACCCATCTTTGTAGATAACACACCATTACATATAACCCACTCTACAATCTCCTCCTCCTCTTATTCTTCCTTCTTCTTTCCATGTTGTACTTTACAAATTCGACCCCAAAGGTCTTCCTTGTCAATCAAGCGACATTCCATATCCTATTTGGAATCAAGGAAGCACATGACAAAGAGGGCTATTGTTTTGGATGAATGTCTTAAGAGATGAAAATCAACAAAAATACATTGCCGAAATAATTTGAAACCCTTCTATGTGTAAAGATCAAAAGAAAGGTATGGAGTATCTTTTGATGAGTCATGTTGATACATATATTATTTTATGGAGTTAACCCTCTTCTTCTAAGTTCATAATTGAGTCACCCTCCTACACCGGAGTTTAAAATAATGTTTTGACCGACAATGATTAGAATGTTGAGATATGTTTTGAATGCTTTTATTGGTGTGTTTTCCTATCAAAGAAGTCTTTTATCATGTTACATAAGCAAATCTATTTTCTTCCATAAACTACACCACGTGTGCAATATTATGCCTCTTTCCCTTCTTTTCCATAAGAACTATCTTGTGAAGGAAGTTTTAGTATACCTTATTGTTACTCTTTATAAAATCACAATTTTGTGAACGTCAATAACTACCCTCATATTTTTTCAAGATCAGATATTTGTAGTTCAAAGGATAATAAAAAGTTTTTCATGTTGATATTACCATGGCTTGTGATACTCTTGAATTTATTATGGTTTTATATAATTTAGATGCTTATTGTTGATATTCCACCACTGAAGAGTTGGTTTTATAGTCCTAGAACCAGTGATTATCGAAAGATTGACATTGATATGTTATGTTTGATCTGAAGCATATTCTTGGGATGGTTAAGGGGGAATAGCCTATTCCTTACACCTACCTCACCTTGAGGGAAACTCAAGGGATGCTAGTCTATGAGAAAAATCACCAAATGCAGTGTGCACCAATTGTAAGGTGACAACACTTGAACGAGGCTTCCAGACTGTGGAGTGATATGGTCTGAAAACTGAACCCACCTTGAAGGCATAACACAGGTAACATGACTATCTTTCGAGTAGGCATCGAATCAGGGCCCTACAAACCACACCAACTATGTGCGGCGAGACATAGGAAATTGTGAGGGTAGAAATAGCCCATGTGATGTCGATGTCTATGTGACAGGGCAATGTGCAACATGAATATATGTGATATGCTTATCTATGATCTATGTGACAGGGCAGTGTGCAATATGAATATATGGGATATGCTTATCTATGGACTATGTGACCTTAGTTGTGGTTGCATGTCATGAGATGGATCTAGGATTCGTTAACAATCTCTCTGAGCTGAGTGAGGAATGATATAATAAAATGATTTGTATGTTATTATCTCTTCAATTATGTTTTTACTTCATTATCACATGTAATAAATTCCATATATATATAAATTATATATATATATAATATACATATCCTTAATGCCTTTCATGATACATTAATGACATTAGGTGTCACAATCAGATAATATACTTTGATACACATATATTGTATATAATCACATAATCATAGATTAATCAAGTTATCAATGTGATATGCATATCGTCTTGTTCTTTAATACACACCTAATTGGTCATCTAATCATGACTTGGTAAGTGAAACAAATCATTAATATATATTATGCTGCACCTTGTTTACTAAAATATGTATAATAAATGAAATATGGATAAGTAATTACATTCACTCAAATGTGCGTAATCAATAATGAGAAGTGAATAAGTATGAGAAAAAGATTAATGATGACATTAATGTGAGTAAGAAAGGTAATATGAAAATGAATAGATGTTTAATATGGATATAAGTAATTAATGCAACATAATTTAGATTAATTATAGACTTAATAACAAATTGGATAAAATGTCTTATTTCATGCAAATAATCTGATATAATTCAATATGGTAATAATGGAGACTAAATCCAAATTATTAAGGATAATTTTCTAGAATATTAATGGACATTGAGATAATTGAGTAAACCCTAATCTCTCTCTCTATATGTATATATATATATGTATATATATGGTTTCTTGCATAATGAAATATAACTCTTTTAGCAACGGAGTGAATATAATGAGACACAATTAAAAGATTAATAATGATAATGTGATATCCTATTAAATATAATGCTAATGATCCAAAAATGTTAATTGTGTTATATCTAATAAAATGAAATCTTAATAGTGGAACCCTATGAGATCCTTGAGAACCTGACCTATGAGGAGTGGTAGTGAAAGTTTTGGTGGAAGTTTTATGGGTTGTTTAAAGATGAGTGGCTGCACACTCACCCTTCTCTCTTTGCTTGAGATTTTGGGAACAAAATCCTCTTTAAGGGATGGAGTGTTGTAACATACCGAAACTTGAACATATTCTCTTTTTGACCTTTTCCCAGCTTTTCCTTTCTTTTCTATCCTCTTTGGCCTTTATGTTGAATTTGTGGAGATAATATTGGTTAGGTGAACATTTGTTCATTAGTCATGCCAACGAATGGGTTTATGCACAAATACTTGATTTTAATAAGGGTCTAAAATGCAAATTTATTACTTATGTGACATATCAATAAAAGGAATTTGATTTAGATCATTCCTTAGCCTTATGGGGCAAGGAAGAGAAAAACGAATGAATAATAATAATTTAAACATGTTAAAGTAATATTGAATTATTTAACATATTAAATAGTGGTAATATTCGATAATACGCTAAAATTAATAAAAGGAAGACTAATAGATTAAAGATCAGTTGATATTCGTTTTCCTTGGGTTTGATTTGGCTTGGAGCCAATTTTCACAATTTTGGAATGTTAATGACTATATCTCTTTTAATTTAAAAAAAGGTGAGTTTTCCTCAATATGAAATAAAAAATTTAATGGCTCTAAGTGGAAAATAATCTTGGATTTGTGATCTAAACATGAAAAATAGCCTTTGGGTGAATTTTCATGTATTTTAGATAATCTTTAATATACATGTGAAGTTAAGAGAGAGAAAGTGTGTAGAACCTTCAAAATATTAAATAATTGTACACACAACTCCAACATGTAAAACTAATATAAAATTCCTATCCAAGGCACTTAATGTGACTTGTGGGTAAATTTGCATTAATTTTAGAGAATCCTAGAGCCATTAATGCATGAGGAAAGAGAAATTAAGATTTGATTTATTTAACACAACAAATGTTCTCAAAAGGCAAATCTGATTACATATTTGGATTTCTCATGTCCAGAATAGATTGGATGTCAAATTTTATTTAATTTGGGTTTCGTTTTCACCTTCAAATGAGGAGAGAGATAAGGGAAATAAATTTAATGTCTCACTTTACTCGATTTTGATGGGAAGTTGATTATGTGTCATGTGCTTGATGGATTTCAAACATGATGTGGGACACCCAATTTGCGAGTAGACTCTAGAGATTATATCTCCTACGCCACATAAGACTGGTTCACACATGTAAATAGCGACGCCGACAAAGGGGCTTCTTTAATTGCAATTTTCTCTCTAGTTTCTTAACTTTTTGGCTCAATTTTTTCGCCCAAACTTTTCTTTTTGGATTCCGCATCAAACAAGTTATTACTTCTGATCTTTCAAGGTGTGTACATAATTTCCCCAATTCTTGTGCATCAAGGCTTTCGGTCGACCTCCTTACTTCTCAATTCACACACCCACACCTATAAATAACCCACCTATATCTCTGTCTCCCTTCACTCATTTCCCCTCTCGGTCCAATTGCTCCATGAGTCACATGTGTTGCCTCTGGGAAGCAAGATCTGAGCTTGGGTTTGCAGTGATCCATTCACCCTCTCCTCATCATCTTGGTTCAATCCTCCTCGTCTCCTTCTTTCTTTTGCTTTTCACTTAGGGGTACTTTCATCATTCTGCCCTATGTTTCCTTATTTTGGATGAGCCAATGATGAGCTTTGACCCGATGACATGGCCTCTTCTGATTGGGCCATGTCATCGGGCCCAGACCCTCTCTTCCTCTCTCTTTCGCATATATTTCTTATTTGGAATTTTGGTGGTTTCTGATTGGTTGATTTTGTAAAAATCATATATTTTAATTTTCTTACCCAAAAATTAAAGTAAAATATGTTTTGGAATCACAAAAATTTGATCTTTCCATAAAAATACTTTTAAGGTTTGTTTTTTAGTTTTTAGAAAGGTGTTTTTCTAGAAAATGATTTTAATACATAAAATTCACCAAAAATACACTTTAATCATCATAACTCCAAAATAGATAAAATTGTATGTTTTCATAAATAGGAGAACCTAATATGATCATTGGTGATCTTTTCAGAGTCTAAATTGAGGTTTATTTCAAAATGTTCAAAACTAGGGTTTGCTTTACATTTATGCATATATAAAACCCTAATACATGATTATAAATTGAAAATAGGAAAAATGGATCTTGGACTCAATTCAAATGGTGAAACTAAGTAATGGAATTCATTAAGAGAGGTACGTGCTTTCCTTACACCTAAGTTGGGAATAATTGCAAACCCTAACCTAGTTTCCCTAATGAGGTTTTTATGAAACCCTAATTTCTCTTTTGATAATTCCTTTGCTATATTTGCCTCAAAAATCAATTTTGATACTTATTTCTTGGGTCTTGTTCCCCACTTCCATGTTTATATTATCTGATGCACATAATTGCCATAGTTCTTTCACATGTTGATTTTATTAGACTATTTAACCAGTGTAGTGGTACTTTTATACAACCACCCATATATAGGGTATGTGTAAATTTGCCCTGGGGAATGTGTTACTCTCCCCAATATAAAATATTTGATAGGTGACTAGAATGTGTTATGCTCCCTCACCTATTTGTTTGAGGTGCAGTAGGTGCCTTAACCCTAATTAGTTAAGGTAGTCAATATTAATCATTCCTGCAAACCCTTTTATTATTTATCTTTATATGGCAGCCATCTATTTAATAATGCCTCATACTTTTGACCATCTTCATCTTATGATGAAATTTTAGCCTATATTATCATGTTATTTCTTTACCTTTTTCCTTGTTCACTATTGACACATACCCTACTTCTTTTTTTTGTTGGGTGTCTTCCCGACCACCCAGAGTTTGATCAAGTTGTTAAACAAGGCCGAATATCAGAGTGGCACAGTAGGAGCATGGAGGACCAGCCTAGGATTAGGATATGGATTACATGGCATTTGGCATGAACCTATCTCATGAAGTTGTTTATTTGATACAAAGTTAGTGTAGTTTAGATTTCCCTCTATCAAGATCCTTTTTTTGTTGCAAACCCTATATGTGAAATATGATGGAATTTTGTATATTTTGAAAAATTGAATATAGTCATTATTTTTATTCCGCTGCTATACACTTTGATATTTTGTATACCATTAGATAAAGATTATAAAATTTTACACCTATTCTAGCATACCTTTCGAGTATGTTTGGGATGGATGTTTTATTCTTCAAATTTATAGTAAATGGGTAATTTCACTCTTTTACACTTTAGGTCAAGAGTTAGCCACATATATGATTTTGCAATCATTGTATAAATCATATATCTAGTTTATTGAGTGTTTTAATCTTAATAACATGGATAAATCCTTGTCTGATTTGCTTGACATCTTGATAAATGTTAAAGAACAAATAAAGAAAGAAAAACCCATGAATGGTGATTAATGGGATAGAGTCCAAGGACAAAGCCAAGGCTAAGAAGTTTTCTGAGGATAAGATGAAGCCCAAGCCTTCTCCACTCAAAATAAGGATGGGGGTAATGAGCCTAGGAAGATGAATCAAGGAATATAGATCTCTAATTTTGGTACATACATAGTTGAGATTAACTTCACTATTTATTTGTCTTGGTAACTGAATGCTGGATGTAGATTATACACTTTTTCAACAATGATGATTTGAAAAGAAGTAGACCTTTTACGAAAGGTGAGGTTGAACTGCACGTTGGTAATGAAGCAAGAGTTTCTGTCAGCGCAGTTGGAACCTATTAGTTATTTCTACCTAGTGGGCTTGTAATAGAGTTGGATAACTGCTATTATATACCTACCATTAATAGGAAAATCATATATGTATCTTGTTTGGACAAGAATGGATTCAAATTTCTTATAAAGAATGGTCGACGGTCTATTAGTAAAGATGAGGTACTTTATGGAAGTGAACCAATGTCTTATAGTCTATACTTGACAGATCTAGAGACATGTGTGTGTAATGTTAATACCAAAAGACAAAAACTCAACAACTCAAATTAAATGTACCTTTGGCATTGTCATCTAGGGCACATAAATGAGAAATACATATATAAACTCCATAAAGATAATTATCTGGAATCTTTTGATTTCTAATCAATTGAGACATGTGAATCTTGTTTGTTGGGCAATATGATCAAGACTCCCGTAATGATGTGTGTGGCCCTTTTAGAACAAATGCTAGATGTGGTTATCAGTGTTTGCTTACCTTTATTGATGATTTTAGTAGGTATGGTTATGTTTACTTGATGAAACATAAGTCAGAAACCCTTAAAAGTTCAAGGATTTCATGAATGAAGTTCATAAACAACTTGGTAAAAGTATTAAGGTGCTTTGTTCTGATCGAGGTGGAGAATACTTAAGCCAAGAGTTTGAGGACCTTCTGAGAGACTATGGTATCAGATCACAATGGACTCCACCTACAACACAAAAACATAATGGTGTATGAGAAAGAAGGAATTGCACATTACTAATATGGTGCAGTCAATGATGAGTTTTTCTAATCTTATAACTTCCTTCTAGGGTTATGCTCTAGAAATCGTAGAGTTTACACTTACCATGAACCATCTAAATTGGTTCAAAAGACACCATATGAGATATGGACTGGGAAGCATCCCAAAATGTCTTTTATGAGAATTTGGGGGTGTGAAGCTTATGTAATGAAAATGTTTCCTGAAAAGCTTGTACGTAGATAAGATAAATGTGATTTTGTTGGATATCCCAAAGAAACCAAGGGATACTACTTGTATAAACCATCTAAAACAAAGTGTTTGTTTCCAGGGATGTTGCATTCCTAGAAAAGGAATTTATTTTCAAAGGAATTAGTGGGAGGAAAGTATTACTCAAAGAGGTTCAAGACCAACAAGAAACATTAAACTTGTAGAGGTACAAAAGGAACAAGGAGACTCACAAATTGTTGTGGAATCTCAAGTTCCTCATCTAACACAAGAACCACATAGATCTAGAAGGACATACCTTGAGCCTGAAAGATTTGGTTATCTTGTGACTTAATAAGGTGGTGAGTTAGTCATAGATGATGATAGAACAACCTACCTAGAGGCTATCGAGGAACCAGAGTCTAAGAAATGGCTTGAGGTCATGAGATCTGAGATGGAATCCATGTACACCAACAAGGTATGGACCTTGGTGGATCAAGCTAAAGGGGTAAAACCCATAGGGCACAAGTGGGTCTTCAAGAAGAAGACCAACATGGATGGTAATGTACAAACCTATAAGGGAAGATTGGTTGAAGATGGTTTCAAACAAGTTTAAGGTGTGGACTATGATGAAACGTTTTTACCAATTGTGATGGTTAAGTCCATCATGATTATTCCTGCCATTATAGATTATTATGACTATGAAATTTGGTAGATGGATGTTAAAACCATTTTTCTTAATAGGAATCCTCTTTAGGATGTGTACATGACACATCTTGAGGGTTTTATAAATCCAAAAAAATCCAATAAAGTCTGTAAGATAAAAACGTCAATCTATGGATTGAAGCAAGCATCTCAGAGCTAGAATCTTCTATTTGACAAGACATTCAAAGAGTCTGGATTTAGTCAAAATGAAGATGAACCTTGTGTGTATAAGAAGGTTAGTGGGAGCATAATTGCATTCCTCATATTATATGTAGATAGACATACTATTGATAAGGAATGACATCCCTACTTTACATATCGTAAAGAACTAGTTGGGAAGTACCTTATCTATGAAGGTTTTTGGAAAAGCATCCTATATATTAGGTATCAAGATCTATAGAGATATATCGAGAATTATTCTTGTCCTAAGCCAGAGTACATACATTGAAAAAGTGTTGAAGAGGTTCAACATGTAGGACTCAAAGAGAGGGAATTTACCCTTGTCTCATGGAATTAGCCTCTCTAAAGCCCAATGTCCTAGTTCTTTGGAAGAACGGGAACACATGAGTAAGATTTCATATGTGTCTGCAGTTGGATCTATCACATATGTAATGTTATGAACTTATCTTGATGTCTCATATTCCTTGAGAATGAGGAGTACACATCAGTCAAGGAACCAAAATCACATTAGCATCCCTTGCACATACTACAGTGGTTCCATCTCATATAAGAGATCATTCAACAAGGAGAGGTGAAGATTTGCTAAATATTAACCAATGGCAATGTTTCCGACCCATTGACAAAAGCCCTTTCATAGAACAAGTATGATGGACATGTTATATCACATGGAATAAGATTCATGAGTGATTAGATCTCAGTGCATAAAATTCACCAAAAATACACTTTAATCATCATAACTCCAAAATAGATAAAATTATATGTTTTTTAATCAGGAGAGCCCAATAAGATCAATGGTGATATTTTGAGAGTCTCAATCGAGGTTTATTTTAAAAAGTCTAGGGTTTTCTTTACCTTTATGTATATATAAAACCCTAATACATGATTATACATTGAAAATAGGAAAAATGGATCTTGGACTCAACTAAAGTGGTGAAACTAAGTAATTGAATTCATTAAGAGAGGTATGTGCTTTCCTTACATCTATGTTGGGAATGATTGCAAACCCTAACCTAGTTTCCCTAATGACATTTTTATGAAACCCTAATTTCTCTTTTAATAATTTCTTTTCTATATTTTCTGCAAAAATCAGTTTTGATACTTATTTCTTGGGCCTTGTACCCCACTTCCATGTTTCTATTATTTGATACTTATACTTGCCATAGTTCTTTAGCATGTTGATTTTATTAGACTAATTAACTAATGTAGTGGTACTTTTGTACAACCACCCATAGATAGGAGATGCATAAATTTGCCCAGGGGAATGTGTTACCCTTCCCAATTTAAAATATTTGATAGGTGACTGGAATGTGTTACTCTCCCTCACCTATTTGGTTGAGGTCTGGTAGGTTCCTCAATCCTACTTAGTTAAGGTAGTAAATAGTAATCATGCATGCAAACCCTTTCATTTTGTTTCTTGTTATGGGAAGCATCTATTTGATTACGCCTCATACTTTTGACCATCTTCATTTTATGATGAAATATTAGCCTTTATTTCTATGTTATTTCTTTACCTTTGTCCTTGTTCACTATTGACACATACCTTGCTTCTTTCATTTACTGGGTATCTTCCCAACCACCCAGAATTTGATCAAGGGGTTGAACAAGGCCTAATATTGGAGTGGCGCAGCAAGAGCATGGAGGACTAGCCTAGGATTTGGATATGGTGTACATGGCTTTCAACATGGACCTAACTCATGAAGTAGTTTCTTAGAGACAAAGTTGGTGTAGTTTAGATTTCCCTCTATCTAGATCCTTTTTTTTGTTGTAAACCATATATGAGAAATATGATGAAATTTTGCATCTTTTGAAAAATTGAATATAGTCATGATTTTATCCCTCTACCATACACTTTGGTCTTTTGTATACCATTATATAAAATTTGAAAATTTTACACCTGATCCAGCATACCTTTCAAGTATGTTTGGGATGGATGTTTTATTCTTCAAATTTTTAGTAAAGGGGTGATTTCACTCTTTTAGAACATGGTATCAGAGCCATGTTAGTTGAAATCTGACTATTTCAATTTTATCTCCCTATTTAGAATCCTTGCCTTACATAGTTTCCCCTTTTAGTGACATGTTTTCCCTAGAGTTGATCTATAAACGATGAAAGGTTGACTTAGGATCCTATGAGTTTTACATTAGAATCATTTTAATTAAGCCCCCCTAAAATATTTACAATTAAAAGATGTAAGTAACCATAGTAACTTGAGGTTGTTTAGATTTTCCTTGAGGCAGCTACTAAGATATGAAGTTGAAAGTGAAGGTGTCTAGAAAGGATCAAGGTTCGAGGGCTGACAAGATTTTTCTCCATGTCACTAGCTTGGCTTACGAGGACTCCCGTATCCATATGATACCTTCCTGGCCTAAGTTGATACAAATTATCCATAATAGCATTCTTTTAAGAAATAGTAAGCTTAGACATCTATGATTGATATCTTTGGGAACCTCATATGATGAACTAGTCTTTTAGGCATTGTGACTTGTTTTGAGGATGGATACCAATATAGTTCTACTATGCCCCTTAGGACCACATGTTTAGTCAGACTAACCCTAGAACCTAACTTTGATTTGGTGTTTAGTAAGCTATATATCAAAATACGTAGTGGAAGCAAGATGGATCTTATACATGGTGTAGTTAGACTCACCCTTTTACCTATAAATTAGTTTGTTTTGGTAGGTCAACCCTTTAAGGGGTGGAGAGTAGTTGTCTATTGATGCTTGGGTGGTTAGATTTCGAGGATGAAAACCTTTTTAAGGGGATGGAGCCCTATGAGATTCTGAAATCTAGCTACTTTAACTCTAGAAAACCATAACTACATGGATGGGAAGTTAGTATGCTTGGATCCTTAGTTTTGACCAAACAAGTTATAATTATATACTAACATGCATTTTTATATATATATTAATGAACATATAATAGTTATCTAATAAATAGTTCATATGTTTGAACCCTAATGAATACTTAATGCACATAATATGAGTAACTCACATAGTAATCCTAATTGTGGATACACATGATGTTGACCATGTGATCAACCAATAAACCCTAATGTTATGATGAGCAAGATAATTGTAACCTAATCTTGGACTTAACACATGCTAAGAAGACATATGTGAAATGTATTGATCGTGTTGACCTAAAACATAAGTTGTAATCATCTAAAACACACACACACAGAGATATATATATATATATATATATATATATATATATATATATATATATATATATATATATATATATGTATGCAGCCTTAATGCCTTTCATGATACATTAATGAAATTAGGTGTCACAATCAGATAATATACTTTGATACACAAAAATTGTATATAATCACATAATCATAGATTAATCAAGTTATCAATATGATTTGCATATCGCCTTGTTCTTTAATACACACCTAATTGATCATCTAATCATGACTTGGTAAGTGAAACAAATCATTAATATATATTATGCTCCACCTTGTTCATTAAAATGTGTATAATAAATTATATATGGATAAGTAATTGCATTCACTCAAATGTGCATAATCAATAATGAGAAGTGAATAAGTATGAGAAAAAGATTAATGATGGCATTAATGTGAGCAAGAAAGGTAACGTGACAATGAATAGAGTTTTAATATGGATATAAGTATTAATGCAACATAATTTAGATTAATTATGGACTTAATAACAAATTGGATAAAATGTCTTATTTCATGCAAATAATCTGATATAATTCAATATGGTGATAATGGAGACTAAATCCAAATTATTAAGGATAATAATCTAGAATATTAATGGACATTGAGATAATTGAGTAAACCCTAATCTCTCTCTCTCTGTCTCTCTCTCTCTCTCTCTCTCTCTATATATATATATATATATATATATATATATATATATATATATATATCGTTTCTTGCATAATGAAATATAATTCTTTTGGAAACTGAGTGAATATAATGAAACACAATTAAAATATTTATAATGATAATCTGATATCCTAATAAATATAATTCTAATGATACAAATATGTTAATTATTTTATATCTAATAAAATGAAATCTTAATAAAAGGAACCCTAGGTGATCCTTGAGAACCTGACCTATGAGGAGTTACATTGAAAGTTTTGGTGGAAGTTTTATGGGTTGTTTAACGAGTGGTTGTACACTCACCCTTCTCTCTTTGCTTGAGATTTTGGGGACAAAATCCTCTTTAATGGGTGGAGTGTTGTAACATTCCGAAACTTGAACATATTCTCTTTTTGACCTTTTCCTTTCTTTTCTATCCACTTTGGCCTTCATGTTGAATTTGAGGAGATAATATGGGTTAGGTGAACATTTTTTCATTAGTCATGCAAACGAATGGGTTTATGCACAAATACCAGATTTTAATAAGGGTCTAAAATGCAAATTTACTACTTATGTGACATATCAATAAACGGAATTTGATTTAGACCATTCCTTAGCCTTATGGGGCAAGGAAGAGAAAAAGGAATGAATAATAATACTTTAAACATGTTAGAGTAATATTTAATTATTTAACATATTAAATAGTGGTAATATTGGATAATAGTCTAAAATTAATAACAAGAAGACTAATAGATTAAAGATAAGTTGATATTTGTTTTCCTTGGGTTTAATTTGGCTTGGAGCCAATTTCCATAATTTTGGAATGTTAATAACTATATCTCTTTTAATTTAAAAAAAGGTGAGTTTTCCTCAAAACATGAAATAAAATTTTAATGGCCTAAAAAGTGGAAAATAATCTTGGATTCGTGATCTAAGCATTAAAAATGTCCTTTGGGTGAATTTTCATGTATTTTGGATAATCTTTAATATACATGTAAAGTTAAGAGAGAGAAAGTGTGTAGAACCTTCAAAATATTAAATAATTGTATACACCACTCCAACATGTAAAATTAATTGAAAATTCGTATCCAAGGCACTTAATGTGACTTGTGGGTAAATTTTCATTAATTTTAGAGAATCCTAGAGCCATTAATGCATGAGGAAAGAGAAAATAAGATTTGATTTATTTAACACAACAAAAGTTCTCAAAAGGCAAATCTAATTACATATTTGGATTTCTCATGTCCAAAATAGGTTGGATGTCAAATTTTATTTAATTTGGGTTTCGTTTGCATCTTCAAATGAGGAGAGACAAAAGGGAAATAAATTTAATGTCTCACTTTACTCGATTTTGATGGGGAGTTGATTATGTGTCACATGCTTGATGGATTTCAAACTTGATGTGGGCCACCCGATTTGTGAGCAGATAGTGGAGATTATATCTCCTACCCCATGTAAGACTGGTTCACACATGTAAATAGTGACGCCGACCAAGGGGCTTCTTTAATTGCAATTTTCTCTCTTGTTTCTTAATCTTTTCTCTCAATTTTTTCACCCAAACATTCCTTTTTGGATTATGCATCCTTATTACTTGTGATCTTTCAAGGTGTGTACATAATTTCCCCAATTCTTGTGCATAAAGGCTTTTGGTCGACCTCCTTACTTTTCAATTCACACACCCACACCTATAAATAACCCACATATATCTCTGTATCCCTTCACTCGTTTCCCCTCTTGGTCCAATTGCTCCATGAGTCACATGTGTTGCCTCCGGGAAGCAAGATCTGAGCTTGGGTTTGCAGTGATTCGTTCACCCTCTCCACATCGTCTTGGTTCAATCATCCTCGTCTCCTTTCTTTTTCTTTTCACTTAGAGGTACTTTCATCATGCTGTCCTATGTTTCCTTGTTTTGGATGAGTCAAAGATGAGCTTTGACCTGACGACATGGCCTCTTCTGATTGGACCATGTCAGCGAGCCCAGACTCTCTTTTCCTCTCTCTCTCGCATATATTGCTTATTTGGAATTTTGGTGATTTCTGATTGGTTGATTTTGTAAAAATCATATCTTTTAATTTGCTTACCCAAAAATTAAAGTAAAATATGTTTTGGAATCACAAAAATTCGATCTTTCCATAAAAATACTTCTAAGGTTTGTTTTTGAGTTTTTAGAAAGGTATTTTTCTAGAAAATGATTTTAATGCATAAAACTAACCAAAAATACACTTTAATCAACATAAATCCAAAATAGATTAAATTTTATGTTTTTATAAATAGGAGAACCTAATATGATCATTGGTGATCTTTTTAGAGTCTAAATTGAGGTTTTGTTCAAAATGTTCTAAACTAGAGTATGCTTTACATTTATGCATACATAAAACCCTAATACATGATTATACATTGAAAATAGGAAAAATGGATCTTAGACTCAATTCAAGTGTTGAAATTGAGTAATTGAATTCATTAAGAGAGGTATGTGCTTTCCTTATCCCTAAGTTGGGAATAATTGCAAACCCTAACCTAGTTTCCCTAATTTGGTTTTTATGAAACCCTAATTTCTCTTTTGATAATTACTTTGCTATATTTGCCTCAGAAATCAGTTTTGATTCTTATTTCTTAGTTCTTGTTACCCACTTCCATGTTTCTATTATCTGATGCATATACTTGCCATAGTTCTTTCACATGTTGATTTTATTAGACTATTTAACCAGTGTAATGGTACTTTTGTACAACCACCCATAGATAGGGTATGTGTAAATTCACCCAGGGGAATGTGTTACTCTCCTCAATATAAAATATTTGATACATGACTAGAATGTGTTACTCTCCCTCACCAATTTTTTTGAGGTGTGATAGGTGCCTTAACCCTAATTAGTTAAGGTAGTCAATATTAATCATTCCTGCAAACCCTTTTATTATTTTTCTTGTTATGGCAACCATCTATTTAATAATGCCTCAAACTTTTGACCATATTCATCTTATGATGAAATTTTAGCCTTTATTATCATGTTATTTCCTTCCTGTTGTCCTTGTTCACTATTGACACATACCCTGCTTCCTTTTTTGTTGGGTGTCATCCCAAACACCTAGAGTTTGATCAAGGTGTCGAACAAGGCCAAATATTAGAGTGGCGGAGCCAGAGCATGGAGGACCAGCCTAGGATTAGGATATGGAGTACATGGCATTTGGCATGAACCTATCTCATGAAGTTGTTTATTTGAGACAAAGTTGGTGTAGTTTAGATTTCCCTCTATCTAGATCCTTTTGTTGCTGCAAACCATATATGTGAAATATGATGAAATTTTGTATATTTTGAAATTTTGAATATAGTCATGATTTTTATTCCGCTACTATACACTTTGGTCTTTTGTAAACCATTATATAAAGATTATAAAATTTTACACCTATTCCAGCATACCTTTCAAGTATGTTTGGGATGGATGTTTTATTCTTCAAATTTTTAGTAAAGGGGTTATTTCACTCTTTTACACTTTATGTCAAGAGTTGGCCACATATATGATTTTGCAATCATTGTATAAATCATATAGCTAGTTTATTGAGTAATTTAATCTTAGTAACATGGATAAATCCTTGTCTGATTTGCTTGATATCTTGATAAATGTCAAAGAACAAATAAAGAAGGAAAAACCCATGAATGGTGATCAATGGGATAGAGTCCAAGGACAAAGCCAAGGCTAAGAAGTTTTATGAGGATAAGATGAAGCGCAAGTATTCTCCACTCAAAATAAGGATGGGGGTAATGAGACCTAGGAAGATGCAGTAAGGAATAGAAATCTCTAATTCTGGTACATACATAGTTGAGATTAACTTCACTATTTATTCGTCTTGGGTACTGGATGTCGGATGTGGATTAAACACTTTTTCAACAACGATGATTTGACAAGAAGTAGACCTTTTGCAAAAGGTGAGGTTGAACTGCACGTTGGTAATGAAGCAAGAGTTACTATCAGCGTAGTTGGAACCTATGAGTTACTTCTACCTAGTGGGCTTGTAATAGAGTTGAAGAACTACTATTATATACCTACCATTAATAGGAAAATCATATATGTATCTTGTTTGGACAATAATGGATTCAAAATTCTTATAAAGAATGGTTGACAGTTTATTAGTAAAGATGAGGTATTTTATGGAAGTGAACCAATGTCTTATGGTCTATACTTGACAGATCTAGAGACATGTGTGTATAGCGTTAATACCAAAAGACAAAAACTCCAAAACTCAAACCAAATGTACCTTTGGTGTTGTTGTCTAGGGCACATAAATGAGAAACACATATCTAAACTCCATAAAGATAATTATCTGGAATCTTTTGATTTCTAATCAATAGAGACATGTGAATCTTATTTGTTGGGCAATATGATAAAGACTCCCTTAAGTGGTGATAGTGATAGGGCAAGTGATCTATTAGGATTCATACATTTTGATGTGTGTGGCCCTTTTAGAACAAATGCTAGAGGTGATTATCAGTGTTTGATTACATTTATTAATGACATTCATAGGTATGGTTATGTTTACTTGATGAAAAATAAGTCAGAAACCCTTAAAAGTTCAAGGATTTCATGAATTAAGATTATAACCAACTTGGCAAAAGTATTAAGGTGCTTTGTTATGATCGAGGTGGAGAATACTTAAGCCAAGAGTTTGAGGACCTTATAAGAGACTATGGTATCAGATCACAATGGACTCCACCTACAACACCAAAACATAATGGTGTATCAGAAAGAAGGAATTGCACATTAATAGAATGGTGCAGTCAATGATGAGTTTTTCTAATCTTCTAACTTCCTTCCAGGGTTATGCTCTAGAAATCATAGAGTTTACACTTACCATGAACCATCTAAATTGGTTCAAAAGACACCATATGAGATATGGACTGGGAAGCATCCCAAAATGTCTTTTATTAGAATTTGGGGGTGTGAAGCTTATGTAATGAAAATGTTTCCTGAAAAGCTTGTACCTAGATAAGACTAAATGTTATTTTGTTGGATATCCTAAAGAAACCAAGGGATGCTACTTGTATAAACCATCTAAAACAAAGTGTTTGTTTCCCGGGATGTTGCATTCCTAGAAAAGAAATTTATTTTCAAAGGAATTAGTGGGAGGAAAGTATTACTCAAAGAGGTTCGAGACCAACAAAAAAACATTAAACTTGTTGAGGTACAAAAGGAACAAGGAGACTCACAAATTGTTGTGAATCTCAAGTTCCTCATCTAACACAAGAACCACATAGATCTAGAAGGACACACCTTGAGCCTGAAAGATTTGGTTATCTTGTGACTTAAGAAGGTGGTGAGTTAGTCATAGATGATGATACAACAACCTACCTAGAGGCTATTGAGGAACCATAGTCTAAGAAATGGCTTGAGGTCATGAGATTTGAGATGGAATCCATGTACACCAACAAGGTATGGACCTTGGTAGATCAACCTGAAGGGGTAAAACCCATAGAGCACAAGTGGGTCTTTAAGAAGAAGAACAACATGGATGATAATGTGCAAACCTATAAGGGAAGATTGGTTGTAGAAGGTTTCAAACAAGTTCATGGTGTGGACTATGATGAAATTTTTTTACTAGTTGCAATGGTTAAGTCCATCATGATTATTCCTACCAATGCAGATTTTTATGACTATGACATTTGGTAGATGGATGTAAAAACCATTTTTCTTTATAGGAATCTGCTTTAGGATGTGTACATGACAGATCTTGAGGGTTTTATAAATCCAAAAACATTCAATAAAGTCTATACGATAAAAATGACAATATATGGATTGAGGCAAGCATCTCCGAGCTAGAATATTCTATTTGACGAGACATTCAAAGAGTCTGGATTTAGTCAAAATGAAGATGAACCTTGTGTGTACAAGAAGGTTAGTGGGAGAATAATTGCATTCCTCATATTATATGTAGATAGACATACTATTGATTGGGAATGACATCTCTAATTTACATATCGTAAATAACTAGTTGGGAAGTACATTCTCTATGAAGGTTTTAGGAAAAGCATCCTATATATTAGGTATCAAGATCTATAGAGATATATCGAGAAGTATTCTTATCCTAAGCCAGAGTATATACATTGACAAAGTATTGGAGAGGTTCAACATGTAGGACTCAAACAGAGGGAATTTACCCTTGTCTCATGGAATTAGCCTCTCTAAAGCCCAATGTCCTAGTTCTTTGGAAGAACGAGAACGCATGAGTAAGATTCCATATGTCTCTGTAGTTGGATCTATCACATATGTAATGTTATGATCTTATCTTGATGTCTCATATGCCTTGTGAATTAGGAGAAAACATCAGTCAGATCCCAGTGAGAGTCACTGGACTGTTGTAAACAACATCCTTAAATACTTGAGAAGAACTAAGGATCAATTTCTTGTTTTTGGCAATGAAGAAGAGTTGGGTGTAAGGGGTTACATCGATGCAAGCTTCCAAACTGACAAAGATGATTATCGATCACAATCAGGATTTGTATTTTTCCTGAACAATAGAGTTGTGAGCTAGAAGAGTTCTAAGCAAGATACAATTACTAATTATACAATAGAGGGCGAGTATATTACCACACCTAACCCAACAAAATAGGTTGTCCGGATCAAGAAGCTAATCTATGAACTTGGGGTGGTTCCAAGCATTAGCAATACAATAGAGTTGTATTGTGGCAATGATGGAGCTATTGCACAAGCTAAGGAACCAAATCACATTAGCATCCCAAGCACATACTACGCTGGTTCCATCTCATACAAGAGATCATTCAATGAGGAGATGTGAAGATTTGCTAAATATTAACCGATGGCAATGTTTCCGACCCATTGACAAAATCCCTTTCATAGAACAAGTATGATGAACATGTTATATCACATGGAATAAGATTCATGAGTGATTGGATATCAGTGCAAGTGAGAGTCTCTTGGTATATATCCCTAGAGATCCAATCATGTGATGATTGCAATGTGGCATGATATAAATGATTGGATAAAAATAAAGGCAATTCCATTTACTCTATTTTATTTAGTTATGAGATAACTATATAACATAATAAATGTCTAAAGAATAATGGCACTCAATGAAATATGTCTTCTAGTTAAGGACATGAATAATGAGATCATATGTGTGATAAGAGTACATACATTCTTGTTATATCCCTGGTCAACTGCTACTATGATAGAAAAATAGACAACAATAATACTCAAGACTAGAGTGCATGTTGGTTAATAATAGAATCTCATCGCTGATGATATGTGATATCAAACCAAACACAAAGGTACTTGTTAGAGAACTAGACAGACCCACTTTGAGAGTGATACATGGAGATAATGGAATGGTAGTCAAAATCAGCTCTCATAGTGATAGTGTTGATTATGGTTCTTGGACTTGAAGTCACTACACCCATCACATGTCATTCAGTGTATTTTGACACATCCAATGTGACTTTGAATAAAGGTTTCCATGAAGGTGGTGCTCGGGTACACTGTAACTGATGGGGATTGAATGTGACTGATGTAGTTGGAATTTGTCCCTCCTACACAAGTTTGATATCCTTGCCACTTGATAAGAAAGACCAAGAAATGCATGACCATGATCATGTGAGTCAATATATGATATTATGCTCATATGTATCTCAACAATATGCTATCATTCAAGAGACATGGATTGAACATTGAGAGGATGATGATTCCATGCCTTGAGTTCAATCTGGATATCAGAGACAAAGGAGCTATAAGATCACTATAACACTGATCACATATTGTAGGTTGAAGTTATTCTCCAATTTTCCAATTACTTTGGTAGCAATGATGTGTTTCTAGATACCGATCATTGCTTTTGATGTCATAAATTGGTTGTGTACATTCATGACCAACATAATTGGGACCTATAGGATCACACACATAGGATGCATCTGGAATAGGAGTTTACTCATGAATAAGGTTTAACTTGATTACTAAAGTGTTTAGGTATTCAATTTAAACTACATTGGTTGTAGATTGGATGAATTGTAAATTGAGTTGATGAGTTAAGAAATGAAGTGAACTATTTTGAATATGAATCGACCAGTTTAGAATTTGAATTGTACCGACTGACTCAAACATTGTATCTATTGGTTCGGTGATCAATAAGATTGGATCAAGGATTGATGTTGATGTCATGAAGTGCATTGATCGTCAGATTAAAAGACAATATGTTTGTGAATAGGAAATATATTGAACTGACTGATTCAAGTGTGGAATCGATCGATCACATATGAACTTTAGAAGTGAACAAACCGTTTCATGATTCACAACTTCCAGAAAATTCATGAAAGTTTGTCTCTTCGACTACCACATGATCTGGAAACCCAGACTCTGTCATCCTATATAAAGGGGGAAATCAAGGCTTTAGAAGATACAACAATAATCTCTAACAATTGTTGTCCTCTCACAGTTGTGGTAACATGAGAGCCAGAGCAAGTCTTACCCGTAAAAGGGAGAGACAACAAAGGAGATAAAACAAGGGAGAGTAATCGACACTAGCACATTGAGATCAAAGTGACAACTCCTTCCTGTTGTCCCTAGAAGTGTGATGACTGACGAGGAGTTCCCACAGGTCCATGTGGACTACATTGAGGTGTGGAGGCTGATACCATTCTAGGAGGACAACAACCACCACTATTCATGGTGCTACACCAGGAGGTCTTCATTACCAATTGTCTATGTGCATCTTGCAAACAATGCACATCACCAAGCAAGAGTAGTCACTGGACTTCCTCCAGGACTAGGTATACCTCTTGTTACCTTCTTTCCTAGATGCATCATTGCTGATGCAATTTGTTGGTAAAGGAATAAGGACAATTTTTTTCTTCTGATGCCTTCCTTGTCATCCTTGCTCCCCAATAGTAGGGTTTTTGTGGAACCACCAGCATGACGTCGAGGATGTTCATAGTGTTGTTGTCTAAGTTGTTAATGATGGAGACTAGGATACCACGACTGGTGAAAACCTTTAGGAGACGCATGGAATTTGTAGGTAGGTCGATGGGATATTCAACATCAGGTTGGATCGACTGAGCCATAAAGGTACAAGGGAGCAAGAGAGGGAGTTCATATGAAGAGGAAGAAAGATGAGATGGAAATGGAGGATTTAAATATCACATGGAACATAGGGTGGAAAAGAGGAAGGTGGGTGGGAGTGGTCCAGGTGGGGGTTAGGGTGATGGTAAGAGGTTGAGGGAGGAGGTGGGTTAGGAATGCCATCAGGTAGGGAAATGCAGGCAAAAGGGTTATCAATAGATGAGGGGGAGGAGAGGGATGGAGGGAGGAAGGGGGATAGAGGATCGGGCAAAAGTGTCAGTTGCATGATGTGATTTATGAGGAAGATAAGATGGGTCAGGTATCAAAAACCATTGCATGGTGAGGGGTGGCTACACGAGGGATGGTGGGAGCTGGGGTGAGGGTAGTCGTAGGAATGGTGTTTAGTCTTACAATAAGAAAAAAAAGTGGGAAAGAACAATAATGTTTAATTTGTCCACATCAGAGGGGGAAAGAGAAAAGGAGGGGTTTACAATAGAGACAGTGATGGAATGAAGCAAAAGTCCATCTATAGGAGGAGGCAAATGAAGAGAAAGAGGAGATAGAAAGATTAAGATTCAAATCAGAGAATAGGGGAGGAAAGGATGTGTTGAAGGTACGATCAGTAAGGGAGCACTTGTGAATGGCTGGGGGGTGGGGGAGGCCGAAGGTAAGAAAAATTGAGATGAAAATGTAGAAAGAGATAATGAAAGCGATCCAAAAATCTCATGGTGAGGATCAAACCTATTTTGATGAATCTTGTAAGTTGATGTTGTCGTGTCCTCTTTTCATGTATCCTACTCTGTTGTTGATGATTAATCCGCCTGTAGAGGATTTGTAATGGTTCTTGGTGGTGCTTGGTATATGTCTCTAACAAAGAGATGATCTCCGGTATATAATCCTTTGTATATGGAGTCGCCTTGCATTTTGAAGAGGGGGAGTAACTCGGTGGGGTTTTAAAAAAAGTGTTAGTTACCAACGCAAAGAGGGTGTGATGGTTAGAAGGTTTGAGGAGGATAATCTAGTATGGTTTAAGATGAAGTTGTTTGATCATATGTTTGCAACTTCTTTTAGTGTGAAGAATGTTGTTTTTTATGCCTCTTGTGTGATTTTGAAAGTCCTATTTCCCATGAGTATGGTGATGTTTCCATGCTTGATGTTGTAGTTTTTGTATCTCCATTCTTTAGAATTTGAACCAATTCCATAGTTTCTGAGTTCAACATGTAATCCATGAAAGGAATATCGTTTGCCATTGGTGGTTGAGTGGTAGGAGATGAGAGATAGAGTTGTGTTCTTCTAATTTTTCTATCTCCCTTTATATAAGTGAGATTGATTTTTTTTTATATTCAATAGTTGTAGGTCTGCATGATTTATTAAGAATGTTGAAAATTATCCCACATGTTCTCATTGTGGTCTACAATAGTTTGTGTCGCAATCCTAAAAGGTATAAGACTAGCAATCTATTGGAGCAATGTCGACAGTGTGTGCTCTGTGTAGAGTTTAAAAGTGGTCTCTGGCGGTGTATCTCCCACTATTATATTTAATGTTTTGAGTGAGTTAAAAGAATCAGATGATGGATGTAGATTCTCAATAAAATTGGTGGCTTCTCTTAAATGATTTATCCTATAAATATAAATGTTGTAGAAGATGATGTTGCTAATTGTAATCTGGATCTATTATGTGGCCTTCTTGTGGTGCTTTTGTAGCTCACAAAGAAGCTCTATAGTGTTGATAATCAGTTAGTGGTGGTTCTGAAGCAAATGGGAGTATTGGCTATGAGCCTAGGTAGAAGGGTGTAGGTCTTCCTGAGATGTGGCCTAAGGCGTATGTTTTCTTGAGATGTGGCCAGAGCAGTGTAGAATGCCTAGTTGTTTCCAACTATGAGAGCTTGTTGATTCTCTCACTAGTGAGAAGCACATTGTATCTTTCCTAAGCTTTCTCTTAACTCTTCTCTCCACTTCCTTCCTTTCTACTAGTCGACTCTATTGTGGGAGGGGGGTGACTACAATCAATGATAGCATTATAGGGGATTATAAACCCAAATCAACAAGAATTATATAATATCAAAAATGAATCAGAGCCTCAAAAGGAAGTTTATGCAAGAGAATTCCTCATTAAAGATAAACAAATCCTTATTAGTGAAATTTACATTCATAGTCATTTAAATATCCAAACAGAATTAAAATTGCACATACCGTATAAGTCCATCCTAAACATTCAAATATGCTCCTAGAGTTAGGAATCTAATCAATCATCACCTAATCATAATATTAGGACATTATTATAAATAGCTATTACATAATTATTTAAACTGTAGAAGCTCCTTTTATAATTTTCGAATTTGACTCTAAAACTCACACCAAAATGTATAGCTAATTTTATGATTTCAAAACATATTTATACATATTATTTGGACACTCCAGCAGTTACTTATCAATTTTACAAGACAAAACATTTTCCCTATTATATGGAAAAAGCAAAAGGTGAGATAACCGGATTCCCCCCTGCATCCTATACTAACCCAGCATGACAGGACAAACTTTGGCATTTGAGATATAATACATGGTTTAGTAAGTTCAAGTAGAGGAACATACACTCTCAAATTGGAAGTCCTTGATTCTGATTGGGCATTGAGAAAATGTGCTAAAGTTGATGACTTTCAAGGAGCACCATCAAATCCGGTGAGGTGGGACCTAGAATGAATCTTGGTTGTTTGCCTTCTGAAATAGAAACTAGAAGGGTAATCATCCTATACTGGAATTGATTGGAGGTTCCAAGCCTTGCAGCCATGGTCCATTGCCCTCAAGTATAGGGAGGAGACTCAAGGAGGTGACAAAATCTTCGGAATAGAGGATCTCATGGTTGGGGAGGTCTAGACCACCGCATCCCAAGATACTCCTTGGAAGCTAATCATTGGGTTAAACTCCCATATCCTGTTCTCTGGGTGCCATTGTGGAGGGGATGAAAGAACTGGGGATGTGAGGAGGTGCAGATGGGGGTTTGACCTGATGCTGATAGGTGTTGGAGCAAGCCTTGGAGATGTTATGGGTGAAGTGGTCAATGATTGATTTCTTTCCTAGACCTCATAGCTTCAAGTCGGCAAAAGCTATGTGTTGGAAGTGGCAGCTCGTCATTAGGGGTGTAGGGTGTTTGGTGAGGGAAGGCGAGGGGCCGCAAGGGTTCATAATGCACCATAAAAGGTTAAAATTTGTTGACGTGTGGGTAGCAGAATGCAAGTTTGATGCACTTGCAATCCACCCATGTCATGTTCCCATCTATACAGCTGCCCCACAATTCCTTGCTACCCCCATTCTCTCTCCCTTCTTATCTAATTGATTTTCTTATTTTTTATTGTGCTCATTTTTTCAGGTGAAAAATAAAATAAGAGGGTAGTAAGTAGACAATATATAGTTTTGCTTATAGCTTTAAATGTGTAATGTATTTTTTGATGAAATAAAAATTGTTAGATTCCTTATAGAAAATATATTACAATAAAACTAGTGTTGACATTTGGAAAAAAATGCAAAATATAAATATAAGTCCTATTTACACATTTTCTGAAAGACAAAAAAAAGAGAGGATGAAAGTAACTAGAGAACAAAAGAATAGAGGAGGTGAGAAAATGTGAGAGGAGGGAAGTAATTAAATAATGTTGGTGAATCAATAATAGAAGTGGATGTGCTGACTTCTACTAGTAAAATATAGAATGCACCTCCTTCTACTAGTGATGTGCCCACATGTGAGTGGAATGCACCCACCCATAATAGAAATGCACATACATTTGAGTGGAATGCACCTACTTCTACTCTTAGTGCATCTATTATAATATGGGTGCATTGCTATAGCATGCATGGACACATTCCACTCAAATGTGAGTGCATTACTAGTATAAGTAGCCACATTCCACTCAAATGTGGTCTCTTTAGTAGTAAGTGGGTGCATTCCATTAAAACATGGAATGCACTCACTTCTACTAGTAATGTGTTCACATTGTGCTCACTTATACTAGCTACGCACCCACTTTTGAGTAGAATGCACCAACTTCTACTGGTAATGCATCCATTAAAATGTGGGTGTATTGCTAGTAGAAGTGGGCACATTCCAATCAAATGTGAGTGCATTGCTAGTATATGGGTGCAATCCACTCAAATTTGGGCTCATCACTAGTAAAAATGGGTACATTCTGTTAAAATGTGAAATGTACCCGCTTCTACTTGTAATGTACTCACATTTGAGTAAAATGCACCCCCTTATATTGGCAATGTGCCCACTTCTACTAGTAATGTATCCATTAAGATGTGGGTTCGTTGGTAGTAGAAGTTAGCACATTCTATGAGAATGTGGGCTCATCACTAATAAAAGTGGTGCATTGCATTAAAATATAGAATGCCCTCATTTCTACTAGTAATGCACTCATATTTTAGTGAAATGCGCTCACTTAT
This sequence comes from Alisma plantago-aquatica, assembly GCA_963693085.1. Classification (NCBI taxonomy): domain Eukaryota; kingdom Viridiplantae; phylum Streptophyta; class Magnoliopsida; order Alismatales; family Alismataceae; genus Alisma; species Alisma plantago-aquatica. The sequence goes on along the minus strand of OY856410.1, from coordinate 464,601,689 downwards.
ACTAGATATGTGCCTAATTTTGAGCGGAATGCACCCACTTGTGTTGGCAATGCATTGATTATTATGTGGGTGCATTGCTTGTAGAAGTATGCATGTTCCACTCTAATGTGGGTGTATTACTTGTAAAAGTGGGCATTTCTAGTATTAGTGGGTGCATTATATCAGAATATGAAATGCAATTACTTCGACTAATAATGAACCCACATTTAAGTGGAATGCGCCCCCTTTTACTAGCCCCCATTTTGAGTGTAATGCACCCACTTTTGTTGGCAATGCATCCATTAAAATGTGGGTGCATTGCTAGTAGAAGGGGGAACATTCCACTCAAATGTTGGTGTGTTGCTAGTGAAAGTGGGTGCATTCCACTCAAATTGGGGCCCATTGCTAGTATAAGTGGGTGCATTCTTTTAAAATGTGAAATACACCCACTTCTATTAGTAAGACATCCACATTTTAGCGGAATGCACCACTTCTACTAGCAATGATCCTTATTTTGAGTGGAGTTTTCCCACTATGCATCCATTAAATGTGGGTACATTGCTAGAAGAAGTGGGCAATGCACCAAATTCATCATCATCATCACCACCATCATCTTCTTCTTCTTCCTCTTATTATTCTTTTCTCATGTAATATCAATGCACCCATTTTTTATGCAGTGCACCCACTTCTTCTTCTTCTTCTTCTATTAACATGTGAAATGCACCCACTTCTATTAGTAATACACCAACATTTGATGGAATGCGCCCAATTCTACTAGAAATGTGCCCATTTTTTAGTGGAGTGCGCCCTCTATGCATCCATTACATGTGAATACATTGCTACTAGAAGTGGGCAATGTTCCAAAATCAACATCATCATCATCATAATAATAATCATCATCATATTATTGTTCTTATTCTTCCTCTTATTGTTGTTTTCTCATGCAATACCAATGCACCCAATTTTTATGCAGTACACCCACTTTACATGTAATGTACCCAATTTGGAACAGAATGCACCCGATCAGTATCATCATCATCATCATCATCATCATCATCATCACTGTCATCATCATCATCATCATCATCATCATCATCATCATCATCATCATCATCATCATCATCATCATCATCATCATCATCATCATCATCATCATCATCATCATCATCATCATCATCATCATCATCATCATCATCATCATCATCATCATCATCATCATCATCATCATCATCATCATCATCATCATCATCATCATCATCATCATCATCATCATCATCATCATCATCATCATCATCATCATCATCATCATCATCATCATCATCATCATCATCATCATCATCATCATCATCATCATCATCATCATCATCATCATCATCATCATCATCATCATCATCATCATCATCATCAATATTATTTTCTTCTTATTCTTCCATCTTCTTTTTCTTCTTCTTCTACTTCTATGTGATATCAATGCACCTACTTTTTTTGTAATTCACCCTATCTTACATGTATTGTGTCCAATTTAGAATGGAACACGTCCAATATGTAATGTAGTACACTTACTTCAAAGCATAATGAGCCTCATCATCATCAATATCATCATCATCATCATCATCATCATCATCATCATCATCATCATCATCATCATCATACCACACATATTAATTTTATGCGTTGTATCATTTCTCTTAAAATATATCGAAATTAGTCTTGTTGGATTGTATTTATGTAACGAATCCAATAATTTTTATTTCGGAAAAACATATACTACAGGTTGAAAGTTATATGTGATACACATTTATCTCTACTTTTTTCATTTCTCTCTTTGATTCCTTACCTTGACATGCATTTAATGCACCAACCACCCCCACCCAGTTGGCATGTGAAACCACTCTGGCACTGGCCCCACCTGGAGAAACCAGCCCAGTGAGTGTGTCAAACTCGCACCACTCCCCCAACGCAGGTCAATGTAAAATCACCCTACCACCTATGGTACATACTATTTTTTATATTTTTTTGTTTGTTTTTATGAAAAAATAATAGAAGTAGGAAGTAAGAAAGATATATATCGTTTTGTGTATAAATTTCAATTTGTAATGAATTTTTGACAAAACAAAAACTATTAGATTTCTATTAAAAAATGAAAACAAGACTATTGCCAACATGATTTTGAGAAAAAATATAGCATAAAAATGAGTATAATTTGCACATTTTTTAGAAGAAAAAAATAAAGGTGGAATGAAGCAAGGAGGGACTAAAAGGTGAGAGGAGAGAATTGATGATGGAATAGGAGATAAATAATGAAAGAAATTGGAGTGAGGAGATAAGTAACGGGGAGAGAAAAGTTGGTGCGTCCAACATGTAGTAAAGTGCTCAATTATAAATGTAATGTGCCAAAATTTGGTGGTAATGTATCCAATTCTTATGTTACACATAAAATAGTAAATAAGGAAAAGCATCTCAACATAATTAACACAATATTTATACTAAAGAGCCCAATTATATTGCTAATGCACTCAATTACGGTGTTGCAGCCAATACTTAGGGTAAACCCATAATAGTCAATAAGCACAAATATTAACAAAATGCGCCCAATATTTGTAGTAATCATCCAATTATGGTGGTGATTTACCCAAATTTGGTGGAAATGCACCCAATTACAATATGAAATAAGTACAAAAATCTCAACATAATGCATCCACCATTTATATTAAAGTGCCTAATCATGCCGCTAGTGCACCCAATTATGGTGCTAATGCGCTCAATTATGGTGGTAATGCACCCAAATTTGGTGGTTGCACACTCAATTCCAATAATAAATGAGCACAAAAATATTAACATACTGCACCCAATATTTATACTGAAGTGCCTAATTATGGTACTAATGCGCCCGATTATGGTGCTAATGCGCCCAATTTTTAGGGTACACACATAATAACGAATGACCACACATATAAAAATAATATGCCCAATATTTGTAGTGAAGCACAACACATACAAATTTGGTGGTAATACGTCCAACTATCAGGGTATGAGCATAATAAGGAAAAACACAAAAATCTCAATATAATGCGCCCAATATTTATACTAAAAAGTTCTCAATTATGCTGCTAATGCACCTGAGTGGTGTTACAATGCCTATTGTTGGATGTAGTGCGCCTAGTTATGTATTGATGGACACACATGTATATTTGTATTTGTGCCCAATATAATTCTTTGCATCTAATTTATAGGCCAATGTGCTAAAAATGGGATTCAAGCACCTAAAAGTGGTGTTTAAGTGCCCAACAATGTCATTATAAATCATCCATAATTTTTGGATGAGCAAAGTTTTGAGCTAAAGAATCCAGTGTATGTGCCTATTTTATGACTAAAGCTCCCAAAATTGGTGTTATGACACCTAACTTATTGTTAATGCACATAAATAAATATAAAACACATAATATACAAATGCGTCTAATGTTACACTCCTAATTTATAGGCCAAAACACCCAAAAGTGGTATTAAAATGCCTATTCTTTGATGTAGTGTGCATATTTTTATATTAGTGGACACACATGTATTATCGTAGTTGAACCCAATTTATCATTATGCGCCTAATTTATAGGTCAATGCCCTCAAAAAGGGGGTTAAAGCGCCTAAAAATGGATCGAAGAACCTAAAAATGGACCAAAGTGCCTAAAAATGAGGTTAATGTGCCTACTTGTCAATGTAGTGCCTATTTGGTGACGACATTGTCATCATCATTAGAGTGCCTAAAAATGAGGTTAATGTGTCTACTTTTCAATGTAGTGCTTATTTGGCATTGTCGTCATCATGATGATGATGATCATCATCCTCATGATCATAATCATCATTGTCGTCATCATCATTATCATCAAACACACACATCAATTTTGTGTATCATATTATTTTTCTTAGAATATGTCAACGATGATCTTTCTATATTGTATTTTTGTAAAGAAGTGTAACGGTTTTTATTTCATCAAAAAATACATCATGGACTAAAACTTATAAGTAAAATAAATTTCTCTCTCTTCTTTGTTTATTTTTATATATTCATTTTTATATTAAATATCATTTTTATCAAAGTATATCAACAAGAGTCATGCTAAATTATATTTTTTGTAATGAATCTAAGGGTTTTTATTTCATCAAAAAATTCATTACGGATCAAAATTTATAAGCAAAATAAAATTTTCTTTCATGTTTTTCCTTTTTGTTGTCTTTTTCATTCACCCTATGCCACATGACAAAAAAAAGCAAATTGGGGCTTGGTGGGGGGGGGGGAGGGGGCAACCCATCCGAGCATAATACCACCCAGCCCGACGCGTCAACCCTGTGTCAAAGGGGGCAACACGTTAGTCTACGATTTTCAATGGAGAAAAGTCCTAGAGGAAGGGAAGAATAGAGGAAAGGTGTCACCAGTTGGCGTTTGTTGCCGCAAAAACATGGAAAAACACAATGACCACGAGGGTCATGCATTTCAACAATGTTAGAAATGGACTTTGGTTATAATTGAAAACTTGATTGCATTAATAAGTATAAAGGTGTTCATATACATTTCATTAAAAGGGATGGTAAATCATATCTGATAAGCGTGAAATTTAGCTTGTAGGACAACCAACAAGTGGGCAATTCATATTCAATACTAAATTCTCCCTTGAGTAATATTAGATGTTTTCATCATTTGATTGGCTAGTAAGTACTCATTTGACGCACTTACTGTTTCCATTAAGATAATTTGATATACCTATTTGTATTTATCTATTTATTTTAACCCAATAGCCTTATAAAGGTTTTAAAAATGCCAACATTGGGTCAAGACTCTTTGGTTGGTGCATTCTCTCCATAAACATTGATATTGAAATTGTTGGGTCACTTCTCTTAAAGTAACATAGGAAAAGTAGTTATTTTATAATATTATTTGGCTCTAATAACCACTAATTTAATTTAAGTCACAGGGGTAAGAGATTAATACTAACATAATAAAAATGTATACGGGAGAGGGTTGGTAAGCTATGAACTTAAATTTAGGTATGTTATAATGACTTTGCATGTGTCCAAGCTTCTTCTTCCTCTTTTAAGTATGATTGACTTGTTCACTATGGTGCTACGACATATATGTCAGGTTATAATAAACTTCCATCTACATTTAAGAAATCCACACACCAAACTCTTGTGTGATTAGTTGACAGATCTACATCACCTATCATTGGGATAAGAGGTGTGAATGAATATCTTAAGATTTTGAAATCTATATATCGGTACCAAAATCTCCTCTCAATTTTATGTTTGTCAACAAAATTGCAAAAAGCTTAAACTGTAGTGTAGCTTTCTTCCCTTACACCGTCTCTAAGTTGTATCTCAAGATGAAGCAGACACTTGGCGGGGCATATGAAGTTGGATATGGTTTTTACTTCTTAAAAACCTCGTCAACTTCTCATCCTCCTCATACTGTAGTTGTTGCTCAATTCACCTTTATTTATAAATGACACCTACATCTTGGTCATCCTCCCTTTGTAATTTTTTTTTCCCAAAGATATAAAAATGTTCAATATCAATCGCCTTAACTTGGCAAACATCACTCTTTTTTCATTTAAAATATCATAAGTGTAGTTCTAGTCTATTTCATCATATTCATTCAGACATTTTGGGATCAGCTGTAATTGTATCAGTGTATGTTGTTTCATTACTTTCTTTGATGATTGACCTCGTTATACTTGGCTTTATTTACTGAAAGATCCTTACAAAAACTTGAATGTCTTCTCTACCTTATTAAATGATATAAAAATTAAGTTTTTTTCTACTACTAATTTTTTTCAGACTAATAATACTCTAATACCTACAACATGGTTTTCAAAGTATTTGCATTACAAAGGGAATTGTACATCAAAATTCTTTCCATACACTCCATTGCAAAATGGCACTGTAGAATGCAAATAACTAACAAACTTTTAACGTTGTACATACTTTTATGATTTAAATGTTTTAAAATATATTAGGTTGATGCAATCCTTATTTCGAAATTTTCAAGATTAATCATATCTTGTCATCATTTTTGCACAAAAAAATTCCTTAACAAATGATATATTCTTATGAACCCATTTTTTCCTTACCACTCAAAATCTTTGGTTGCATGTGCTTTGTTCACAACCACAACGCTGGCCAAGAAAATTATCTCGATGTGATTGTCGATGTTTCTTTATTGGATATTCCCGCACTCAAAATACATAGAAGTGTTTTTTTTAATCATGGATCACATGTTTGGATGTTAGTGTTGATGTCACCTTCTGTACAGACACCTATTTATTTTCTAAGTAAAAATGCATGTATCACCATACCCCTGCATTGTCGTAATATATCTGCACCATCAAGACATGATGTGTCTTCCTCTCATGTCCTCAAAGTGTATGATAAGAAGAACAACTAGAATCAACCTAAAGTATCTCTAGCTATGACATTTACAAAGCATGTTGATCCACCTCCAATTATTGGAGACACTGTAGGGTTATTGTAGTTTCTCATTCTGATTACTTCTTGCAATAAGAAAACCACAAAGGTCTAGTGTGAACTATAATATTTCTCAACATGTGAATATAGATCACTCAAATGGAAGAGTTTATTATAACCTTGTCTTCTATTACTATTATTAAATATGTTCAGGGAGGTAGTTGAAAATTCTAGGTTGAAGCAAGACAAGTATGAGGAGATGAGTGATCTCGAATCTAGGGGCACATATAACATGTCTACCTTCCTTCATGTAGCCATATTGTTGACATTTGTTAATTCTAAACTATAAGTTTTTGCCAAATGGGAGCAATGAACATATAAAGTCCATACTTGTTGCTAAGGGATACACAAATGAATCTGCAATTGAATATTTTGAAACCTTTTCTCTTGTTATCCATCTAATTTTTTTGTGTTTGTTCCCTTCTCTAATGTTGTGAATTGGGGCTAGTAGTTTTGAAAATGACTTCTTATAAGGGGAGTTGTAGGAAAATAATTTTATAGGCCAACCTCCTGGATATGTTTCTCAATGGGAGTACTCAAGTGAATTTTGTTGTAGTAATAGAGGACATATATGGCCTAAAACAAATTCCTTGGATGTAGTTTGATAAATTATTTTTTATACTAAAAATTTCAATTTTTCTCATTCTCAGTGTCATCATCTTATTAACCCATAATACTGACATTGTCATTCTTATTATATATGTGGAATATATCATTTTTTCAGTAGTAAGGATAGATTTTTAACTAATACTAAAAATATCTCATCAAAAATTTGTTACCAAAGACCTAAGTCATTTATGATAATTTGCTACTAATGACCTAAGTAATCTATGCTACATTCTAATTATTGAGGACACACTATGGAAAAGAGGAATATCTTTATCATAGAGGAATTACACCTTAGGATATTTAACTAGGGATAGGGATTCTTAAGTGCTGACCTACTCTTTCTCCTATGGGTCAAGCACGTCTAATGACAAAAAACTACTCCACTTGTGGATGATAAGTTCATATACAAATACCTTCTTTGGAAGCTCTTGAATCTCACTAACATTAGAATAGGTATTTTTTTGTTTTGGATTTCCTTACTCAACTTATAGACCACCCTAGATAAATTCATTAGGATCAATGCACCTTCTTGAGTCTTGAGATATTTAGAGAATTTTCTTGGGAAATGACTATTCTATAAATAAAAATAGCATCTGAATGTTATTAGATATTCTGATGAGACCATGCCGGTAGTAAATATGATAGATGATCCACCTCAAGATATTGTACCTTTATGGGTGGTAATATAGATTCATGACATAGTAAGAAGAAAGATATTATTACTAGTTCGTATCGTGCAATGATGCTTACTACTTGTGGGATCTTGTGGATTAAGCCCCTTGTATATTTTTTTTTATTACACATATGATTCCAATGTACTATAAAAATTAGGAGTTGGACTTGATCTCCAACAATCCAATCTTTAACGAAAGGATAAAACACATTAAGGTGGACTGTTACTATCTTTATCATGTCATGATAACAAAGAATATTACAACTCCTTTCTTACTAACTATAGATTTCATATGACATCTTCACCAAGCCCCTTACTGGGAATAGGGTTTTGGAGTTGTGATGTGGCCATGATGAATATGTACCCTCTACCTTAAGGCAAAGTGTTGACATATATATATACATATATATATATGTATATATATGTATATATATTCCTTTATATATAGTAGACTAGAGTTTTTCAATTTCTCCCTTTTTGAGTTATATACATTCAATTCCCACATATTCCTTATTACTAAATCATATCTCAGGGATGACTCCCTTGTACAACCCCTTCCAAATGTAGAATTAGAGCACCAACAAACATCTTCTCAATATTTTTTTTTGGTCATCTTTGAGGAAGACCTCATTGGATATGGAGTCAATAGGAGAAGTTGCAAGTGAATAACCTTGGACAAAATACAACACCTTTGAATCTGGTGACTTTCCCAAGATCTAAAAATAATTGGAAATGCAAACATGATCCTAAAGCTAGTCAAACAAAGTAGTTTTTCTTAACTAATATTCCAGAATGGTTGGCATCTATGATAATTAAAAGAAAGTCCCTAAAATATGGTATCATATCTTGGGTTAGATGATTCTCCAGAGACAAAAGGATCTAGGTATAAATGATAATATAGATGTTGAACATAAACTGAATGATATGCATACTAAATGAATTCAATATTCAACTACTTTGATCAATTTTCTAAGTATTGGGATAAGCTAGTACACAAGTGTTGACTGTACTTCTCATGGATGCGCTGACCAAGAATCTAGATAATTATAGTATGGGAGTAAAATATGATGTAATATGTAAGTACTAAACATAAATATGAAAAAGAGAATGTATTTTATAATTAAATGTCCTGAAGACAAGTTAGAAATTTCACACAAAAAAAATAAATGGATCTAATGAATTTTGAAGGTATTTCCTATTGATTTTGAATATGAGTATGAATATGAAATTCTAAAATAGATATCAAAGATAATATTATTTATTAAGATAACTAATGATTTTTACAATAATAAGGATTAAATTATGATCTTGATCATTGAGATAAATGATCAAAATTCAAAAGAATATGAAACATGACATGAATGATGTATTGATAGTAATGTGTTAACAAGATTTGAGAAATAAATGTATATAATACTCAAAGAGGGATATGATGATAATATGGGAAGGAATATCCATCTTAATGATTGTAAATTCACTAATTTCAATATAAAAGATCCAACAAGAAAGAAATGACACAAAGTGAAAGAAAAATGAACTGAAAGTCATTCTAGCAAGATGATAAGATTGCATGATTAGATGGTATGAGTTTCTTCCATATATTTTGTTGGATTTCATGAGGAAATCTTAAAAGGAGAATAGAATTTGTAATTTCTTAAGTTCGTTTTAGCCCACTAGTTAGTGCTTACTTAGAGGATTGCATGCTTTACTAAGATGATACTAGTTTAATTTTTATTAATGATGGTCGTTTGATATGATATATTGAACTTTATAAGACATCTTATACATGTTTTTTGAATAAATATGGTTTGAGAAATCGAAACCCTAGTTGATAAAATTGAGGCTCTTGTTTGTATAAGAAATAAAACTGTTATAAGTATAATAGTGTAGTAGTTGATTTGATATTTTTTGTAGTTCATGTTATATTTAAATTTGGACATAGTTTGAATAACTCAAGTATAAATGTTCTTGAAAAATATTTGAACTTCTAGGGGATTTGTGGACCTGTTGGTTGGCTATATTTCCCAAATACAAACCCATCCCACCATGTTTCATGCTGTGATATATCGATCTAATATTTGATTTTTATCAATTTATTGGTATATTCAAATGGGCTGGAATCTTAACTTTTAATTTGGAATTAAATTTTAGACATCCTTTAAAATGAATTGATTTTTGGATGATATATGACTTATATAGAGTTTGTTATCGACCGAGATTCTTATGAGTAATAACTCATCTGACCAACCATTCTAAATAAATAAATAAGTGGCACTGTCGGAATGGTTTCTCGGCATGAAAATCGATAATCGGAATCAATATGCAAAAATACCCAGATTAAGATCTGGATAGGGAAAATAAATGGATCTTAACCTGAAAAGGACGTTTGTCTGACCCTTAGGTCGACAAATGTGGGAGGTGAGGGCGGAGCCCCCAGAAAAAAAATGCTGGGTTAAAAATAATAGTAGGATCTGATTATAATAAGTATTGGAGGAGAGATGGACCTTTGGAGGACGTCATTATTGAATTTGGAAGTGGTCTGACTGCTTCGGACATGCCGTGTGACTTGTCAGGGGTAAGATGCAGACTCCTGATGACACGCTGTGTGGGCTTCTGACACGCCGTGTAGCTTTGACAGCTCCCAACAACACGTCGTGTGGGAACGAGGCACGCCATGTCGGATGTCGGAAGCGTGAACTGGATCTCCGGGGACACACCGTGTTCCAAGTGGACACGTCGTGGCTGAAGTCGGAGGCATAACTCAGATGTCCACCGACAAGTTGTGTTTGTTGTGATATGCACCGTCAGAATGAGTTTTGGAATCGAACATGGTGTGTGTTTTGAGCGACATGTCGTGTCTTTTACTTTCTGGACAAAACATCGCGCCGTCAGGGTGATTTCTGAAATGCGACACGCCATGTTGTTTGGACAACACGCCGTGTCGGCGGGGGCTGATGCACAATCTCGATGAGAATTTGCGCCATCAAGGAGATAAGTACCCCGAGAATTAGCACCATGGGTCGATGGGAATTAGCGTCATCTTTTGTACTCCTTTGATCATGAACAGAGGTGATTCCTTGCTTGACCACGGCCGGATCTGGACGGAAATTTGCGTCATCCAGGGTCCCAAGATGTGGTGTAGCGATGAAGCGGCTGGACGCAGAGATGATGGATGTGCAGCGGCTCAACGCAGAGACGGCAGGGCAACGAGGCGGTAACGACAATGGCAGTGGTTGTTGGAGCGGAAGGCAGATCTGCTTTGGCGTGGTTGCTTCAATGGCGGCGGCTGGGTATGGAGCTGCTTGAGATGTCGGGGAAAGTAAAGACAACGATGACTATGATGACGGCCACGAGAGAGACTCGGCGGCTTCCTAGATAATGTCCGAGAAGGATGGCATCGGCAGATAGCTTTAGATCGAAAAACAAAGATTGTATGCCGGGAAGGTTGGCGCCGACGTACAAATCTATGTGAAAGTGGGAGAAAGAGCCATGGAGGTCGGAAGTGCATAGCGGCAGCCGACCTATGCCATGGAAGAGGCGGCGGAGGCCGCCCGCAGGGGGGCACTCTCCTTGTGCTCTCTTGAGGAGAGGAAGGGGCGGCGGCTGCTAGGGTTGGATCTGGTGCCGGAGAGAGAAGAGGGAAGGAGGGGCGGCGGCTAGGGTTTTCTCCTCAGAGCTACTGCTCCGATACTATGTGAAGAAGTGTATACGGGAATGTCGTGTTGTTGTATTGACATGTACACCCCTATCATATATATAGGAAAGGAGGCTATTACAAGGAAGTACAAAGGAAGTGGACTAACCCTAATGGGCCATGGGCAACAGGCCCAAGTAGGCTCTGGAATATTAAAAGACGGCTAATTGTTGTATTAGATAGGAGAAACCCTGCTCCTATAAATAGGAGAACAGGGAAGCATACAGGACATAAGACAACCCTAATGGGCCAAGACGCAGACCCATATTACAAACTAATAATAAAACACTAACTAAATAACTCTCAACACTCCCCCTCAAGCTGAAGTTGGGAGAATCCCAAATCAGCTTGCAAATAGAAAGTTGGACTAAGAAAACAAAAAAATAAAATAAAACGATAAACTAAGCCCATATAAGAGTTTTCTCCCCCTCAATATTACATTAAAGCACTCAAACACTCAGAAACTCATACACTCCCCCTTAAGTAGATACTCCAAGCAAGCAGGCAAGCAGGTCACAGAAGCTTCTCGATCATCTGGAGCAAAAATAAGCAGCAACACGATCATCTGGAGCAAAAGATTAAATAGTTGATAGACACCAAGGTCTTCATCAAAGTCGTCATAGTAGCCAGAGAGTGCTGGATCAAAGTGACAGAGCCCAGAGAGTGTTGTATCATAGTAGCAGTAGTAGTCAACGTGCGAGACAGGGCACGGACGAGCCAGAGAATGTTGGCACACAGAAGTAGAGAGTCACCGTGTAAACAAGGCACGGACATGCCAGAGAGTACTGGCGCACAGCAGGTCAAAGTCCCAAAGAGTGTTGGGTCACAACAGTCAACGTGCAAATAAAGCACGGACAAAGAAAGAATCAACATGCACAAGGCACGGACAGTGGCAACACACAGATAAAGTGCGACAAAATGTAGAAAGTAGAGTCGACGTAGCCAGATAGAAGACCATCAGCAAACCAAAGGGCAACATAAGCAGAAATAAGCTCCAGATACAAAGCACTCCAAGAAGCTAGCAGTAAGCGTCAATAGTAGAAGTCCAAAAGTTCTTCAACAACTGCATCAAGATCCACAAAATATAAAGCAGCAAAAAAAATCCTCATAGATATAAGCAGAATAAAATTCCTTTCTTCATCTCACATCTCCTCTATTTCTCCCCCTCACACCAACCACAGAAGGAAACGAGTGGTTGGGGTGGACAAACACAAGTTCCATTAGATTCAGGGAATGAAACAAAAAGAGGTGCAAGTGGTGTAAAAACCTCACACATAATCAATATGTAGACCATGGTGCGCAGATTATTCAAGGAGGCAGCCATATTAGCAGTATAGCAGCAATAGCACTAGAGCAATAGCGGCGACATAAATATATGGCACCAGTAGCAGCAAAAAAAAGGTAAATCGCAGCAATGCAATTGTAGCAGCAGTAGAGGGCTTTAAAGGCCAAAGTATTTCAAACCAGTAGCAGAAAAGGATAGCACTCAGTAAGGAAAACGTCAGAAAAAAAAATATTGTGCAGCAGACACGCTGCTACAGTACCAGCGACAGCATAGAGATTAGAAAATGAAACTCCAGCTCATTCCATAGAGATCTGATTGTTTGGCAGCTAGGGTAGGAGATGCTCAAGACATAGACGACCCAAATGGAGCAGGTCCTAAGGAGAGGCAACACCTTAGTAGGCCGTAATGGAGCCGGAGATCAGGAGCACGGACAGACTTGTACAGACTGCCAAAAGAATATGCAATAACTCCTCCAAGGAATGCGGAAGACTCTCACCCTCTCCTAGAAGCCGCTAAGGGGTTGAGGAAGAGAAGGGGGCACTGGAGGCAGGCAAAAAATCATGAAGGAGAGGGTCGGATGCTCCCAAAATCCCGCCATGCTACAGTAGCCTCCTGTAGCAATATGGCAGAATTGAAGGAATAGGAAACCATGCACAACAGCAAGTGAAAGGGAGCATCAACAGCAGCAAAAAGGAGATGGAGCAATAGAATTTATGGAATGAAAGAGTGGACAAGGCCTGCAGGCGGCCAAGAAAGAAGAAGGGGTGGCCGGCCGCCGGCTGTGGCTCTCTCTTTTCTCCCTTTTACTTGACAGCTAGGGTTTTGGATCTCTGCTCTAATACCATCTAGAATATTAAAAGATGGCTAATCGTTTTATTAGATAGGAGAAACCCTGCTCCTATAAATAGGAGAACAGGGAATCGTATAGGACATAAGACAACCCTAATGGGCCAAGACACTTAGGCCCATATTACAAACTAATAATAAAACACTAACTAAATAACTCTCAACATAGGCAATAGACTTATAACCTATTAACTAAATAGGCTATATTCTAACATTATGGTAAAATATAACACATTACATATAAGTTTATGCACAAAGTATGAACAAACAAGCTCTGTAGTTGGACTGGTCTATATTTTTTTCAACTTGAAATCAGCCCCCGTAGTGTGACTCGGCTCCCCCTAATGTCACTTTCTGGATCCGCCACTGCTTGTAGTTATATTAAGTTTAAGTTACCTTTCTGCTAACTTGCTATCAAACACCAACATGTAGCATATATCTGTTTCATAATTGCTCGCATGAAATCTGATGTGGATATTGCGCCATTATATGTTTTTTACTTGCCAATATCAAGTGTTCCATTCATGTGGTATGTGCTCTCGATCTCCTTCATTCCTCTGGTGGGCTTTCCATCCAAATTCTATGTATAGGTCTGAGAGCATAAAAGTTACTGGAGCAGCAGATGGGGAAAGTCCATATGGTATTCTTGAGTCATTTGTTGAAGCAGCTGATACTGATGAGAAAAACTAAAACAAATGAGAATAAGTGGGGAAATAATTCAAGAAGCTCTCAAAAAGAATAGTCGGCTAGATAGATTTGTTCAAGCTTCATAGTGAAATCCGTAGATCAGAATTCTACTTCACCAAATAAAGGTTATTCGACGAGACAATGAAAAGTGATTGATCGTGTGCCCAGTGTAGTTCAAAATTGGGTGATTTCAGTTTAGGGACCTCAAGAGACCTTTGCAAATAGACCAAGGGCGCCTTTGAGGTGTGTTGGTTCTCTATTAAAGAAGCATCTTCTAAAGAAAGGTTTCAAATTTAGATGTACAAAATCATTTGATTGTTTTATATATTTTAAGAAAAAATATGTATGATTCTTATTAGAATGTGTGGTATTCAACCCAAAACCAATTGGCAATGGGTGAAGGGACCACACACCTTATAAGCTCCAGGACCTCCCCAGAGCTCAGCGATATGGGACTATTCTAACATCCCCCCTCAAGTGCAGCCACTTTTGTGGGCTTGCACTTGTTCTTTTTTAGGTAGGGTGTGGTCCTCACACTTGTCTCGTGGGGTCCGCTCTGATACCATATTAGAATGTGTGGTATTCAACCCAAAACCAATTGGCAATGGGTGAAGGGACCACACACCTTATAAGCTCCAGGACCTCCCCAGAGCTCAGCGGTATGGGACTATTCTAGAAATTCTTTTTGAAATATATGTATTTACGACCCTAAAATTTGTCTCTACTATATGTGGCCATCAAACTGGAAAATTTGTCCTTATTAGTATATGCAACAGATTTATGTGGTCATTAATACTACTAATGACTAACAATTTATATTACCGTTATTGGTATGCGTGGCAGAATCATGTAATCGCTAATATTATCAATGACTAACCATTTTTTTATTGTTATAACCAACAACACAATATCAAAGTTGACGTTAACACCAATAACTACAAATTGAAATTAATCGCCACAAATTTTATTTACGGCAAGACCAGTAACGAAAACATGCGACGACTTTCTTTTCTTGTCATTAATAGTTATAACGAGTGAAATTTGGTACATTTACAACAAACATTTTCCATCGTTATTATATTATTTTCCTGCATTGCAAGTCTATTATACTAATAGGAAGGAGAAGAATCAACATCCCAATCAGTGTTGGGATCTGGAGGTGTGCTTACTGGCTTGGCTCCCAAGATACCTGTTTCTTGTAATCAATCAAGGATATACTTGCGTTGAGATAGACAATACGGAGGTGTTCTTACTGGCTTGGCTCTCAAGATACCAATTTCTTGTAATCGATCAAGGATATACTTGCATTGAGATAGACATACTCCAGAAGAGGAATGGGATACTTCAATTTCAAAAAAATGGCACAATTTTCCTTGGTCTTTAGTAATAAAGTGTTTGCTTAGATATTCCATGGAAGCTCAAATACCTTGATGGTCACTTCCAAAATGGATGATATCATCTACATATACAATCAGAATAACTAGCCCAAAGTTGTTTTGACAAACACCAAATGATCAAAATGTGAGCAGTTAAAGTTAAACTTAGCAAGAATTTGACTTAATTTATCAAACCAAGCTCTTGGGTAGTTTAGGCCATAAATGGCTTTTCCTATGCAGCAAAATTTAGAACACTCTACCTGAGCAACAAATCCAGGAGATTGCTCCATATACACCTCCTCGTGCAGATCTTCATACAAGGTGTTTTTGACATCTAATTGGAATAGAGGCCAGCCTTTATTGACAGCCACAGATATAAGTAAATGGACGAGTTAAGACGAGATACAGGCAAAAATGTCTCAAAGTAATCTACACCATAAGTCTATGTATAGCCTTTAGCAACAAGGCAAGCCATAAGGCATTCAACTGTACCATCAGGTTGATATTTAAAGTAAAGATCCATCTACAACTCATAGGAGAGACATGAGCAAGGGCATCTACCAAGTCTCATGTATGTTGTGTGTGAAGAGCTTCTATTTCCATCTCCACGACACAATGCCAAGCAAGATGTGTCAGGGCTTCAGCCGTAGTCCTAGGCACAAAGACACTGGAAAAAACAGTACTCAAATTCGCAAACTTGAACCAAGATTAGTATCACAACATAATTGCTTAGAGGATGTCAAGTACAAGTGTGCACCCCTTTCCATAAGCCAATCAAAATATCCAAATCAGAAGGTACCTGGTTTTTGTCATGATCTGTCGATGAGGATGGAGGATTGGTTGATGGAGGAGCCATAGAGGGAGTTGTATTCTTGCGGCGTCTTTGGTAAACTTGAGAGGAACAACAACATGCTCTGCAGAATATGGCACAACAGGTAAAATACATAGAGTTGATACCATATCAGAAAGTATAGTGTATCTTCAAAAACACTATATCTGCACTAACGAACCATTTCTTAATTGTCAGGTCATAACATTTGTACCCTTTTAAATTTTGGAGTACCCAAAGAAGATACAATTGTAAACCTCGAGTCAAATTTGGTTAATCCAGTTTGAACATAGTGCACAAAACATGTACTTCTGGAATTTCTAAGGGGCCCAAAAAAAGGAGGAGCCTCGGGGTACAGAATACTAAATGGGATTTGATTGTTTAAAATAGAAGAGGGGTTCGGTTTATCAAACATGAAGTGGGAAGGTAACTACCCAAAACATCTTAGCGACGTGATAGTCAAACATAATTGTCCAAACCATGGTTATCAGAACCGAACCTAACCGTCCGGTTGAACCGCGAACCGGTCACTCTACCGGTTCGGTCCCCTCCCAAAGCCGGAAATGAAGTCTGACCGGCATCAAACCACTGAACCGACCGGTTGAACCGGTGAACCGGCCCGATTTTAGCCCAACCTGTCGATTCTCTCACTTAGCAAGTAAATCTACTGTTGTTGCTATTTTTGTTAATAAATTTTAAATACTATATAAATGTTGGTATGTAAATGTCAATGAATAGAATATATTTGTTATTTGCTTTGTTTATCAAATTATTGTGAGCAGTTGTGCTATTATTCATGTTTCATAACTTTTGCAAGGATATTTTCCATGAGTATCAAAGACATTTATATATTTTTAAATTACTAGTGACATCATATTGGCATCACAGTTTGAACCGGTCAGACCACTAGTTGAACTAGTGAATTGGGAACCAGAGGCCTCACTGATTCGCTGGCCGGTTAGAGTCTGACAACCTTGGTCCAAACAACTTCTAGAAGATGATCGTTCTTTCTCTCTGCAAGACCATTCTGTTGAGTGCAGGATCATGATGTTTGTCGAATGGTGGCGTGGTGCCAACTTTTTTACATAAAGTATTGACAGAGTATTGCATGAATTTTAGGGCATAGTCTGTCCTAAAGATTTTTATGAGCTTATTAAATTGAGTTTTAATTTCAACAAAAAAGCACAATTCATGTCAAGAAAATGTGTCATTTCCTTAAGTAAAAACAAACAAGTAGCAGAGAGTAATCATCAATAAAGGTCATAAAATAGCAAAATAATGTCTCACTCATTACTAAACATGGTCTTTATCAGCATGCACAATATTAAAAACACATCTAGTTTGTTTTCCTAATTGGCATAGATGGAATTAAGTGTCCGAGCTTTGAGGTAGAAGGGTGACCCAGGCGATAGTGCCACTGAAGACCAAGAACTGATGAAGATAGTAGTGGAGTAGCTTGTAGAGCGTCAAGATAGTATAATTTGTCTGGTCCCTGATGGCCCAAACCAATCATTATCCTCATATGCAGATCCTGAAAGACACGTCCATTAGGATCAAACGTAATAGAGCACTGAAATTTTTTGATAGTTTTACTAATAGAAAGTAGATTCAGAGGTGATTGAGGAACATATGAGGCCAGTCTGAGTAAAAAATTATTCGATGTTCGAATATTTCCAACCCCATGTACTGGGGATTGAGTGCCATCTGCTATGGTGACAAAGGGAATATATGAAGCAGTCATATCACAAAAGAGTGTAGAATTGCCAAAAATATGAGTAGAAGAACCAGAGTCAGTGACCCATTTGTTTTTTACCATAGGGAGTCTAGGAATTCAGAAAAGTAGAATCATCATCAGGGCATGCAGCCTTAGTCGGAGCAGGGAGTCTCTCTTGGAGTCATAGTCACAATATACTCTGTTTTTTTTTAAAAAAACGCATTTAAAACGCGTATTATTCACGTGTCGTATATGACAGGCGTTTTAAACTCCAAACCGAATAATATGTTTTAAACGTGTTTAATTCGCGTTTTATACGCGTATTGCGTTTTAAATGTGTTTAATACGTTTTTTTGTCATTTTAAACAGTTATGTACTTTTGCTTCACATTTGTTTTTTCCACGTCCTTTTTTACTTGTAGCGGGGTTCCACTAAATTGTCCAACCTTCCTCCTCTATCCCTGAACACACCAGGAGGAGTAACCCTCGACATTCTACATGTACGCTCCATCGTTCTCCTCCATTCTCACCCTTTCTTCCCTGATTTGTGCCTGCTGCTCCCACTTCTTCCCCTTCGTCCAATATTAGGGTAATTAGTTTGATGTTTGGTCATTTTCAATCATTATATGTATGTATGTATATATATGTTTTTATATATATATGTGTGTGTGTGTGTGTGTGTGTGTGTATATATATATAATCTATTTTTTTGCCGACTTTTTTCCGAATAGTTGATCGAACTTTTACCGTACATTGACCGATTTTTATCCGAATTTTCTGCATAATTCCTGATTCCTGAATTCTTCAACTTGTTCGTACGTATGCCGAATACCGAATTTGTGACTATGCTTGGAGTAGTTTGTCAAATTCAGTGTGGATCCAATCTGCAAAAGCAGTAGAGGTTTGGCAGGTTCTTCCTCGGTATAGTCTGTAAAGGCATGATTAGCCCGTGTCTTGGGATATCCATGTTTCACCTAACAACACTCGGCTATTCCGATCACAAAAGTTACAATGTCTTGAGCCAAGGGGTGGACCTCATTGCTAGGTCCAGTAGAGGGCTGGCTACGTTCAGGTCTAGAAGGGGGCCGACCACGTCCAGGTCCAGATGGCTCAAAATGACCATGGCCTCCACCATGGCCATGGCCTATGTCAAAGCTAGAGTCACCAGAAAGGACAGCGAGAGTCAAGGTCTCGGAGGAAGCAGACGGTGAAGAAGAAACAGACGGAAGGCGTTCGACTCTCTTCATAATATTGTGCAATTTAGGTGGAGGATCACTGGATAAGATCTTATCAACAACTCCCCCAAAGAAAGTCGACAATCCAGCAAAAAATTGAATTAAGTTGTAGTCATTTCCCTACCTTTGGATTTCAGTATTGTCATATGACAGGGGATGGTAAACCTCAAACGTATCCCAAAGTGAAAAGTGTTGGTTAGAATAATCTTCAACTGAGTTATCATTAGAGAATTCTTTCTTTGCCAAATTCTTAAAATTTTCAAAGATCTTTTTAGGGTTTTGTTAACGTGAATAAACATAAGATAATTGATCCCACATGACCTTGGTAGTTTGAAGTCGAAGCAGTAATTGACTTATTTTAGGTTGTGCATTGTTTATCATCCAGGTCATTACTCCTGAGTCGTCCTTAAAGAATGCTTGGTTTTCTCATCACCGGTCTCGACTGGATAGGTGGTGCAATGGTATTACGATGACAGTATTGGCTTTAAGCATTGACGTGCAACTCAAATGATGCAGACATCGTATGGTAGTTAGAATCATACAGTTTTATTGTGGTCATACAAAGTGTTCTTAAGTTATCAGTGGAGGCCATGATGGAATCTAGTATGTGCTCAGTCCACACAAGTCACCAGAAAGATATAGAAGAGTAGCAGCTCAGATAAAAAAAGCGGCGTGAAGCATCACCCCAAATAACAACAAAATGTGTACAAAAAGAAATAAGGAACCAATGCCACACCATCAATTAGATTGGCATGTGACCAAGGTGGAAGGGAGGGAGCAAGTCCCTCCCTAAAATGTAAATCCAGACCGAGTAAGAGGTGTGCTATATCAAGAACAGTCTGGAAGGGTAGATCAAAAGCAAGTGATGTAAGAAGAAATGAAGGAGGAAGAAGACGGAAACACCGATCACATGTCGGCTGCAAGAAGCAATAAACGTGAGCAGGGCTTGAGCCTACACACTTGTATTTATATATTAGAGTAAATACATGAGGTACAAAGAGAGAAAAAGCATAAAAACAACATTCCATAAATAAAATATGTCAGCCGCCGGTTTGCCGTTCCGCCACTGTGCCGGTGTCGATACCATCGACTTGTGTCGATGGTATCGACGGAGTATTCTCTTGTGCATGAACCAATCTCGATACTATCGACCTGTGTGTCGATAGTATCGACCGAGATGCAGTTGGCTTCAACATGAACCTGGACAGAACTTGATACTATCGACAGAGTGTCGATAGTATCGACCTAGATGCAGGTTGCTTCACACTCCCCCTCAAGCTGGAGAGTACACATCGTGGATGCCCAGCTTGCCACAGAGTTTCTGAAAAATTGCTGAACCCAAGGGCTTTGTCAGAATATCTGCTAGTTGATCTTCAGACCTAACATATGGAGTCACAATAGTGCCGTCTTTTATTTGATCACGAATAAAATGTCAATCAACCTCTATGTGTTTTGTACGCTCATGAAAGATAGGATTCCTGGCGATGTGCATGGCAGATTGATTGTCACACTTGAGCTCCATAGAAGGTAGAAGAGAAATTTGTAATTCAGATAAAACAGATTTGACCCATTTTAATTCACAGCATGCATGGGCCATAGCACGATACTCAGCTTCAGTGCTAGATCTAGCAACCACATGTTGCTTTTTACTTTTCCATGTGATAAGATGATCACCTAGAAAGGTACAATAGCCTGATGTAGATCTCCTATCAGTATGATCACCAGCCCAGTCAGCATCTGAATATCCTGTGAGAGACAGAGTAGATGGAGGTGCCTTTGGTCTAGAATATGCGATACCTTTACCGGGAGCACTTTTTAGATACCTCAGAATTCTACAGACTGCTATCCAGTGTGATTGTCACGGAGAATGCATATATTGGCTGACGACGCCCACAACAAATGAAATATCCGGTCAGGTGACAGTTAGATATATCAACTTACCCACTAGTCTCCTATAATATTCTGGATCTGGATACTCAACATCATCAACCACCTCTTTGATGTGATAATCCATTGGAGTATTTACCGGATTAGATTCAGCCATGCCTGTCTCCTTTAACAAATCAAGCACATACTTTCTCTGAGATAAATTGACACCTGCATGAGATCTAAGCACTTCAATGCCTAGAAAGTATCTCAGTTTGCCCAGATCCTTTGTATGGAAATGTTTGTGCAAACCCTCTTTGACACTAGATATTCCCATGGTGTCACTGCCAGTAATCACTATGTCATCAACGTATACTAGAAGAATAATGGATCCACGGGAAGAGCTGGAGTAAAATAAGGAATGATCAGTCTTGGAGTGAGAAAAACCCATCTGAAGAATAACTTCACTGAACTTGTCAAACCAAGCTCTAGGTGACTGTTTCAGCCCATAAATAGCCTTTTTTAATTTGCATACTTTCTGACACTCCCCTTGAGTAACAAACCCAGGAGGTTGCTCCATATATACTTCTTCCTATAGATCACCATGGAGAAATGCATTATTTACATCCAGCTGAAATAATGGCCAATCAAAGGTAGTAGCAAGAGAAATAATGATCCGCACAGAATTCAGGCGAGCAACAGGAGAAAATGTTTCAAAGAAGTCAACACCATAGGTTTGGGTGTAGCCCTTTGCAACCAATCGAGCTTTCAACCTTTCAACAGATCCATCCGGATTGTGTTTAATAGTGAAAACCCATCTACAACCTACTACTTTCTTTCCTGCAGGAAGATCAACCAGATCCCAAGTACCATTATTTAAGAGAGCTGACATCTCACATTGCATAGCTTGTGTCCAGCCACTGTTCTTCATAGAATCATAATGATTTCTTGGTATAGTCATAGAATCAATCCCAATAGCGAATGCACGAGCCTGCTTAGACAAATGAGACAGGCAACATACATTTTAAATAGGATGTTTAATAGTACAGGACCTAGTACCTTTCCGAACAGCTATAGGAAGGTTGAGATCTGATGTCTCTGTAGGATTCTCTTGAGTAGAAGGCGATGGTGAGGGCTCAGGGACTGGTGCCGCTACTTCTTCTGGATCTTGCCTGCCTCGCCTATGATATACATGTGTATAATGCTCAATGACGGGTCTATCTCCTGCTTGTTCATCCGGAATAGAAGTAAAGTCTGGAATGATAGGTGGCACTCCCTCACTCAGCACTGATGGTGCCAGTCTCTCATTTTGTATTTTTGGTGGCTCTCCCTCACTCAACTGCTCCCCCTTGCTCATAGCATTGGAGAAATATGGAGTGGTCTCATGAAAAGTGACATCCCTAGACACAAACATGCGACGAAGACTAGGACAATAACACTTGTATCCTTTTCTCGTAGTAGAGTAACCCAGGAACAGTGTTTTAAGGGACCTAGGAGACAGCTTGTCGGTCTTAGGGTCGAAGTTATGGACAAAGGAAGTGCAACCAAAAACTCTAAGAGGAATAGGATAGGGAGAGTCCTTGGGACGCAAAACAGAGAAAGGAGTCTGTCCTTGAAGAACAGAGGAAGGTTGCCTATTAATCAAGAAACAAGCAGTTAAAAGAGCTTTAGACCAAAACTTCTTGGGCACATTAGATTGAAACATAATAGATCGAGCAATATCAAGAAGATGACGATTCTTCCTCTCTGCCACCCCATTTTACTGAGGGGTGTGAGGACAAGAAGTGCGGTGAATCATACCAACCGAGCTACAAAAATCAGACATAGCCTTCTGAACATATTCCAAAGCATTATCAGACAGAAGAATTTTTATATTGCAATCAAATTGGACTTTAATTTCAGTGTGAAAATGTTTCACAATAGACAACACGGACTCTCTACTTTTAAGAAGGTAGATCCATGTCATGCGTGAGAAATCATCGACAAAGGAGATAAAATAACGAAAACCATTATAACTCTGGTCTTTTACAGGACCCCACACATCACTATGCACTAACTCAAAGGGACGAGAGGCCCGTTTATTGACACGACTGGGATAGGATAATCTATGGTGCTTTCCCAGTTGACATGACTGACACTCTAAGGAAGATAATTGGGACAATTCTGGTTCCAACTTTCGCAGGTTCTCCAAAGAAGGATGTCCATATCTGCAATGCCATAGAAAGGGAGAACCACTCAACAGGATAGATGGAGCAGGAGCAGACATTTGACGAGGTAGACTGTCACCGTTGAAAAGGTAGAGATCACCTTTCCTAGGCCCCCCACCAATCGTCTTCATACTCTTGAGATCCTGTAAAATAAAACAAGAAGGTCCAAATATTACCCAACATTTTAGAGTGTCAATCAGTTTTGCAACAGAAAGTAGATTAAAAGGAAATTCAGGCACAAAGTGAACTGATTTAAGATCAATCTTGGGTGATAGGGAGACAGATCCACTAGCTAAAACTCTTTTCACTGAACCATCTGCCAGTGTAACAGATTGGTGAGGAATAGATGAGTCAATAGTGTGGAGCAATCTCCTCATACCAGTCATATGCTGAGAGGCGCCAGAATCAACCACCCAAGATGAGGATGAGCCAGATGCTATGAGAGATGTTGCCTGATTACCAGTTGCCTGATTACCAGCTGTAGATGCTAAATTTGTCGATGAAGAAGATGCTGATGATCCCATACTCATGTGTTGTGTCGCCTGAATGAACCGATCATACTCTTCTTGAGTGAGAGTGATGCCGGTGCCAGAAGTAGTACCCACAGTTGTAGAGGAGGAGGATCCTGTAGTGGTGGCACAATGTGCTACCCCCACAGGTGGTGCAGCAGGTCTTCCATGTTTCTTCCAACACTTCTCCACTGTATGTCCCGGTTTGTCACAAAAGGTGCATTTTGGACGTGTCCCACACCCTCTACCCATACAGGGGCGTCCTCCTCGTACTGCAGCAGCAACGGACGCATGAGATTCTCCAGAAGATATATCAGGAACAAAAGAAACAGACTCAAACAAAGATTGCTGGATCCTTTAATAAGCCTCCACAAGGCTGGGTAGTTTATCAGTAGCCAAGATAACGCTCCGAGCGGAGCTACAAGTAGAGTTAAGCCCAGATAAGAATTTGGTTGTAACTAGATCAGTTCTATCCTTTATTTGTTCTGCAACAGCCACAGGATGATAATAACTTAGCTCTTGAGCAAGAGCCTGAATTGCCCCAAAATATTCCTCAAGAGATCGGTCACCCTGTTTTTCAGCAAACAAACGATCATAAATCATAAACTGACGGAGAGCATTCTTCTCTTGAGAGTAATGTTGCTTCACTGCGTCCCATATTTCCTTAGCCGTAGAGTAGAACATGAACCGTGCGGCGATTGCGGATTCCATACTATTCCACAGCCAAGTCTTTACGAGACTGTCATGTCGCTTCCATTCAGCATACCCTTCATCAGTAGAGACCTTGGGACCCGAGTCAACATGCCTCGCTTTGTCACGAGCCTCCAAGACGGTGTGGATGGCGTTCATCCAAAGAATATAATTTTTCCCGTTGAGTTTGATAGAGGCGATAGGTGACACCTCGTTGTAGATCATAGGTATCTTGATATCCTCCATTGTAGAACGGAATATATGACGGATTGATACACGTCAAGAAAGATGTGGTGACGGAAAGATACACGTCACGCACAGAAGAAAACAAGAGAAATGCGTTACTGACGCATTCACAGCCTCCAAAGGATATTCCTAATCACACATGGAGGAGGTGTGACTAGGATGATGATTGAGACGAAGCTAGTCCTCCAGTGGTGTTTTTAGATGATCGTTGGATCACCTGGAGATCCTCAACTGCTTTGTGATAGCGGCTACGGTAGGATTAGATATCTACCGCAGACCCAGATTGTCTAACGGTGGTTCTTCTCAGCAGGAGGATTATGCCAAGCTGACGGGTGGGAAGCAGCCGGCCTTCAAGGAGAGAGAGACCTGTACAGATCCTCCAGAGAAGGAAGGAAGAAGCCCTAGATCGATCTCTGCTCTGATACCATGTAAGAAGAAATGGAGGAAGAAGACGGAAACACCGATCACATGTCGGCTGCAAGAAGCAGCAAACGTGAGTAGGGCTTGAGCCTACACACTTGTATTTATATATTAGAGTAAATACATGAGGTACAAAGAGAGAAAAAGCATAAAAACAACATTCCATAAATAAAATAGGTCAGCCGCCGGTTTGCCGTTCCGCCACTGTGCCGGTGTCGATACCATCGACTTGTGTCGATGGTATCGACGGAGTATTCTCTTGCGCCTGAACCAATCTCGATACTATCGACCTGTGTGTCGATAGTATCGACCGAGATGCAGCTGGCTTCAACATGAACCTGGACAGATCTCGATACTATCGACAGAGTGTCGATAGTATCGACTTAGATGCAGGTTGCTTCACATGTCGATATTATCGACCTAGATGCAGGTTGCTTCACAAGTGCAAAGGAAGAAACGGAGTTAGGAAGGTATATTAGTGATGGGCGGTGGGGATGGGTCAGAGACGGTGGGTGGTCAGGAGCAGCAAGTAGTGATCTACGGCGAGGGGGATAAGTGGTAGAGGGGTGATGGGCAGCAGATGGTGGCGGTGGGCAAGTGAAGAGCAGCGGGAAGAAGGGACGGGGTGAAGGGTTACATGCAATGGGTGGAGGTTACGGTGGCGGGTGGAGAAGAACAAGAGAGGTGGCGGGGATAGGGAAGAAGAAGGTGGTGGTAGGAGAGAGGGAATGGAAGCATTAGGGTTGGCTTGGGGGGGGATCAAACCACTCAGATATCGTGTGAGTAATAAAGTGTTTTATTGTTGAGATGTCTAAAACAAGATAGACCCTCTCTTTATATGGTATGAGAGAGGTCAGCAGGTATAGAGTTCACCAATATGGGATAAAAGACAAAATACTAAAAGCACAAAATAAATAACAAAAAACTAAAATATATAAACACAAATAAAGATACAAAAACTAAACAACATAGTGAAACGTATCCCTTATTATTTGGGGTACATGAAGACTTAGCCTTATCTTTATCTAAACATGAAGCATTCAACCCAATATACATGACCAATGATTAAGCAAAATCAACTAACTCCAATCTAGTCTTGAATTTATACAGGATATCTGCTTTTATTGATCACATTAAGCAAAGTTTCAGGTGCAAATATGTTAGTAATCATGCAAGACTTTAAAAACTGGTTCATTGAAGGAACCACCAAACAGATTTCACATAACCTTATAGAGAAATTTCTCTTAGAGGATAAATAACTTCTAGATGATAAACTCTAAGTGGTACCTATTAAACATAAAACTTTAACGTGTTAATGGAATGACAATCAGCATATGAGTAGCATTTTGATAAGTTGCATTTAGCTCTTTAGTTCTTCATAATAACAGAAAATTGTGTGATTTTAGAAGGCAACAATGTTACCCTTCCTTCATATTATCTCTTTCAATTGCACAGACGTAGGAAGTTTACAAACATGATGTCTGCAAGAAAAATAAAACCCTACAAACAAAATCGAAATGCATGTACTTAGACTGAGGGGTAAACTCTCATGTAAAATGTTAATCATCCGGCCAAATGAAACGCAATGATCAAATCCGACGATAATAAAAATAATACACCGTGATAAAAATCATGGTTCAGGTTTTATTAGTTGTCGGTTCTATGGAACCACTATATAAATAATGCAGAGAAATAGATAACATCATCCTCCAAGCAGAGTGGAGATATGAATTCACTTATATAGATATCAGTGTATCCAATGCAATAATGTATCAAGCATTTACTTGTTATTCTTCAACCTATCACCACTCCATTACAAGGATGGCTTGTAGTAAGTCAAGCTTCATCCCAGTACTTGATTCTTCCGTTGTATATGATATGAGCCCCATCGTGATAATATTTCCTTCATCATCCTTCTGAGTTTTACTTGTATAATATTTTTCTGGATCCATGTTGATTTTATGAAGCCTTGATTTTTGTTGACTCCATTAAAAGGAAAATATGAAATTGCTGTTGAAATGAAGGGTTCTTAGTTTCTCACTATGTGCTTTACTCAGTAGCATGTGCTAGCATGCCAATGTGAGGGATATAGACTTTTATAGGAGCTTTTGTATATAAGATATTTGATACTCAAAACGGGAGCAATTAAATTTACAGTCGACTTGATTGTTTTGAGATATCAACATCCATTTCCATAGTAGAATTAGCACCCCATGGAAGCAGCTATTTAATTGCATATAAAGAGGAGAAATCAACTGCACTAATTAACCAACCGTACTATTTCATTGCATATAAAGAGGAGCTTTTGTATATAAGATATTTAATACTTAAAACGGGAGCAATTAAATTTACATCGAATTGACTGTTTTGAGATATCAACATCCATTTCCATGGTAGAACTAGCACCTCATGGAAGCATCTATTTAATTGCATATAAAGAGGAGAAACCAACTGTACTAGTTAACCAACTAAATGCTTGAAAACAGCCATATATGGATAGTATCCTGGTAGATAATCGGTTTTCAAATGAAGTAATGACAAATTTAAGAAATCACCATGCTGATTAAAACAGAAAGCATTCAGTTTTAGACTTGATTATCCTAACTGTTACCATTTATATAAACACATGTTACAAGGAGTTGGGAAAATAGAATATATGTTCAAATTCAAACAATATGTAAACACTAGTGAGCCAGAAAAAAAATGAGAAACTTCCATGGGTAAACATAAAGCATTCAGTTTTAGACTTGATTATCCCAACTGTTACCATGTATATAAACACATATGTTACAAGGAGTTGTTAGATGGGAAAACAAAATATATGTTCAAATTCAAACAATATGTAAACACTAGTGAGCAAGAAACAAATGAGAAACTTCCATGGGTGGGGCCAGCTTAAGTGAAATCAGTTCAACAAGATGTAACACTTCATTACAGAACAACCATATACAACAAGCTTAAAAAAACCTAATAGCAAACATATAGCATTGGAACAATAAAATTTTGAATGATGAACAATTCTGAGAAATGGGATGAAAGGTTAGATGAGGGTAAGATAAGAATATATACATATGTCTAAGAATATATTAATGTTTCTATATCTAAACATACAGTTGTATATGTGTCTTGAGTCAACCATCCAAGAGAAGGAAAACTGCAGTATTGCATATAAACTTTGACGTTTATGAACCATATCCAACAATCTTGCTAATGTAAAAGATAAAAGAGCCGAAAATACATGTAATTCACTCCATCAGATATCATTTTATCTTTTGTGCTGCAAAATCGTTACTAGATCTATTATCTATTAGTATATAGACTTTCCTGCGTTTTCACTTAGTCTATTTTTCTCTTTTCTTTGTTATTCTTATGTCTTGTTTTATCCCACATGGGTTATATCTAAACCATGTGGCTTTCTCTTGTCTTATAAAATAGAACCATGTACTCCTTTTTTAATCATCTCAATAATAAGACAATTAGCCACAACTTCTAGATGGTATCAGAGCCTCCCGATGCTCCCTAACCCTAATCCTTCTTTCCCTCCCATCAACCCTATCCACCACCCTTCCCCTTCTCCCTTTTCCAGCAGCTCCCTCTGCTGCCCGCCGCCACCAGCCCCTCCACCTTCTTGCCGCCGCCACCATAGCCCCACCACCGTCCATTTCCGCCGCCCCGAGCACCCACCCTATCCTCCCTTCTCCTCTTCCCATCTTCCCTTACCCTTCGCTCACCGTCTCGTCTGGCTAAAGGCCCCTTTTTCGGCCTCCGTCTATTTTCCAAAAAAGTTACGTACAGCCCGGTCTTTTCCAGTTCTGGCACGTTGAAGGAGTAAATCAATTTTTGGCATCTGACTGCTTGCGCCTCATGGTGGAGTGATCTTTCCTCCATGTTGGCGTAGGTTCTGTTCTTCCTTTCTGCCCCGTGAGGGTCTTCTGAGGTCCATGATTGG
Source organism: Alisma plantago-aquatica (assembly GCA_963693085.1). Lineage (NCBI taxonomy): Eukaryota > Viridiplantae > Streptophyta > Magnoliopsida > Alismatales > Alismataceae > Alisma > Alisma plantago-aquatica. The sequence continues at coordinate 464,572,363 of OY856410.1, read as the reverse complement.
ATCTCCTACCTACTACTACTGCTAGTCCATGTATTGGACTCCTGCTACTGTCCTCAGCTGACGCCTGCTATTATCTGCGCCCGTGCTACTGCTTTTTCTACGTTGGTCCGATGGCGACTTCACTCTCTGTGTTACTACGGTGAAGTTGGATAGTTCCAACTATCACCTATGGGCTGCCTCCTTTGAGTTGTATGTTAAATCTCAAGGTCGCTACTCTCATCTGACTACAAAAGGCCCGTCTCCTCCTGCTCATGATGCTAACGAGAAGACGAAACAAGCCTATGATCTCTGGTCCAAGGAGGACTATGGGGTCATGACATGGATGGTCAACAGCACTGAAGCAAAGATCAGCCAGTCTCTTCTCCGTCTTCATACTGCCAAAGAAATGTGGGAGCAACTCTCCCATGTTTACTCGCACTAACAGAATCCTAAGAAGGTCTTTGAGATCTTCAAACAACTTGCCAAACTGGAGTATTCTACTACCGATTCTGTCGAGGATTACTACAACTCATGTTGTGCCCTCTGGGATGAGTTCCAGGTGTACCATCCTCTTTCTACTGACATTGATGAACTTAATCGACAGCGGAACGAACTTATGTTAGTTCAGTTCCTCGCGGGCCTACCTGCTTCCTTTACTGGTGTTGTGGACCAGATTCTCTCCAGCGACCCTTTACCCACTCTCCGCGATGTGCTCAAAAGGGTCCAGCGCCTACCTTCTGTGTCCCAGTCTGTGCCTGACTCTTCTGATGGCGCAGCCCTCGCTGTCTGCTCTGGTGATTCCTTTCGTGGTCGCGGTCGTGGCAGAGGTCGTGGCCGCGGAGGACGTTCTTCTGCTCCTGGTCGTGGCTCTGGAGCTGATCATGTTGAGTCCCGCTACTGCACTCACTGCAAGCGCACCAACCATACTGAAGATCGTTGCTGGATCAAATATGGCAAACCTGACTGGGCCAATAAAGTGACTTCTGATCAGACTGAATCTGCTCCACCGACAGCTGATTGGATCCGCTCGGAATTTGAAAAACTGCTACAAGCTCATCTGGCGTCTTCTACTGAGGATTCAAATGTTGGTAGTGCCGCTCTTCTGACTACGACTGGTAAAAACTCCTGGGTGATTGACTCTGGTGCGACTTCTCATATATCTGGCAATCCTGATTTATTCTCTAAACTGCACAAGACTTCTTTTATACCTCCTGTTACTTTAGCTGATGGTTCTAAATCACCTGTTACTGGCATTGGTGATATTTGCTCCACTGGTAGTCTGCCTCTGCGCTCCACTCTTTATGTCCCGAAATTTCCTCTTAATTTACTATCTGTCAGTAAAACTGTGAAGAGCCTTCGTTGCTCAATTACGTTTAACCCGGATGGTGTTTTGTTTCAGGATCTGTGCACGAGGATGACGATTGGTTCGGGCCATGAGGGACCAGATGGACTCTACTACTTGGACGAGCCAAAGACAGCTGCATATTTGACATCATCTGTAGCAGGCATCCAGTGGCATTATAGATTGGGCCACCCTTCTGTAGCGAAGTTAAAAGCCTTGTTACATGATGTAGTTAATCTGATTTTCATTGTGAGACATGTCAGCTTGGCAAGCAGACTCGTGCTACCTTTTCCCAAAAATTTTGTATCAGTTCTAAAGCACCTTTTGATATTATACATGCTGACGTTTGGGGTCCATGTCCTGTGTCGAGCACTTCTGGTTTTAAATATTTTCTGAGCTTCATTGATGATTTTTCTAGAACAACATGGCTATTTTTTCTTAAAGATAGATCTACTATTCTTGAAAAAATTACTGACTTTTTTGCTGAGATCCGCACTCAATTTGCTAAGCCTATAAAAAAATTTCGCACTGATAATGCGTTGGAATTCATGCAAACCTCTGTTAGCACCTTTTGTCGTCGTCAGGGCACCATCCACCAAACTTCTTGTGCTTATACCCCACAACAAAACGGTGTTGTTGAACGCAAGAATCGTCATCTTCTCGAAGTTGCTCGTACCCTTCTTTTTCACTACCATGTTCCCCAGTCTTTTTGGCCCGAGGCGATATCCACTGCCTGTTATCTTATTAACCGCATGCCCTCCTCTGTGCTCGGAAATCAGATTCCTTTTCAGGTTCTGTTTCCCGATGCGCCTCTTTTTTCTGTCCCGCCTCGCATATTTGGGAGCACATGTTTTGTTAAGAACCTTCGGCCCGGCCTTACTAAATTGGATCCTAGAGCAACTAAGTGTGTTTTCCTAGGGTACTCTCGCACTCAAAAGGGGTACCGATGTTATGATCCTGTTTCTAAAAAGTGGTTTGTATCTGCGGATGTGGTATTTTTTGAGCATATGCCTTTCTATTCTTCGGCTGGTTCTGTGCTCACTTCGGATTTACTAGTGGACACGCCTTTACCTGTGGTGGATGATTTGGCTGATAGTTCTGATGCTCCGAGTGAAAAGCCACCTCTGAAAGTTTATCACAGAAGACCGAAGTCGACAGCTCCCTCTATGGCCTCTCCATCGTCCTCATCCTCTGTGCCAGATCAAACACCTCCGCAGGTATTTTCTGACCTTGATATTCCTATTAGTCTGAGGAAAGGGACAAGAACGTGCACTATGCATCCGATTGGGAATTTTTGCTCTACTGCTAATTTGGGTGCTAATTTTGCTAACTTCACTGCGGCTCTTTATGCTATATCTGTTCCTAAAAATGCTGCTCAGGCTCTTAGACATCCTGCATGGCGTCAGGCTATGGAAGAAGAAATGAAGGCCCTTACAGAATGTAATACATGGGCCCTTGTTGATCCACCTACTACTTGCTCTCCAGTTGGTTGCCGCTGGGTCTTCACAGTCAAATACCAGCCAGACGGTACTGTTGAACGACTTAAGGCGAGACTTGTGGCAAAGGGGTATACACAGACTTATGGGGTCGACTACTTCGAGACTTTCTCTCCAGTGGCGCGCCTGAACTCTGTGAGAATTTTGATTTCTGTTGCTATAAATTCTGACTGGCCTCTGTATCAGCTTGATGTCAAGAATGCTTTCATGTATGGTGACCTGCATGAAGAAGTATACATGTCACAGCCCCCCGGTTTTGTGTGTCAGGGGGAGTCCTCTAAAGTTTGCAGGTTGAAAAAGGCAATTTATGGCTTGAAACAGAGCCCCAGAGCTTGGTTTGACAAGCTCAGCACTATTCTTTAGAAATTCTCCTTCCGGCGCTCCCAGTCCGATCATTCTGTTTTTGTGAAAAATACTACTGCGGGTATTGTTGTCCTTATTGTGTATGTTGACGACATTATTCTTTCCGGAAGCGATCTTGCTGGTATTCAGTCAACAAAGTGCTATCTGGAGAAACACTTCGTCACCAAGGATCTCGGCTCGCTACGGTATTTTCTTGGGATAGAGGTGTCCCGGTCTTCTTCTGGTCTCTGCTTATCTCAGCAGAAGTATGTTCTGGACCTACTATCTGAAACTGGTCTTCTAGGTGTTAAACCTGCTAGCACACCTCTGGATCCGAACACCGACTGGGATGATGAGAATTCTCCTGCTTATCCTGACAATCATCAGTATCGAAGAATGGTTGGTAAACTCATCTATCTTACTGTTACACGGGCTGATATTACTGCTGCGGTTGGACTGGTTAGTCGTTACTTGGATAAACCTCGGCAATGCCATTGGGATGTTGTCTGCCATATTCTGAAATATCTGAAAAGTTCTCCTGGAAAAGGTCTGCTTTACAAGAAACATGGGCACTGCAAACTTCTTGGCTATTCTGACTCTGATTATGCTGGCAGCAAGGTTGACCGTCGCTCTACTTCTGGCTACTGCACCTTTGTGGGAGGCAACCTTGTCACTTGGCGAAGCAAGAAGCAGTCTGTTGTTGCTCGCTCTAGTGCTGAAGCTGAGTATCGTGCCATGGCGCACACTACCTGTGAACTGTTCTGGATTAGGAGCTTGCCGAAGGACTTTGGTATTTCTGATTCGTCTCCTATTCCAATGTATTGTGACAACAAAGCAACTACTTTCATTGCTAGTAATCCTACTTTCCATGAGCGGACCAAGCACATTGAGGTGGATTGTCATTTCGTCCGCGAAGCTGTTCTATCGGGCCAAATCTCTACTCCCTACATTCATACGTCTGATCAGGTGGCTGACATCTTCACAAAGATTCTACTAAAGACGAGGTTCACTGCTATGACATCCAAGCTAGGCATGATAGACATCTACGCTCCAGCTTGAGGGGGAGTATTAGTATATAGACTTTCCTGCGTTTTTACTTAGTCTATTTTTCTCTTTTCTTTGTTATTCTTATGTCTTGTTTTATCCACATGGGTTATATCTAAACCATGTGGCTTTCTCTTGTCTTATAAAAGAGAACCCTGTACTCCTTTTTTTAATCATCTCAATAATAAGACAATTAGCCACAACTTCTAGAAGATCTACGTGCCAAAAGGAGCCAGCAAGCATGTAACATGTGAAGAGAAAATAAAGCAGTCAGCCACCGTTGATATTATATCCATTATGTGGAATGCTTCTTCTTCAAAGGCCCTAGGGATCAAGACGTTGTATGTACATTTGTATGTCTCTACACCTAGGAAGCACGGATACAGAAACGTATCTGATACGGGTACGGGTACAGGTACGGGGATACGACAATTTTCTAAAATATAGGATACGGGTACGTCATGGATACGGTAATTTTTTAATATTTATTTTAATATTTTTAAAAATAACCAATATATTTATTTTAAAAACAGATGAAGACAATCAAATTTCATTTAAAAATCACAATATTTCTAAAGAAAATGAAAACCAATACCATAATATCAAACAATGATTTAAAATGGGGTCTTTCATTCATGTTAATGTGAGACAAAAGTTACAAAAAGACATGATAATATCATAGTCTAAACCTTTCACATTTCACGTATCATGTAATGTTGTGTTGTAAAGTGAGTTGTGTCATCTGTGATACCAAACTATCTTCTCTCATGTATGGCTAGCTACGATGAAGCACGGATATAGATATAGAAATGGATACAGGTACGGGTACGGTACGGGGATACGACAATTTTTGAAAATATTAGATACGGATATAACATGGATACAACAGTTTTTCTAATGTTTATTTTAAAAGTTTAATAGAAAATACCAATTTCATTCTCAAATCACAATACAATAGGGGGAGTCTAGAGTTGGAAATCACATGGTTTTGGGATTTTGAGGGATCACACAATTGGGGTGCTCTCTTGGCTGCTAAATGGGTTGGTTGTATCCTGGCTGCATTGAGGTCATACCGTGCTAATAAAAAAAAGAATACGACATAAGAAGTATTTGGTATGTATTAGAGAGTATCTAGGGAGTATTAGTATCAGATATGCATTCCGTATTGGTAGGACACCTATTTTGGAGTATTGGTGCTTGGAAATTCTTTAAAAAGTGAAATCCCAAAAAACAGAGGAGGTACAAACAATAAAGAGAAGGAAGATTGAAATGTAGCAAGAGGGATGGTGACTAACCTTGAACTACTTCAAGGAAGCAACTGTGCCAACCTTGCTGCTAGCTACTACTTAGCAGAGAGGGTTGAAACATGAGCTGGTGTCAAATGCTAATCAAGCAATGTCATGCCCAGATTTTTTTTCTAGTTTTTACCGACTGGATACGGCCTGGATACACATGGATACGGATTAGGAGTATCCGATACATATCCAGGAGTATCCACGGAGTATTGGTATCCAATATGTATCGGATACGGGTACAACATCTGTTTTGGAGTATCCGTGCTTCATAGCTCTACACCAATCTCCCTCATCATATGCACGCAACTTGGGATGCTTTATCAGATTTACAAAGTGCATCAATCAGAGTGTTATGTGCAACACTATTAGGATATATACCCTGCTTTCTCATATCAAAAAGTAACTCTACGGCTTCCTTCCATTTTCCCTCTTTGCATGGCACATTTATAAAACTATCAAAAGTAACAACGTCAGGGTAATGCCCAGTTTTTGCATCTTATTCAGTAATGCTACAACATCCTCCCATTTTCCCTTTTTACAGAGCACATTATTAAACTGTTAAAAGTAATAACATTAGGGATAATATCTAGTTTTTGCATCTCATTTAGTAATGCTATGGCATTCTTCCATCTCCCATCTTTACAAAGTGCATCAACTAGACAATCGGAAGTAACAATGTCAGGACCAACTCCTTGTTCTATAATTATCATCCAATAGCTCTAGAGCTTCTTTTAACCTCAAATCTTTGCAAAGTACATCCACTAAACTATGAAATGTAACAATGTTGGGATCATGGAACAAGACTTCGACTTCGAGCCGACTTTGACAGGTGTGGACATGGAAGTTTGTGGAAATGTCGAGGAAATGTCGAGGATTTTTACAACCAAACTTCGATGCAACTTCGACAAAAATTAAGCTAAAAATAGCCATTTTGTGATGAAAATCGATAGATTTCATCAAATCTAGCTAAAAAACACAATATATATTACATATAGCCATCCATACAGGTCTACATATGTAGATAAATGCACGCTTACATACAGTCATCTCCGAACTACGGAGTTCTTCCATATATAAAGTTAGTGACAATAAACAAACTACATAAAAATAGTGTAAATCTATGGTAGATTTAGTAGAGAGAGGGTCGGTCTATTACTATTAGCTTAGAATAGTAAAAGATAACATCAAAATCATCTTACCTCAAGCTCCAACACTTTTTCCCCCTCACACAACCAACTCCACAAAATACCAGAATAATGTCGCCAACTTCGACGACTTCGATAAATGTCAAGGACATTGTGGAATTTTTGTATGAACTTGGGTCAACTTCGCCGACATATGGGGAAATGTCGACAATTTCGACAAAATGTCGAGGATATTGTGGAATAAGGATGTTTACATGGATTCGACGTCGCCGACCGTCGACATCGACATTATAGGTGAAATTTTGCCCCATGTTGATGACATTTAGTTCCATGGTTGGGATTAATACCTCGCTTTTTCATCTCACATATGATATCCCTAGCTTCCTTCAGTCTTCCATCTTTACAAAGCACATTAATTAAACTGCTAAAAGTAATAACATTAGGGGTAATATCCAGTTTTTGCATCTCATTCAGTAATGCTATAGCATCCTTCCATCTCCCATCTTTACAAACTGCATCAACTAGACAATTGTAAGTAACAATGTCAGGTTCAAGTCCTTGTTCTATGATATCATCGAATAGCTCTATAGCTTCTCTCCACCTCAAATCTTTGCAAAGTGCATCCATTAAACTAGTAAATGTAACAATGTCAGGATAAATACCTTGCTTTTTCATCTCACATACAATATCCCTTGCTTCCTTTAGTCATCCATCTTTGCAAAGTGCATCAATTAGGCTGTTAAAAGTGACAATGTCAGGGTTAGCACCCTGTTTTTGCATCTCATTCAGTAATTCTTCAACTTCCTTCCATCTTCCATCTTTGCAAACTGCGTCAATTAGGATATTATATGTAATCTTGTTAGGATCAATACCCCGTTTTCTGATCCCATTTATGAAGTCTATGGCTAGCTCATGCTTTCCATCTTTGAAAAGAGCAGCAGTTAGACAATTGTAAGTAACAATGTTCGGTTGAATGCCTCGTTCTTCCATCTCATTCAGTAGCTCTATGGCTTCGTTCCACCTCCTATCTTTGCAAAGTGCATCAACTAGGATGTTAAAAGTGACAATGTCAGGATAAATACCTTGCTTTTTCACCTCACATACAATATCCCTTGCTTCCTTTAGTCTTCCATCTTTGCAAAGTGCATCAATTAGGCTGCTAAAAGTGACAATGTCAGGGTTAGCACCCTATTTTTGCATCTCATTCAGTAATTCTACAACTTCCTTCCTTCTTCCATCTTTGCAAACTGCGTCAATTAGGATAGTATATGTAATCTTGTCAGGATAAATACCCCGTTTTGTCATCACATTTATGAAGTCTATCGCTTGCTCATGCTTTCCTTCTTTGAAAAGAGCATCAGTTAGACAAGTGTAACTAACAATGTCCGGTTGAATGCCTCGTTCTTCCATCTCATTCAGTAGCTCTATGGCTTCGTTCCACCTCCTATCTTTGCAAAGTGCATCAACTAGGCTGGTGAAAGTGACAATGTCAGGATAAATACCTTGCTTTTTCATCTCACATACAATATCCCTTGCTTCCTTTAGTTTTCCATCTTTGCAAAGTGCATCAACTAGGCTGTTAAAAGTGACAATGTCAGGATAAATACCTCGCTTTTTCATCTCACATACAATATCCCTTGCTTCCTTTAGTCTTCCATCTTTGCAAAGTGCATCAATTAGGCTGTTAAAAGTGACAACATAAGGATGAATACCATGTTCTTCCATGTCATTCCACAACTCTATAGCTTTGCTCCACCTACCAACTTTTAGAAAACCATCGATTACACAATTGTAGGTAACCACATTCGGGGAAATGCCATGCATGCTATCAAACAGCTTTAACCCTTCATCAATGTTACCAGAACGAATCAGGCCATTAATAAGAGTGATGTAGGTCACCACATCAGGGCAGATACCCTCCTTGAGCATCTTTGTCAATAACATGAAACCTCCATCAATGCTACCAATACGAAACAATCCATCCATAAGACTATTGTATATAATGATGCCAGCATTTATATCTTTCTCGTCCATTAGCTTCATCAAAACCATTGCCTCTTTCACTTTTCCACTCTTACAAAGACGGTTCATTAGATTGCCATAGGTTAATATATTGGCTCCAAAACCGTTGTTTACCATCTCCTTGAGCAAATCCATTGCTGCAAGCAATTCCCCCTCCCGGCAAAGGCCAAGGATAGCAAGATTGTAGCTGGTAAAGTGAGGAGTTACAGATAGTTTTTCCATGTGCTGCCTGCTCTTGGGCAATCCTGGCCACAGCGCGTTCATGACTGAGGCGTCTACTCTGAATCCAAGTTTTTGCATAGCTGCCATGGCCCCTAGAGCCGCGTCGTGCTTGTTGGTGCGTGTGAAAGAATTCATCGAAGACAGCAGAGTTGAGAAAGATGGTAAAGTACCAGACATGTTCGTGCTCAGATGTTCCGAGATACTGGAATCATTGTCTTTGCATTCTGTCACTTTGAAAGCCCTAGAATTCCAAGAGGACCACTTATCCATCTGTTGTGACGGTGATCCAAATGACTTTGAGAGGTTACTTCGATTTCTTGCGCTTTTTGAGGCATCTGTTGAAGCAAAGCGGCGCTCCTGAGAGATACTACGAAGGCGCCTCCGATAGTACATTCCTAGCATCCCTGAACATAGGCGGTATACCATGAGTATCATGTCCGACAAATGCATAATCACGAAAGGCCAAGCTCTTTCTTACTTAGCTAGCAGGTAGCAAGCTGGTGTTGTGGTACCCGCCGGCGATCGGGGAGAGTCGAGGTGAGCCCGAAGTTGACGACGACCCGTGGTGGAGAGGGAAGGAGGCACGCAACAGACCGGGTGTTTCGCAAAAGCGAAGGAAGGAAAAGGTCGATCACGAGGAGTATTCCGTTGGGGTGGCGAAGCAGACATACGGTAGTGTTCACAGCAAAACAGAGGCAGACTAAACTCAGACATAGGAGGAATGGGTCGAGAATGGGGTTGAGCATTGGACCGGGACTGGGCCAACCCAACCCAACTACTCTTGGTTGCCAACTCCTAGCTTCGTCAGCACCTGTGATTCTCAGCTCGACGCCTATTGGATAGTAAGTCATCACCACCTGCTGCTCTGTTTTCATCAAACTTGTCCTCTTTCCCTGCTTTGCGGATGGGTACGCGACCTCCTCCGCATGCATATAGTTTTTTTTTATAAAGGTCATAGCATATATTAATTGCAAAAGCAAACAAACACCTGTTTTGCCACGTAATACAAATTAAAAGCATAAGAAAGTTCTGCTGGGAAAGGAATTAGATGTTAAATGTTCAAGGGGGAGGCACCCCTTAACAAGTCTTTTTTAACACTAAGCCAGAAAAATGAAAGATGTGGCAGCTACGGACTCAAAAACAAAATCACTGGTGTTGCAGTAGCAAACTAACACCCGTTTCATCGTCCACATTGCCTTAAGGTCACAGAGAAAGCGGGCTTCAGATTCACCTTCTTCGGAGTCCTCCTTCCCATCCAGTTCCTGTTTACCTGCACATGGTGATCATATGAAGATCTGCGTCGATATGTGAGATAATAACATGTCTCAGTTTCAGAGTGTTGTTGAAGTATCTGTTGTTTCTCTCAAGCCAGAGATTCCAGCTAATGATGATGAAGATATCGTTTCCAGTGAAGGAGTTGTAGTGTCTGTTTGGTGTAATCTTTAAAGGAAAAGTTGCTGATGAGAGATCGAGCTGGTAATGTCATGTGAAGTGTGAGAAGATGCTTAGTGAAAATTTACACTTAAAGAAAATGTGTTCCACCGAGTCTATGTCATTTTGGCAGAGAGGGCATCTAGATGTTCAGTAAGCAGCTTGTTGTGAAGGAGAAGCCAAAGAAAAGTTTTATGTTTTTGTTGCCATTTTTGTTTCCATATTTTTATAGTAGGGGGGAGAGACCTCTGTAGGATAGGTATGTGTATGCTTTTTTTTACTGAATAAGTGAATCCCCATCTCCATGTGATATTGTTTGAGGAATTATTTTCAAGGATCTGCTTCATAGCAGAGAGATCATCTGGTTAGAGATGCATGAGAATGCATCATTTGAGAGTGTTTGATCTGTTGTTAGTTAAGAGGCCAAGAGCCTTGACGATGTTGATCTTGAGGATGTTGTTTGGAATGGCCCAATTTATGTGTATGCATTTAGGACAGAGTTATTTTCATGCCTTGGGTCGTTCCAAAAGGATATTTTTAGATGAGAGTGTGGTGGAGTGTTGAAGAGTTGGGATATTTTTTGGATGTTCTTATTTATGTATTTCCAAAGGGGTGAGGCGGATTTTTTTGGCACTTTGTGCCACAGTGGGGATTTTTGATAGTATTTGCAGTTGATGAGACTAGTCCAAATTTTTGTCTTATTTTTAACCAGACTGTTGATAATTTCGGTTATAAGACAAAAGGCATGGGTTTCAACGTTTAATATACCCCAACCACCTTGGTCTATAGGGACAACAATAGTGTCCCAATTTACAAGATGGTAGTGATTTCCACATTTTGTGGAGGGATGATAGTTGTTCCAGAGGAATTTTCTACGAGATTTATCAAGGAGTTTTCTTGTTTTGGTTGGAAGGGGGATACAACTAAGGTAGTGAGTGGTAATTGGAGTGATGATACTGTTTAGGAGAGTAAGTCTTCCCGAGAGATTTAGAAAGTTATTTGTCAAAGTTGAGAGTTTTTTATTTATTTTGTCGAGGATGGGAGTCCAGGTTGCATTTGTAATGTTGTGGGGGGTAATGAGGAAGTCATCAATCTTGCATCTAAGAAGATCCCTGAATCTTTTCAGAATAGAGTGATCGAGGTGGACCCCAAAAATGGATGACTTTTGGAGGTTTATTTTAAGTCCCGAAATGTAGGAGAAAATACCTATTATTCTGAAGGTGTTGAGGATAGAGGCATCCTCTGGGGAGGAGAGGATAATGGTATCATCCTCAAATTGTATAATGTTCTCTTTGCAATCCTCTGGTGATTTAATAAGTCCACTTATTTTTCCTAGTTGTATCATGCGGGAGAGGATGGTTGTGATAATGATGAACATGTTGGGGGAGAGGGGGTCTCCTTGTCTGAGGCCATTTGAATTATGGAAGTAACCAAAAGGAACCCCATTTATGATTGTTGAGAAGTGGTTTGTGGAGATGCAAGCATGGATCCAGTTGACCCATTTGTAAGGAAAACCAAATCCTATGAGAGTTTTGGTTAAATAGTTCCAGTTTACAAAGTCAAAAGCTTTCTCAAAATCTAATTTGATGGCGAGCAAAGGTGTTCTATTTTTGTGACAGAGATGTATTGTTTCATTTACCATCAGGTAAGCATCTTGAATGCTTCTTCCTTTGAGAAAGGCATTTTGATTAAGAGGAATGATATTGTTCATGTGAGGTTCTATTCTATTTGCTAAAGTTTTTGCTAAGATTTTGTATGATGTGTTGATTAGGCTGATGGGTCTGTACTGGGAGATTTGGTCGGGTTGATTGGTTTTTTTTATTAGAGTGATGAATGTTTGGTTTAGGTGTTTGATGATGTTGTGGGGATTTTCACTTTTGTGTAAAGCCTTAAGCAGAGCCAGGAAGTCTACTTTGTAGTGGTTCCAATTTGCAAGGTAGAATTCCACATTTAGTCCATCAGGTCCATGTGATTTATTTAGTCCTAGAGTTTTTATGGTCGTGTCCAATTCCTCTGGGGAGAAAGGTTTTAAAAGGTCAAGAGGATTTTCAAGATTTGTAGGGCAAATCGTTGGCCAATCCAAGTCATTTAGGAAGGAGGGGTTGTGGTTGTTGTTGAAGATGTTTTTGAAGTGGTCTGTAATGTGGTTTGTGATAGTTGATTTGTGGGTTGTGATCTTATTATTTATCTGGAGGTATGAGATGGAGTTTTTTTCAGTAATATTTATTACAGATTTTATGAAAAAACTTTGTGTTTTTGTCCCGTTCCTTAGCCCATGTGATTTTTGCTCTTTGTCTCCATATAGAGTCTATACAACTTTTTGTGAAGTCAAGGTCAGCTTTAATGGAAAGAATAAGAGTTGGGTCGGCTGTTGGGTCCTTGTCCACAAAGAGGAACTGTTGTTCAAGGTCTTTTAGGGTTTCTGAGAGCTTGTTTGGGTTGGTGAGTTTTCCATTTTTGATGTGTACTTTGATTTTTTTTGTGTTTTGGAGAATGTGGAGTCTAAGGTTTGTGGTCTGAGAGTCGGCCAATTTCCAATGCTCTACACAACTGTGAGTAAAGTCATCTATGGAGAGCTAAAAATTATCAAATCGAAAAGGTCAAATACCCCATGATTCAGTAGTGGTATTGAGAATAAGAGGAAAATGATCAGAGATGGCTCTGTGAGAGATGTGGACTGTGGAGAGTGGATGTTTGTCCTCCCAAGTGGTGAAGCAGATGAAATGATCAAGCCTGGCGAAAGTTTGATTTCTTGACCATGTAAAGGAAGCATTTGATGGCTTTAGATCAATTAAAGCATGTTTTGTGAGGAGTTGGCTAAAAAGTTTGTCTGCGGCTGTCATGGGTTGTGCTGAATTTGTGGGGTTGAGTATATCAGAGTTTTGGGTTATCAAATTGAAGTCCCCACTAATAATCCAGGGTGTCTTATAGAAGGAAATCATAAGCGATTCAAGTTCTGATAAGAAAGCTATTTTATTTTGTTTAGGTTCTCCATAAACCCCTGTGAAATTCCAACAAAAACCATCGGTTGTATTTTTAAAAGCAATGTTTATGGAGTAGTCTAGTGTGGAGGAGTTTGTGGAGGAGAATGTAATATTGTTGTATCCTACAATGAGATCGCCCTTGAAACCAGTGGGGAAGATTTGGACCCAGTCTGTAATTCTATTACCACCAATGGTTTTGAGGGCAAAAGGGGAGAGGTTAGTTTCTGTCTCTTGTATTGTGATCAGGTCTATTTTATTTTTGTAGATGTGTGAGCAAATTTCCTTACATCGATTAAGGTTTGCAGCTCCACAGACGTTCCAGGAAGAAAATATCACATTTGGTGGTTTTATTTACAGAGAAATTTGAAGGTTAGGAGTAGACTATTCAATAGTAAGAAGGTCATAATGTTCTTTGGTAGTTTCCAAAACTCTTCTGCTGGTCCAACCCATAAAGAGTTCTATGTCATCTAAAGCCTTATGTGCCTTGTCCTCATCTTCTAGGTGTATGCCTATGTTTCTAGCAAATTTGTGAAGCTAGTGATGTTTGACCAAGAAGCAAGGTCTTCTATGTTATCTATATCACAATTTATAGAGTTTGTATAAGGCGGGGAAGAGGCATCTAGAATAGAAGATTTTGTGCAAGATGTACTAGATGAAGTGTTTGTGGATGTACCTGGTTCCATCTTGTTGATGATGTGTTTCTTGCTTGCCTCTTCAGGGCCATGCATCATAAGCTTTGGGATTTTGTTGCCTCCTTGTCTTTGCCCTGGGCTCTTCTTCTGAGGACTCTGTGAAGATCTGACTTCCTTTAGCATGGTAGATTTGTTTTTTTTCATGGTGGTTTTACTTGAGTTTTGATCTTGACTACTTTCCTTGGTAGATGGTGGGGAAGGAAAGATTTTGCCAGAGGGTGGAGAAGCATAACCTTGAATGGAGGGAGAGGGGGTTCTGGTTCTTTTTCGGTTTGAGAGAATGTTTGTGTTGTCAGAGGAGGTGGTGTTTGAGATTTTTCTTTCCCAAACTAGGTGTCTGTCGCCTATTTTGCGGGTAGAATTTGGATCATTTCTATCTTTATTTGGACAGAACCATGATGGTGGGTGGTTTGATAGATCTGTGAAGGCTGTTTTATTTTCAGAAGGATATTCGGCTGACAGTTTGATGTTGTAAATAGATTCTCCAATCTTGATATTGATGGAAGGGGGTAGGGATATAGCAGCTTTGACTATGAATAGGCAAAAGGCTTTTATGTATTGGGTAGGATGAAGGGTTTACGGGTTGATGTATTGAAGAGTAGCCCCGATGGAGTGGGCTATTCCCTTAAATATCTCAGCTTCCCAGAGGTGTGGTGGGAGGTTGGAGATGGCTACCCAATCAGAGCCACCGGCAGGAGCTGGGAAAGCCCCAAGGTCAGCAGTCAATTTTGACAATCTGGCTTGAATGAAGCTGGATCCACATGGAATAGTGAGAATCTGGTTGAAAAGATGGTTGATTTTTGTACCTTCAGGGACCGCGTAGATCAGCTGGGTTGGAGAAAAGATCTTTGGCTTTAGGATCATCTATCCTAGGATAAGGAGGGCTAGAGCGCGGGTGATATCCAAGACATTTATCAGGTTGTTGTCTATGTTATTTTCAATGGAGATTAGGATGCTCCTCAGAGTGAGGACTTTGAGCAGCCTCATAGAGTTTGCAAGTAAGTCAAGAGCTATCGCGTACTCAAGGTGTCCTGGTGCTTCCATACCTGATGGAGTAGTGTTGCTGTTGTGTATGAAAGCACTCGAAGTTTTACTGGATGAGTGAGGTTTTGGTGGTGATGATTTGTGGTTTGATGGTTTGTGGTAGGGTTTTGTGTATGGCATATATCTGGTGTTTATATGCTTGTGGGTGGTTTGGGGTATGTCTGCATGCTTAGGTGTGAGGTTTGCAAGGCATGCAAAGGCATTACTTGTGAGTGGGGGAGAGGGATAGTTGGGGCGTCTATGGTCTGAAGCACGTTTTTTGGGAACTCGTTGTTTTTCTTTGAGAGTCATAACTTTTTCAGAAAAGTGTCTAGGAAAATATCGCTCAGGGGCGCCAGAAGGTCTGAAATTTTCTGGGGGGGTTGATTTTTACAGTTTCTTTTGGTGTGACATACTTGGCGACATCTGAAGCAGGTTAAACGAGAAGGGCATCTGGAGGCAGAATGGTGTTTGCTTTTACAAAAAGAGCAGAAGAGGGCCCGAAAAGGTCGTCTGGGAGGGGCTTTTCTCCAGATTTGGGCGGTGGGGTTTTCCTCTAGGTGTTTGTTTATGAGGTGAGTGGATTTTGCCTGTCCTAAAATAGGAAAAGTGTGGTTTAGGAGGAAAATGTCTTTTGGGATGATATCATCCACTAGGAAAGATCGAGGGTTTAGGGTTATGTGAAGCATATAAAGAGAAAGTTTTGTAGCCTTTTTGTATTTTGGGGGAAAAAAGATGATACCTTGCTGCGATGGAGCTTGTTTGGTGTGGCGTTGATGCTGAGTCTGTTACGTCCTTCTCCTCTGAGCCAGAAGAGACAGAGATGGGCCAAGACTTTGAACCAATCGAGGGTTGATGGATGTCCCTGACGAAGAGATGATCAGCCGAGTTTGATGAAGTTGAACTCTCTCGGCCATGTTTTCCTTAGAGATGTGCTAGCTCAGGTGGTGTGTCGGCGTTGAAATCCCTTACCCAAGCCAGGAATGTTCGATTGCCTACAGGTTTGATGTATATAGACCATTCCGGCTTGATCTTGAGATCAGAGATCAACTGGGTCCAACCCTCGGTGATGAGAAGGGTTGAAGCTTTGTTCTTCTAGTGGTGATCAGCCTGGGTAGACCATGAGACCATCATCGGGAAAGAACGGTGACCTATGTTTATCATGCAAGACCCTGGAGACAGGTCGAACTTGTGATAGATCCACGCTTTGGGGAGGAGAATGCATGTGGAGTAGGAAGGGTTTGAGAGCGGATATTCCATGAAGGTGAAGCGAGAGTCCATGTCTGGTGGTGTAGGTGGTGCCCTTGTGTTAGCGGCCAGGACCAAGGTTGTTTTCAGCTTTAGTGCACTCCTGAATAAATCTGGTTTGCCCTTTGTCGACAGACGGGGCTTGTTGATGCATGTGGCCAAGGTGAGCAGGCCTCCCGTTCTCATGATGTGATCTTGGCAGAGCTTACAGGAGAGAAAGTTTTGAAGTCAAAAATTCTCTGGGAAGCAGAGAATCGCTCCCAAAAGTGATAGCAGTTAAGGCACAGAGAGGGGAATGAAGCCGGCAAAAAGGTTGGTAGCTGGAGAGATTTACAGAATAGGGATGTTTTAGAGTGTCAGTAGGTCCTGGGCAAGTCAGAGCGGAGATACGCCCCAGCCGCCACCAGATGGATAAAATCAAAATTTGTGGTTAAATGATCTGCATGTTGCCATTAAAACTTGGGTTTGCAAACTAGGAGCCTCGGGAGTGATCCAAACCCCTAGAGTAAAGGTTGAGGAGTAAAGAGGGTTGAAGAGTAAAGAGGTATGGGAGGATGTACCTTCACACCGCCGTCAAGCATGCCAGACAGGAGGGATATCGTCAGGTGAAGAGGGAGGATGTTCCTACGCTCTTTTTAGTTACCTGACTCGATCACCCCGACCGCGTAGAGAATGCTAGGGCGGAGCTCGACTGATAGGAGGGGTAAGGATCGAGCTCGATGTAATCCTTCCCTATGTGACACACATCACGGAGGGCGGGGAATCTTGTGCGGGGGTTCGCCGGACTGAGGCTCACCGAGTCGGGGAAGATGAGACCTTTGGGATGTTGCTAGAGAGAAGTTGGAGCTTTCTCTCACTAACCACCCGTTCCTATTGGACTCTTTGTTTCCGTTCCAATGCAAGCCTGAAAGAGATCAACGTCTTCTTTCAGAAAAATTGATGTCTTTGTTTTCTTTTTTAATATTTTCCCATTAGCTTTAGCAAAAATGTATTCCCCATATGTTGCTCGCACTTTGTTATCATTCATTTTTATGCTACACGATTTCAAATCCATTTTTCCATTCTCTTTCTCTATTATTTCTTAAGTAAACCATCATTAAAGCACTTACATTAATAAAAGGCTATATAGGAAAAGAGTTACGTAAAGATAAACTAGTTAACACACACGTGCACATGTACGTGCCCCATTGAACGTATTTATTTTACATAAAATATTTGAAAAATAAATTTTGTCAAAAGGATAATGGTAATTCTCGTAACTGTTTTGTAGAACATTTAAAAACGTGTTGTTTATTGACTCTAAAATTTGTGTTTGAAGGAAGGAATGTAACGGAGAAGTTGATAGGTTTGCGGCAAATGATTCTATCAGAAAAAATAAAATAGAGCAAATATAAAAAAATTGAGAGAAATTGTAAGAAGAGAGAGTGTCAAGGAGAACACAATATGAACTCACTATTTTTATAGTATTATAGATGTCCAGATCCGATTCTCCCACTATCTCTGTTACTTTTGTAAACGTAGCCAGGGAATTATAATAAAAAATTAATTCTTCTTGATTTATTTGTATAGCTGAAATTCCATCCAAATCACAACCAACCTTTGGTATCATGTGCTGGATTTTCTATCCAAAGAGCAGTAATTTCTTTGTACGTTTGTATTGTGTGTGTACGTGCTAACAAAGCTAATTCAGAAACCAACAAGTAGCAGTTAACATTGTGGATCATTCATGTGGTTGTTCCAAGTTCATTCAATGTTCAATTTTCACGCAAAACACTATTTGTAAACTTGACGTATCGGCAACATTCTCAACTTTAAAACTAGGAGATTGGGTTTCTTGGCCAAATTTGAAGGTAAAGAATAAAGTGATGTTACCAGGGTGAGGACAGGCATGTTGATAGTAAAAATTTTATTTATATGTGATTTGATTTACTTGAGGACAAGCAAAGAATCAAGTTTGGGATATCATGATAAATGTGTATTTATCTTTTATATTTACATCTTTTAGATATCTTTTTTAGGATCGTTTTGTTATTTATTTTCTTAGTTTTGTAATTAATTGCATTATTTTATATTTTTCACTTTATTTGGAGTTTTATTAAGATTTGCTGGTTTTTATAGGAAAATGGCCCTATTACACCATGATTAATTTTCTTTGGAAGATGTTTTGCACACTTCCTGCAGTCCTAAAATTTATGTATAGCTGGCAACAAACGTGCGATAACTCTTGCATCCAAACTCCAAATTGAGTGTATAATTAATTGTTGGAAATTAATTTTAATTTCCTAAAATAAAATACTATATTCTAGACCAAGTTTTAGCATTTAGTGGGTGTGAAATTTGCTCTAAGTTATTACTTTGAACAACTGCATTGAAGAAGTCACATGGTCAAATACTAAAGAGGACAACTCATTAAACCCCTCAATTTTGTGGGCAAGCAATTAATATTCTAAAATTTATCTCCCTAGGATAGGAGTTGGCCAATTTCATGTATTTTTCTGGTGGAAGAATTCAAATAAAGACCAATCAAATGTTGAAAATCATTAATGCGGTCAAAGTTTGAATGTTACTTTTAGATGAAGCAAAAATTATTCCAGTCAAAGTGACTATAAACCATAACTAAGCCATATCTCAAGGGTTTTTCCTCCTCCTCATCTCCCTATAAAAGGAGGTGGGGCTCCAAAAGAAAAATCATCCAATCCTTAGTTAGTTTTACATCCAGTTTTAATATTGTTCTTTGCATCATGTTCGAGTAGTCTTTTCCTATGCTACGAGGACTAGCCCCATAACCTATTTATATGTTTTTTATATCAACTCCATCTTCTTAGTGAAAGAATATTTCTCAATCTATTTCCTTCATAGCAGAAGATGGATATGTTCATGCCAGAGCACCAAAACCCAGGGCCCCAATCGAATGAAATGTATGAATTCCTGACAAGTTTTAATGTTGTTTCATCCTTTGATCCTTACTTGATCTTAGATACCTAAAGTTATTTTATTATAGGAATGTCGAGACCTCAGATTTTAGTAGCATGAATGATTTTTCTCTATCTAATTTCTTGCCCATTATTGTGGCAACACATCCCACTATCACACAGACAACGAGGTGTTACGCGAAAACGTGCGGAAATCACCATAACCACAGATTACTAAAAACACGGGTTAATTAAAACCGATTTCAGAAAACTGATGAACTGGGGAAACTATTACATTCCGGTCCATATCCTGCAAGAAAACATGTTACATACGTATCCATACAAGCCTGGATACATGTCCACAACATAGAGCAACCGTTGTCATGTCATTACATGAGTTCATCACCTGTTTATATACATAAAGGCCCACATTCGGCCAACGGCAGGATATATAAAACATCATCATTCGTACATCGTGAAACAACGTCAAAATAGTGCCAAGGACCTGAGAGTACAGGGATGACTCTAGACTCTATCACAAAACATCCAACAACATCATCTCCAAAGCTTGCCTTCTACTGCTCGTCTTGCTGCTCCGCCGCAACACCATGACCACCACCACGTCTAGTTTGACCACCTAAAAAGGGTGTAACTCAGCAGAGTGAGACAATTGAACATTGTCCCAGCGGGAGGCATAACTCCCCACCAAAACTATAAAACCTCAGATGAGCATATATATAAGTAGTTAACTGAAGAGAAGTATACTAAGAACAGTCTTATGAAATAAAGCTATTTAAGCTTGCCAGATGTAATCCAGTAGATCATGTATAACAAGACATGATATCCAAATTCCACTACATATGAATAACATATAAATAACTGCAAGATATAAAGAGAGTAACTACACAAACAAGGCCTCAACCAATGTTTCATGTTTGTCTTAATCAACGAAGACTAAACAGATGGGTTACGTTTTGTTATGCCCTGAGGAAGTGAACCGTATCGTTCAAATCCAACCTTCGGCTGTGAAGCCCATAACCGGTGCCATAGAAGATCAATGGAAGAGCCGGAATCCACGACCTCACCCCTCATGGTTAGTACACGAGAACACAAAGCAGGACCGCAATCTCATGCTCAAGTGGCCTTTAGCCACAGGGTCAGCTCCTCAGGATACCCTCTGCCTAGCCTGCCTCGGTACAGGTCACGCCACTAGTAAAACTGAGCCATGGGCCTAATCACTGTGCTCTAAGCCATGAACACATTCATGCTCATCATATCACATATCCGGAGCCATGGGCCTATTCACCATGCTCATCACAAATCCGAGTCTGCAACCGCAGCTGCACTCATTTCACCTCTCTATTTGAGGCTAGGAGAAACCTCACATATTCAAAAATATGCACTCCGGGTTAACCTGCAAGAGAACCCGTTTCACCATCACTAAGTCCTGACGATGATGGATCTATGGCCAGGGCAAACTACATGATAGATTTCACTGTGATTAATTAATATCTTTTAGATGGATTGCAAGATTCAACCAAGTGGTATAACATGCAAGCTATAAAAGGAAATAAACAACATAAACTCAATATTATGTTTTCACTACAATTCTCGTCATGCTGATCCATCACAAGGATCCCACGTCTCATGTTATCACTTGGCTTCTTGCCAATCATCTAGATCCATCTCAAGGATCATCACATACCATGGGATCTCAATCCCTCATCACATAGTGCCACTGCCTCTCAAGGATTATATCATCGTCATCATGGAACATCATTCATAATATACTTATCATCTCATTATTCACATATAACCATTCGTCATAGCCTTTCAATTGGCTATGCATTACCTGCATGGTTAGCATCATTCAGTAATCCATATGAATAACTAGAGATATATGTTATCAGCACAAGGTGGCATTTAGGGTTAAGCATATTGTCAACACAAAATAGCATTAGTGATCGCATCCTTTCTTTAATCATGCTTCATCTTATGTTTACATATGTAGGGTACACTTATTAAGCAAACCTTAGCACATACTCGTTATTGATCTTAACATTAAGGAGATAATCAAGGTAGTCACATTCGTGTGCTTAGTCATGTTTAGATGAGCAATTATTAAGCGTGCACAAACGTCACCATCGTTATAACAATTCACTTTTCAAGATACGGGTAGCCCTCACTAAAACACTAGAGACCCTCACAAGAAATACTCAGAACCCTCACTAAAGACCATCCCGGGCAGGGCTCACTCTCACCTAAAGCCATGTCGGGCGTGCAGCCTATCGGGCATGCAGTGTGCAACACTTAGAAGGTAGCTCACCCGCTCACTGTGCTGGGAAACGCATGCCGGGCGAGCAGCACTGGCGTTAGGCATGCCGGGCACTGATGCCGAGCAGAGGAGTACCGAGCGACATGGTGGGCGATTCAAGGTGTCGTGCACGATCTACCGGGCGAGCAGGGTTGATGTCGGGCACCTAAAGTCTTGCTCACACGCCTGACACAGAACACAAAGCTAGCAATCTAAGTGTGCCGTGCAAGGGTGTGTCATGCTCGGCTGGGCGAGCAGAGCTGTCGGGCGTGCAGGGGCAGTGTGCTCACCCGCTTCACACCATGATGCGCGTCAAAGATCATCCAAGCAGGGTTGTGACGCACCTCACCAAAGGGACCAAAGGGTACATTGCTCACTCATGTGCCGTGTAAGGAACTAGGTCATGAGGGTTGTCGGGCAGCACCTCCCCAAGCACATCTCGACCAAGGTACTTATCCAACAAGGGTTGTCTACTACCTCTCACAAGAACACCCGAAACCTTAGTGGGTCAAGAGAAGGTTCACCTCAATCAACTAAGAAAGAGGGGTCTTGCACTTTTTCTATCACCAAACGGTCACAAGGATAACCCCTAGAAAAGAGTCACCACTAACCGAGCTCACCTTCTAGCCCATGGTGAGAAGAGGGTCTTGCTCGAGCCAGTAGGTCACAAGCTCACCTCAATCAATTAGGAAGGAGGGGTATTGCTTATGGCACTAGGACCCAAATTCACTCTTCTAGACCAAGAGGAGAAAGGAGTGTTGCTCACCTACAAACCCTAGATCACAAGGATCGGCTAACATGCAAGCTAAACAAGAACCAAACTACTAACGTGCATATAAGCAAGATTATGATTAAAGCAACATATATGAAAAGAGGGTGGAGTAATTAGGGTTAGAAGCTATGCAACCCGCCTTAAGCTCCAAGCTCCAAGGAAGAAGAAGAACTCCAAGCTTCAAGGGATGTCGACCACCACTTGCTCCTCCAAGGTGTGTCGACCACCAAGCTTGCTCCTTCAAAAGGGGTGTATCGGCCACCACTAGCAAGGAAGAGGAGGTGTGTCGTGCACTCAAGATGGAGGAGGAACTAAAGGACCAAAGGGACCCTAAGCTAAGGAAAGGACACGCCTATATAGAAGGAAAGGGAGGAGAAAACAAGGTGAAGCATGGCAAGGTGTCACCCACCCAAAGGACACTTGTCCAAGAGCTCAAGCCACCTACTTTAGCAAGCCTTATACACTTGTCCAAGATATGCACCAAGTGTCCACTAAACAAGGTCAAGCTAGGGCAAGCATCATGGGCGACACAACATGTTGCTCCATGGGCAACACACACCATTGCCATGGACGACACACACTCATCTTGGCCGAAACAAACACCTCTAGGCCGATACAAGGCTCAACCAAGCCCAAACAAGGCACCTCAACGCCCAACCAAGCTCAACCAAGGCCCAAAGAACTCTAGCAACGAGCCCAAGCCTTCCTCTCAACCCTAGAGCAAGAAAAGAGAGAGAGAAACACCTCCCAAGGTGGCAAACTTGCTCACAAAACCCTAAACTTGGGTTATTTGCAAGTAGCACCTTCAACTCTCAACAAAGCACAACAAAACCCTAATCACCGCTCAAGGTGATTAGCAAGCACCAAAGCACCAGGGTTAAGCAAGGCAAACAGGGTAAGCCCTAAACGAAGGTCAGGGTCCTTACAATTATAATCCATAGTGACGAGACCCGTTGATCTATGTATTTGAACACCAGAGTGAGATTTACCTTATTTCTTGATATGACCATAGATAGAAGTATGTTGGACGGTTGGGACATGAACTGTAAACACTGGGACCAACAGGTTCACGAGAAGTCTGACCATTATGATTTTTTTCGTAAGGACAAACAAGCACAAGGTCCTAATTCAACAATTAAGAATTGGAGTTGAATCGATTTATATAGGAAAATGGCTTTGGCTGTTAATCTTCAGACCTCCATACCTTTTTTTATAATCTAGATACATTTTGATTCTGCAACTTTTTGTTTTGTTTTTAGTTTTAATTCAAACTCTTTCAATGGGAAGTTACTTCTCATTTTAGCATTCGGATTTGGATTTCAAGCGCTCTTTTTGTTGTCTCTAGGGATGGATACCTCTCTATACTTAGTCGATTTGGTGCTTGTATCAAGTTGGCAACCTGTTTAGAAGGTTAAAGTCTAGGACTTGTCCTAGTGATTATTGCGTGTACAACGTCAAAATTGATACGCATCGAAGTGCACACCAATTCACTAAGATAATTATCCTTGAGCTTAACACTTTTTTATTTTCCAATTAAGGCCAGTATAGAAGGGTCGATCCCACATGACAACGTTTTTAATATTGTCTTCTCTAAACCCAATTGATTTTGAACTTTGTTTCTTTTTGAAGTTATTAAATATTTGAGCAAGAAATTAAATTATGAGATTTGGAGGTTGCTTGATTGCACTAAAGCAAGAAATTGAAGTGCAAATGATATAAAAGATTATACTAAAGCAATGGAATGAAAGGATTGTGCTAAGACAAGAAAGAAAGAAGATTGTTATAAAAGAAAGATTATCTATGGACAACAAATAAAGTGCCAGAATTAAATAAGGTGATTGGAACAAGCGTCGAAAGAAAATGATTGAATTAGATGAAAAAAGCATCGAGGCTTAGGGGTTTCACCACCTTAGCCAAAGTGAAAATTAGATCGAAAGAGTACACAACAAGTAAGATAGAAGAAGATATGTGAATTATTCATAAACGAAACACAATATACAAACTCCATGTGAACCCATTAGTCTTGGTGTTCACATATCCCAGTCCATCATCCTAAAGGGGATTTTTCTACGGTCACATCCAAATCCCCATGTAATCGGTTTAGGTGTTCTAAATCCCAATGTCCACGGTCACATCTGACGAGATTGACTCATGATAAAAAGGATTAATTACTTCATCAAAATTGATGATTTCTAAACTAAAAACCATCCATCTAAAAAATTTATGTAAAACTTGATCCGGTCAGCACATGGCTAAGGTGCTACTCCCCTCACCTCAATAATGGAACTACTCACTAGACATGGTAAGGAATAGAGAAACAAGGGAAAGAAGGTAGGAAGCCATTTAAAATCTCCAAAAAGACCAATGTTGGTGACTATGAAATGGCTTTCTCTCTTAATCCCCTACTCCAAGAGAAAGAACTGGAAGTAATAAGTCTTCAGCAATTGACAATATGAATACATAAAATTCGAGTAGTGAATCTGAACTTGACATAGCCACACAACTTTGTGTTCCAATGAATCCTAGACGGGCTGGCCCGAGCTCGACCCTAAACCCATATTTTTATATGGGCCGGGTATGGGCTCATATTTCCATAATTTTTCCAGGTCAAGACCTGACCGGTGACCCAAACAAAAATATGGATCTGGGTCTGAGCTCACCAAAACCCGGAGTGACTCGACCCGATGCTCATCCCTAGTCGAGAATGCCATTAGTCAACAAGTAACACCGCTAAGCAAACTCAATGGGTCGGCCCAATCCAACCGTCGTATGATCTTACCTATATTTGGTTTATATATTTATATGGATAGATCGGAACAAAAGTTACCTAAATTTTTATATGGGCGGTCAGGGCCAAGAAAAATACAAGCCCGATATGCAGATTTGTCACAAATGCATGTAATATATAACATATACATGTATAGATGTATAGATGTTTCTATAATAATGTATATAACATATACATGTATATATGTATAGATGTTTCTATAATAATGTATATTTTGCATATACTTTTGGCTACAAACTTTTCAAATTACATTTGATCTAACATTATGTATAGTCAGTATTATTAATAAGATTGAAAGAACATTATACCAGAATATATTTAGGTTATAAGAACTTATAATTATACAAAATGTGTGCAACATTGTGGAACATATTTTTATATATTAGGTGAGAGCACTTGAGGATTAAGTGAGAGCACCAAAAGCCATATACGGGAAAGATTGTACTATGGGATCCAATCCCATAAGTACTACTACTTGTAGATAATAATAGTCTCAACAAACAAACACACATTTAATAGAGATACAAGATAAGTTAAGTTAAAGCAAGTCACAAATTTAGGGTTTCTATTATTAAATGGAACAATAAGATGTAAAATGCAATAAGAGTTGCAAATTGAATAAGTATCTATAAGATCAACGGAAGTAGATTCAATTTGCAATTTAAACAATCTATATGAAAAAATTTAGGGAATTGGACCCAATTGGGTCAAACATGTATAACTAAGTACAATATATCTCAATCGAGTCAAAGAAAGAGAGATAATATAAATCATTGTCAAATATGACTCATAAAGACAAGCAACATACAACCAAGAGAGAGGATGAGGTAAATTGTCCAATATGATTCAAAAAGGAGAGAATTATTCGATATGATCCAAAAATTAGAGCAACATACCTCAAATTGAGTATGAACATCTCAAAGGTCCAAACCTAGATCCAAATCATGGTTGAAAGCAACCTATTAAATATTCATATGAATTAGGGTTAGGTTCCCAAAAAACCCTAAAAATGGCTTTTCCCCCATTACTAAATTAGATTATGAAATTTATACAATCATATAGATTGTAAATTTATGATTTCAAAACAATTTATTTATTGAATTCTAACTTATGAATCATCATATGTGAATTTTACAAATTAAGGATCATAGGAAAAGACTAAAAATCACATATTTAGTTCACTGGAATTAGGTCATAAAGGCTATACAAAATGGTAGGTGTTGTTTTCCTTATTCTAAATATATATATATTTTACTTATTAATGAATTACTACAAATTTTACAAAATATAATTATTTACTGAATTTGATAAACAAAACCACTGACAATTACCAAAATACCCCCACTAAGACTTTACTCGCGTGATATGGTAGACTCATAAAAACAAACCACTTCTTGCAGCATAATATCTTATTATTGACAGAAGGATAGGAACACCCATGAAAGTGTGGCACTAATTACACCAAAATAAGGGAGAAATAGTAAAACAATGAGCAGACGTCTTCTTCTCATCACTAAACAACTCGTACAAGGAATACATATAGTGAAGCTCAAATCCTCTAATCATACCATCAAAATAGGAAGAATCTCAGCCAAGCATCCTTGCGAGTGAGTTCCTCAACTCCATCTGAACTTGTCAACCCAAAGAGGAGGCGTTGAGGCAATAGGAAGCTTAAATCACCCTTCCACCATGGTCACGATGAGGACAAGAATGAATGACCCTTTAAAAAAATTGGAAAACAAGAAAAGAGACCGCAAACTTAAGCCAGAGACTACTCAGGGAATTCTAATATAGTCAACCCAGCCAAAATCAAAATAGATTAACCAGTAGATCACCAAGATAGCATGTGAGACCAAAAATTAGTAACGAAGAATGTGAGAATTGGGGAAACAGAGAGGCTACCTCAAATAGGAAGGTGGATGGTCAGAAACAACTCGGAAGGACTTAAACTCGCGTTAGAGATGGTGAAGTTGTCGACCACAATTGGAGTTGGGGGGAGGAAGTGAGGGTCAGTCAGTACTTAATGAAAGCTTAAAGTTAGTCTCTTGGGGTTTGAAGACGACACAAGGAGATCTTACATAGTTTTCAAGTCATGAGGTGGTCAACAAGGAAATCCAATGGCTATGGGTAACATGGGATACAAGAAGCATGTTATTGATCGGGATATTGGGGTAAGGAATTGCCATCAAGCTTGGGTACCATGAGTTGGGCATTGTAAAAGGATCACGAAGGATAGTCAGAGTCTAGGGTGAAGTTGAGATGCAATAGGGTAATTCAGCTCCTCTTAAAATCCCTCCCACAGGCATAGGCATTGAGGTGGAGTTAGATGGGACCCAACCTACGGCTAATAGTAGATAATATTTTATGTGATGATATGTCAAGCTATGATTGGTTCAAATAAGTTCATCTTGCAAATATTCCAGTCTATAATTGGTAACTTCGATTACGGTCATCTGATATATAAAATTGCTAAAAAATGTGAAGATAAAGAATAAAATGGTTTCATGGCCTATATCTGATCCTAGTTCCAAAAGCATAATTATTTCATGAATATGAGATAATTAATGCATACAAAATATAGATTTGAGGAATATCATATTGAATTCATAGTGTTGCACACTGCCCAAAAAAGGGGAAATAGAGATATATAGAGAAAACTCTACCCTTATTGGTAATGAAACGACACATGGATAATAAAATATGAAAACTCAAAGTCACCACCACGTCATCTAAGATGGGACACCCCAATTGTAAGATCTTTGGTTTGTTACCATGAGATCTTAGGTTCAAGCCCCAGTGGAGGCAGGAATAGAATGCTAATTAAAAAAAAAGTCATCACCACATTTTATATGGAAAGGAAAGAAAAAGAAGATAAATAGTTGAAGCTACGTGTAAATTTGAGTTGTCATCCAATTTTGTTGGTAAAAATTAAATAAAGAACAAAACTAGAGATCCGATTCAGTGGTCTTGTTACAAGTGGGAAGGATTGGCACCTCCATCCACCTGGTAAAAATAGGTATCAAGACACTTTTTGTTGTGAAGAAGAGAGTGATCCACACCAATTAAAGAAGAAATCAAAGGGGGAAATAGTTTTTATTTGTGGGCAGCCTTTTAGGGATGGATATGGTCGTGTCCTTCACATTGCATTGTAAATCTAATTTTTTAGGTTGATTGGGTCCCAATCACCTTAGGACCTCTCACAGAGGAGATCCCTCACAGGTGATTAGGTTTGATACATAGGATTCAAGGGTGATTAACAAATGTAAGCTAATAGAAACATCTAATTTTTTTCCAAAAAAAAAACAATAATGACATTTATAATAGCAATAGATCAGAGCAATTATAGTAGTTGAGCATACCAGATTCAACAATTAGAGATAATATATAGTAGTTATAGCAGTTACGTACAACAGTTAAAGCAATTTACCATTTTGCAGGTGCTAATTGGGTTGGAGGTGTTAGAGGAAGCATCGTATGATCATGAGTAACATAGATTGAAAAGACGGAGGTAGTTGGATCCTATTACTTTAGGAAGTTCAAAAGGGGCCCGAAATACGGTGGGTGTAGCAGGTATTTATAAGTAGATGTTAGGGTTTTTGGTTTTGTAGAGAACAATCTAGAAGAAGTGGCCAATCACCCTGATACACCATGTTGGTTGGGGTGCGGATCAAGGCAATCCGCCACATGGCACGTGGTTGATGGCTCAAACTCAATGGGTGTCCCTGCTCATTGAAAACATGTTTCACAATTTTTCGATAATTTGAGGAATGTTCTAGAGAAAATTAAAGAAAATTGTGGGGAAAGATAATTCAGGACTATCTGTCAGATTTCTTTAAAATAACAATTGAATATCCTTGAAAAAAGGAATCATTTTATATTAGAATAATTCAAATGGGAAAATGATAAAAAGGCTTGTAAATTGTTGATAAGGATAGAAAATTGCACTTTGGGTTTGAAAAGTAAGTTTCTTTGTGGAAATACTCAAACTTGGTATAAGTGGGTATAATGTGTGGATTAAATATGTGGGAAAATATGGGGAAATGTTAAAAAAATGTGAAAATGGATGGAATATAGAATGGTTACCATCGTTGACTAGAGAATTTGCACTAATCATGTATTTTCATTGAGTCAGCAAAAATGGGGTGTCAATGGTTTGCCCCTCTCAAGGCAAGGTTTGAGCTAAGAGTGAGAACCATAGGTTTGATCCAAGTCTAACCCCCATTTTTTGGTCACAAAATGCCAAAAAGGTTGGACTCATCAAGCATGTCCTGACAAGCCTTGTTGAAAGGTGAAAATTAAATGTCACATAATTTCCTTCTAAGGATGAGTTGATGAAATAGTCATTCATAAAAAATAGGATTGAGAGTGATTTCTTTAGAATAAGGGTAGCCTCTAGCTAAGAAACTTACCTATGTCTAGTCAATCGTTCATTCTCCTAAAGTTCCGATGAGCCAAATGAGTTTTTCAACCATAAAAGTAATTCTTATCATAACTTTAATTCTTATATCAACATGTTTGGTTCTCTCACTAACTCATGCCTTAGTGAGACAAATGTGAATGTGAAAATACAAATGAGGGTTTTGGTTTGTCAAAAGTTGATAAGATCAAGAGTATACGATCATTAAAAAATAGTAGCCATTACTTTTCTTGTAAAAAGATATCTGAGAAATGAGTAATCACCATTATTCCTACATATGGTTAGTTTATTTTAGAATGGGACAATTTAGAGTCAGGATCAAAATTCTTAAAATTCGTTTATGGAGACTTCACCTATTTTGGATAGGGCTTGTATCGTCGAGATTGGCGATCAAGTTCTAAACAAGCTTTCAAGCATAAGGTGGGCTTTTGTCCAGTGACTGTATTGATTAGCTATATGTTCTCTTTGAAGCGTCTGAGATTGAGCTGAGATTGGTTGCTTAGGTGATTATCCTATGCAAGGTGGTCTCCACCATGTGTTCTCCTATTTGTTCATCATCCATTGATGAATGCATATTCATCTATCTTTTTGTTTAATTTAATAGTCTTTTTCATTAGAACTTATCTCTTTTTCAATGATATCTAGGAGAATTTGCAATTTACCCACTTTTCGATTTATTGTACAAATATTCATCTTTTCCATCACTTTTGTAGGTTTTTCCTTCTAAGAAAATTATGACCTACTGAGCTCACAAGACAACTATCTCGCAGCACCAGACGGTCGGCTCAGCTCCAAAAAACCCCAACCTCAGAGCCAGATGACCATTTGGTCCTCGCCTCAACATGCCATCTTGACACTCCAAATGGGTGTCTCAAGTTAGCAAGATGATCATCTCATGCCACCAGTCGAACATCAATGTAAGCCTAGATGACCATCTCAAGACCACATTAGGTCAAATGTCAGTGCCACGCTCAAACCTTAGGGTTTCAAGTTGATTAGTGTTGCATCAACACGAGACGGGCGTCCCACACCTAGACGGTCGTTTCGACGTCTTGCTTCAAGCCCAAGAAATGGAATCAAAGGGCGTTGCCACCCCTTTTCCTAGGGTTCGACCGCTACCCCTCAGGCTATGCCACATCATTAGTCAGACTATCATCTTGTCTAGCGAGATGACTATTTCACGGCTAACAAATAGCACATTTCAGTATCCGCCATCTCCATTTGTCCCCCCTCCCTTCAGATTTTCCACTCCTCCTCCCCTTTAAAAGGAAGGGGACTCCAGTAAGAGAGGGGTTCTCAATTTTTCATACTTGCACATTTTATTAAAGCTATGTTATTTTCAATTCATAGTAGTGTAATCCTTCATTCTGTAATAAAGCTTTGTTCTTTATTCTAGATCTGGATCTCACTCTAGTTTCTTGTTTCTACTTCTAGTTCTTTCTATCGGAGTGGGGGATTAAGAGAGAAAGCCATTTCATTGTCACCAACATTGGTCTTTTTAGATATTATGTCCTTTTGGTCTATGGCTTCCTACCTTCTTCCCCTTGTTTCTCCATTCCTTACCATGGCTAGTGAGTAGTTCCATTATCTAGGTGAGGGGAGTAGCTCCTTAGCCATGTGTTGATCGAATCGAGTTGAACACAAATTTTTTAGGTGGATAGTTTTTGGTTTAGAAATCACTGATTTTAACAAAGTAATTAATCATTTTTATTGTGGATTAATCTTGGAAGATGAAACAATGGAAAGTGGGATTTAGAATGCCTAAACTGATTATATGGGGATTTGAATGTGACCATGGAAAATTCTCCTTTAGGATGATGGACTAGAATATGTGAATGCCAGGACCAATGGGTTCGCATGGAGTTTGTCTCTTGTGTTTCATTTATGAATGATTCACATACCTTCTTCTATCTTACTTTTCATGTACTCTTTCGATCTAGTTTTCACTTTGGCTAAGGAGGTGAAATCCCTAAGCCTCTATGCTTTTCCCATCTGATTCAATCATTTTCTTTCAACGCTTGTTCCAATCGCCTTCTTTAAATTCTTGCACTTTATTTCTTTTCCATAGATAATCTTTATTTTCTAACAATCTTCTTTCTTTCTTGCCTTAGCATAATCCTTTCATTTCATTACTTTAGTATAATTTTTTGTTTCATTTGCACATAATTTCTTGCTTTAGTGTAATCAACCAACCTCCAAAACTCGGTATGTAATTTCTTGTTCAAATATTAAAAAACTCCAAAAAGATATAAAGTTCAAAATCAACTGGGTTTAGAGAACACAATTTTAAAAATGTTGTCCTATGGGATCAACCCTTCTATTCTAGATTGGAAAGTAAAAAAAGGTAAAACTATAGGATGATTATCTTATTGAATTGGTGTGCACTCTAACGCGTATCAATTTTGGTGTCGTTGTAGGGGACAACAGATCGTTTTCTCAAACCTCGAATTTTTTTTAACAAAACTTTTTTTTTTCATTTTTTCTGACTTCCGAGTACCATTCCAGAAGTGTTATCTCCTCCTTTTGTTGAATTTCCATTCTTGCAGTATGTTTTTTCTGCGCTTGAATATATCTATTGATTATAACTGTGCTTGCAACACCCACCGAACGTTGATTTTGCACTGCCACTTTTTGATCGGGAGCCATAAAGAACCTTCCATCATTTGAATAGACAAAACTAAGTTAGGATGGATGAGGAGGAAATTACACATAGGATTGAGCAAGCACTCGTTTCTCAAAGAGAATGAATGACAGCCAAGCGTGCAGCTCAAGAGGGCGCTTTGGGTGCAACCTATGTAACTGAGTAAGAGGCCTTAGAAGCCTCTTAGAAGGAGGCTGAAAGAAGAAAAAAATAGTTGAAAGACTTTTCCACACCCAGTTCCAAATATGCACAACCTCCCATTGTGCCACCCGAAATTACACCCCCACTAATTCGAGATTCGTACCCAATATATCACCATGCTTCAAACCAACCTATTTTTTGGGAACAAGGGCGGGAGTTGTCAAGATCATCTCTAACATTTTCTGACCTTTGTTCTCTACTCAAGATCCTAGGCATTTCTGAAGACGTCATTGGACCCAGACTGTTCAAATACTCTCTCTCAGGGTAAGTCGGCAGATGGTATAATGTCATGGAGGGTGAAGAACATGTCACCACTTG
This sequence comes from Alisma plantago-aquatica, assembly GCA_963693085.1. Classification (NCBI taxonomy): domain Eukaryota; kingdom Viridiplantae; phylum Streptophyta; class Magnoliopsida; order Alismatales; family Alismataceae; genus Alisma; species Alisma plantago-aquatica. The sequence continues at coordinate 464,539,735 of OY856410.1, read as the reverse complement.
GGAGGCACTTCAAACTAAGATCTTAGATAAATACTTCCCTCCTTCGCTTACCTATGAAATCAGGGGACAAATCCTTCTCTTTTTCATTATCCCAGGTAAAACTCTAGGAGAGTCTTGGGAAAGATTTAAGGAACTCCTTCGACGTTGCCCTCACCACAACATTTCACAATCTCAACTCATTGAGATATTATACCGTGGCGTTGATGATGACACTAAGAAATTCTTTGATTCCTCATTTGGAGGAAAATTCATGTTTCAAAGCTTAAGTAGTGCTTGGGAGGTAGTAAAACGAGTCTGTGAAACCCAAGCAAGGTGAGGAATCAGTGGGGTCCTCAAAGTTGCTAAGGATGAGGTAAATTCGAACATCCATACCATCATTGAATCCCTTAAAATGAATTTCCTTGAAGCAGGATTGCCTAGAGTCCTCCTTCAATGCATATTGGGAGGCAACCCAATCCTTTATTTATTTTTGCATTCACTTTATATAATTGTTTAGCTAACTTTTTTCATTCAATTTCAAATTAGTTGTCTTTTGTTATTTTCAAAATAAGGGTGTCAGTTGGTTACCCAACCTGACATCTCATCTACATGAAGTCAAGACTTTCCACTGAGTGAGATGGCCATTTGGTAAAATTGAGATGGTCATCTGAGACTTTATGGCAGCCATTTCAAATTAGTAGTCATTTGATATTCAAATTTCAAAATGCTGCCATTATCATGCGAAACGGTCATTTGGCACAAATGAGATGGTCGTCTTGCATACCGAGAGGCGCATTCAAGCTCATTGATCACGCTGGCCAGCAATGATAGTTTTCCCCCTGAAATGCTAAACGATCAGGTTGGGTTGCGCCAGATGGTCATCTTGCATGACCAAGTCAGCCTATTAAATAAGCAACTCGGGGGGACAATGACTCACAACCACCAAGAGAAATTTCTCTCCCCCCTGAGCAGTGCTTCCTTCTCTGATGACGTGTGCCCAATAGGCCACCTGAACTACTGTGACACCCATCTAGCCCTCTACCCTGGAGCTCCTAGCCCGCTATCTCACCTTTGAGACGGTTGTTCTGCCATCTCAACTACACTAGCAAACCCTTACTCATATTAACTTTGTTTCTCCTCCTCTTCTTACTCCACCATCTCATCTGTTCTTACGAACACATTGCATGGCTTACCCATAACCAGACGGCCATCTCGTAGGGCGAGACGACCATCTCACAGATCCAACATTTTGTCTCACCAACCTCATGAGCAAGCTGTGCAGCTATTCCAGATGGCCATTTCACGGGAAGAGGCAGACACATCGCCACTCGCTGACCAGCATCTCAAATCCTCACTCACCAACAGCCATGCAACCATTCCACCTCCTAAATGTTTGTCCAACTTTCATGTCACAACAACACCTCCTTCTTCTTGAGATGGTCTTTGTGCTTGCACCTGTAGAAGAGACAACTGACTGAGCAACCAATTGGGTGTCTCACTCACCGCAAATATCCATTTCCTTTGCACTCCAGATGCCATTTTCATCCTGGTTAGATGACCGTATCGTTACCCTAAAATGATCATCTTGCACCCGCTAGACCACTATCTCATTCTCACAGCATCCATCCACCATGTCTAAAGAATGATCTCATTGTGGTTTTGTTTACCGCCTCTACAAGGGAAAGTAGGCCGTCAAAAATATAGTTTCTAGTGATCCACCTCACCGCTCTACCTCGAGTCTTGACATCTATATCTGGGATCCTACTGGCGATTCTTCTCCTGAGGTTGATGAGGATATGCTCCACGACATCGACGAGGTTGAAAGGTTCATCCAGGAGACATAGGTAGGGTGGTATTGTTCTCGACATGATTCAGAATCTACCTTCCCTCGTCCATCCCGCATAGCCCCTATTCCAGGGAGCTATGCTCAGTTCATCGGTGCCAAACATTTTGACAGATTCAAGGAGAAAACTGCACTTGGTGTGTGAAAGAGTGGATCTTGGCTTAATTTTGAGGACAAAACTTCTTTTAAGGTGTGTATGATGTGATGGAGTGAATTTTTGATGTTCTTAAATATCTAATTGGACAATTGAATCATGAGTTGGAGATTAGAATAATGAACATGTGTCAATATGTAATGCGACGATGATGATGATGTATATATGTTTGATGCTAATATTATGATTAATGACCCTAATTATGAACCACCTTGGATAAAGTGTTTGACTAATAAAATAAGTGAAACATGGTGTCAAAATTGGATTGGACGTAACTTGAATAGCGATGAATCTATGGATAAAAGCAACACAACCTTTGACTAGATGCATGATGCTTTTGGGTAAACGGGAAGAGCCACCAATGTAGCTGCATCTCAGCCACGTGAGGACTCAGAAGTCCAGTTTGCATTCCCTGCGGTTATCATCTATTCGTGGAGTAAAATACAATGTCGCACCTCAACCAAAACTCACGTCAAGGTCGTGGCCCTAGAGAGAAATTTATGGGCAGTTTCCTTCGCCCGATCGTGGGCTACATATAGAACCCTCTCTCTCGGGGCATATGCAAGCCGGCATAGAGAGAGAGAGAGAGAGAGCGAGACCCCCGCACACACCCCAGTCCCTCCATCGCCTACCGCAGTAGAGAAGTGAGATAGAGAAGGACTAGCACCCAACAGAGTGGAGGCACTGAGCCAGCAGCGCACAACAAGGATGTAGGTGATGACGTGCTAACCTAGCACAGAAAGAAGACTCTGGTGTCGAGGCACCAGGTCGGCGATGCAAAGGGATGGAGCTTGAAGCTCCTCGAAGAAGTGGGTTGTGACGAGGAGGAGGTGATGGGGGTGGATTACGTCACCAGAGCTCATGATGCAGGTGATAGTGACCTCGCAGAGAGTGAGATCTGAAGCCGAAACCTGGAGATCGTGCAACCAAGAAGATCAGGAAGGACCCTGCGTAGCTAATGGAGCTATATAGGAGCACCCCTGTGAGGTTTCTTGCTCGATGGAGAAGAACCCATGAGGCGGCGGCCTGTGCAAGGGAGCACAATGGAGGCTCTGTTGGTGGCTTGCTGGAATCTGACCTGGCAATGCTCACGCCCAGTGAGGAGCGGCAGACCGGCGAAACCAAGTGGCGGCGCTCCCTGGACGGGCGCTGAGCGGAAGGCTTAGCTAGGAGGATGAGAACTTGGTCGATCTCTCGTTGGGGGTCCAACCCTCACGGTGGTGACTAGGAGGCAGGACTCGTAAGCAACGTGCAAGAACACCAGTACAATGACAAACGAAGTGGAGGGCTCAGTTCGCGTGGACCAGAGAAAGAAGGGATAAGGTGGACTGGGTCCAGGTAACGAACCGACCACATGACCAGTGAACCAGAGGCTCACTTGAGGCCAACAGAAAGGAGTCGCGCCCCCACAAGTGCCACATGGCAGCGCCCAATTGGCCCGACAAGGTAAAATCCCAGAAATGTTTAGATCTTACAAAATGCATAGTAAATAGACTGTTCATCAGAAAAATACAAACAATATACTGAAATTCTCAGAAAAATGAATAGAATAACTTGGAAATATAATATTAGCCTTTTTATGCTTTAATATCAGTGATATCATGTCAGATGTATTATGCTTGTTTCATGGATAATAAATATCAAATGATGGCCTAAAATTATGATAACATGTAAGTAAGTCTATAATCATGTTTATAATGCATATGATGTCAGATATGGTCATGTTGATGTACGAAAGAATATAATTTGATTAATATGGCTAATTAGGGCTAATAACACTAAAGATAACACAATTAATGCATACATGCTCAATAAATAATGAAATTTACATAAAACCCTCATATCTATAACTTGAATACAATATATGTATCTGAGATCAGTTTTATATATGAAATTCATATTATATGAAGAGCATCTTTAATACATGTGATGTAACCCTGATATGGGTAATGAAAGTGACATAATGTTAAATATGTTCACATAATAATGTGACACGTGAGTATATCCAGTTGATGAACTATAATCTGTAATATAAGATCAATAAAATAATTCTAAGGCAAGAATACAAGTAATCATGAGAATATCATAATGAGATAAGCAAACCCTAATATAAACATGAATAGGGTTAAGATGAGATGTATGATGATGAGAACCTGATAGTATATGATCTTGTCTTAATCAGGGATGACCAAGGTTATATGACATGAGGAATATGTGTTTAGAATGATCTATCTCTCGATCAAGGTACGCTATTACCTCTTACTTGGCTTATTATACAATATGCTTGTGTTATATGTGTAGTAGAATACTTGGCATATGGTATTGGATGAAGTGATTGTTCTTGTATGATATCTTGCTTGATTTTCTATACTTATGGCTATGAACACTTGAAACATAATATATCTGTTCCATTATATGAAAGCACTATATCTCTTTGGTAAGCATAGTGCTAGTGAGTGATCTATCTCTTTGGTAAGCAGATCACATGTACAATGATCTATCTCTTTGGTAAGCAGATCATAAGGCCTGAATGCATCTATCCCATTGGTAGGAAGATGCACGAGCATATAATGGAAAATGAGCTTAAAACATGTGTTCTCTTTTGTTGATGAACATCTTTGTGCAAGTATATGATTTTCTTATATTTCTTTATAACTGCCAAGTATTAGTTTTATCTTATTGCCAAGATATGATGAGAGGTATATAAAAGACACGTAGGCGTACTCAGTACAATATTCTTGAATATTGTGCTGACGTGTACCACATGTAATCTTTTGTTTAGGTTGTGGTTATGCTCTTGAAGATCCTGGATAGTTGAGAGTTATATAGCGAGCTGATGTACAAGTGGGCCTGTTGTCTTAAGATCTTGTAGTTTAGTGGTAGTACATGTATATGTATAAGTTTTCTATTCAATATGTAATATCAAATGTTGTAACAATTCATGTTGTAATTATATGTTGAATGGTGAACATGTGTGTATAGTTTTATTATTGTTCGTGTGCATGTGCTACTGATTGTTTTCCTTCTGACTCCCTTGATTTTTGTCTTCTTAGCCTAGTATGGGATGTTTAAATTGGGATTCTCGCTGAGGTGAGGATTTCAATTTGGATGTCACACATCAGATTAAGTTTTAGAAAATCCGGGGACGTCACAGGTGGTATCAGAGCATGAACAATACCAAAGCCTGACATTTGCTCATTATGCAACTCAAAACTAAAGAACCTTGAACTTAATAATCTTTAGGGTTAGATTAGCAGTCTTTAGAGACTAGATCTAACCTAGCCTCTAGGTTAGCACCTAGATTTTGGAGAACTAGGTCTAGACTGGTGCTTGTTGAGTAGCAAGTCCTTAGATGTCATTCTTTCCTTGTAGTGTAGCGGTATGGGACGTTGTACTATTTGGAAATGATGTGCATTAAGGGAAGAGAAGCTTTAGACATATTGCGCAAGTTGTATAGAGTAGCTATACTAGTCTACACCATGTTCTCACCCTTTTCACTAGTTTTCATGGCACTGTACTCTCTACTATGTGTGGGACACTCATTTTCAGGATTTGGTTTTTTATTCCAATTGAATCGAACCTTGATAGTTTTCTCTGACGCTTGTTTTATCGGAGAAAAACTATATAATATTTTATTATATATAAGTATTACAAAAATGTGTCCCCAAACATGTACGAGTAGGAGGTGACAATTCAAGCTAAGTGAAAATGAATGACATCAGTCTAGAAGAGAGAGTAGTTCTAGATTAGATGTCTAGAGCCTTGTTGGAATATATGATAGATGGAATAATAGAATAAGTTTGACGATACGATCTAAGTCTTATATAGATGATATAATATAGTTTGTGATGATCTATGTTTGTCTTTGAGGATGTAAGTTCAGTTTTGAGGATTTGAGATAAGTTTTGATGATGCAAGTAAATAGGCTTTTATGAGATAAGATATGTTAAGTTAAGACAAGGTTATGAGTCAGCAAGAGTCTCAAGCTCTTTTACAAAGGAGGACCTCTAGTGTTAGGACCAGTTTTAGGGTTCACTCTAGAGAGAGTGAGACCCATTGGGAGAAGGTTAGAGAACCTAAACTCCAAGATATGAGAATGATGAGAAATATGCTATATGATATGTCCTAAACTAGAATACTCTTGAGTGATTGAGTTGAGTCACTTTATGCATGATTCCTATAGTCTTGTTGAACCCTAGATGTCCATGGGAGGAGCAAACCCTAGAGATAGAGAGAGGTTGGTTACATATGTGCATATGTGAACATCAATATGAGAACCTGTCATCTGGGTGAGGGAGAGAGCCCAAGACCCTGGAGGAGGTAGCTATGTTAGTTTATGTGAAGCCTCATGCTCGGGTTGGTGGTTTCCCCGCATAGGAATCTAGTGGTTGCATGTATAAGAGAGTTTTGGGTAAGCATGTTTCATGGATAGAAGACCTATGAATAGTATGTTGTAGCATGTTTTGGTTTTTTCTTATGTGGCTAGAGCTAATGAAGCTATTAGCTAGTACCAATGATGTATACTCGAGAACCCTAGACGGAGAGGGAAGATATGGTTTGTGCATATGAGATACTCATAGAGTTGAGTTAGCTCAGGGAGTCTGAGTATGGCCCTACCCTCATGATATGGGTCAGGAGAACCTCAGTTGGACTAGATAAAAGTTTTGATATATGTTTGACAAGCCACTTGTATAAGTTTATTTAGTACAACCATTATATGATATATGTAGATATGTGATTTAATCTTGAGACGTGATATATAGACATGATATGATGAAAACCTTGAGATGGTTTAATAGATATCAAGGCATAATTGGTTAACCATGTACATGAATAATGATGATTATGTGAAAATTGATGGCTAATCTTGTGATGTAATCAGTAGTAAATGTTGCAATTTATTAAGAGCAATGAAATAAGATCATATGAATGAAATATGATACATGCGGTGTTAATCTTAGTGCTTAATAAATATGAAAAATATAGTTTGGCAGTTAACACAACATAATGATTATGACACCTTGATATAATGGGTTAACTTTGGTTAACTCCTTTGGAACATGGTAATATGATGTTGAATAATAATGCACGGGTTAAGATAAGGATGCAACCCTGATATATGAGATACGTCATGACATAACCTAAGTTTCTAAACCTTGAGTTTAACCTTGAATGGAGTGCTTGTGCACCGAGATGGTTGTAAACCCCCCCCCCCCCCCAACTAATAGTGCTTTAAGTACATGGTTCTAGGTAACCTTTGTGGTTATGTTACACCTAAAGCAGTGCCCTACACGTGGAAGAAGCTCCTTAATTTTCCTTGGAGTAAGAGAATGGCTTAATTTTGAGGACAAAATTTCTTTTAAGATGTATATGATGTGACAGAGTGGATCTTGGCTTAATTTTGAGGACAAAACTTCTTTTAAGGTGCGTAGGATGTGATGGAGTGAGTTTTTGATGTTCTTAAATATCTAATTGGACAATTGAATCATGAGTTGGAGATTAGAATAATGAACATGTGTCAATATGTAATGCGATGATGATGATGATGTATATATGTTTGATGCTAATATTATGATTAATGACCCTAATTATGAACCACCTTGGATAAAGTGTTTGACTAATCAAATAAGTGAAACATGGTGTCAAAATTGGATTGGATGTAACTTGAATAGCGATGAATCTATGGATAAAAGAAACACAACCTTCGACTAGATGCATGATGCTTTTGGGTAAACGAGAAGAGCCACCAATGTAGCTGCATCTCAGCCACGCGAGGACTCAGAAGTCCAGTTTGCATTCCCTGCGGTTATCATCTATTCGTGGGGTCAAATACAATGTCGCACCTCAACTAAAACCCACGTCAAGGTCGTGGCCCTAGAGAGAAATTTATGGGCAGTTTCCTTCGCCCGATCGTGGGATACATATAGAACCCTCTCTCTCGGGGCATATGCAAGCCGACGGAGAGAGAGAGAGAGAGAGAGCGAAACCCCCCCACACACCCCAGTCCCTCCATCGCCTATCGTAGTAGAGAAGTGAGACAGAGAAGGACTAGCACCCGACGGAGTGGAGGCACTGAGCTGGCAGCGCACAACAAGGATGTAGGTGACGACGTGCTAACCTAGCATAGAAAGAATACTCTAGCGTCGAGGCACCAGGTCGGCGATGCAAAGGGATGGAGCTCGAAGCTCCTCAAAGTGGGTTGTGACAAGGAGGAGGTGATGGGGGTGGATTACGTCACCGGAGCTCGTGATGTAGGTGACAGTGACCTCGCAGAGAGTGAGATCTGAAGCCGAAACCTGGAGATCGTGCAACCAAGAAGATCAGGAAGGACCGTGCGTAGCTAATGGAGCTATATAGGAGCACCCCTATGAGGTTTCTTGCTCGGTGGAGAAGAACCTGTGAGGCGACGGCCTGTGCAAGGGAGCACAATCGAGGCTTTGTTGGTGGCTTGCTGGAATCTGACCTGGTGATGCTCACGCCCAGTGAGGAGCGGCAGACCGGCGAAACCAAGCGGCGGCGCTCCCTAGACGGGCGCTGAGCGGAAGGCTTAGCTAGGAGGAGGAGAACCTGGTCGATCTCTCGTTGGGGGTCCAACCCTCACGGCGGTGACTAGGAGGCAGGAGTCGCGAGCAACAGGCAAGAACACCGGTGCAATGACAAACGAAGCGGAGGGCTCAGTTCGCGTGGACCAGAGAAAGGGGGGATAAGGTGGACTGGGTCCAGGTAACGAACCGACCACATGACCAATGAACCGGAGGCTCACTTGAGGCCAGCAGCAAGGAGCTGCGCCCCCACAAGTGCCACATGGCAGCGCCAAATTGGCCCGACAAGGTAAAAATCCCAGAAATGTTTAGATCTTACAAAATGCATAGTAAATAGCCTATTCATCAGAAAAATACAAACAATATACTGAAATTCTCAGAAAAATGAATAGAATAACTTGGAAGCATAATATTAGCCTTTTTATGCTTTAATATCAGTGATACCATGTCAGATGTATTATGCTTGTTTCATGGATAATAAATATCAAATGATGGCCTAAAATTATGATAACATGTAAGTAAGTCTATAATCATGTTTATAATGCATATGATGTCAGATATGGTCATGTTGATGCACGAAAGAATATAATTTGATTAATATGGCTAATTAGGGCTAATAACACTAAAGATAACACAATTAATGCATACATGCTCAATAAATAATGAAATTTACATAAAACCCTCATATCTGTAATTGGAATACAATATATGTATCTGAGATCAGTTTTATATATGAAATTCATATTATATGAAGAGCATCTTTAATACATGTGATGTAACCCTGATATGGGTAATGAAAGTGACATAATGTTAGATATGTTCACATAATAATGTGACACGTGAGTATATCCAGTTGATGAACTATAATCTGTAATATAAGATCAATAAAATAATCCTGAGGCAAGAATACAAGTAATCATGAGAATATCTTAATGAGATAAGCAAACCCTAATATAAACACGAATAGGGTTAAGATGAGATGTATGATGATGAGAACATGATAGTATATGATCTTGTCTTAATCAGGGATGACCAAGGTTAGATGACATGAGGAATGTGTTTAGAATGATCTATCTCTCGATCAAGGTACGCTATTACCTCTTACTTGGCTTATTATACAATATGCTTGTGTTATATGTGTAGTAGAATACTTGGCATATGGTATTGGATGAATTGATTGTTCTTGTATGATATCTTGCTTGATTTTTTATACTTATGGCTATGAACACTTGAAACATAATATATTTGTTCCATTATATGAAAGCACTATATCTCTTTGGTAAGCATACTGCTAGTGAGTGATCTATCTCTTTGGTAAGTAGATCACATGTACAATGATATATCTCTTTGGTAAGCAAATCATAAGGCTTGAATGCATCTATCCCATTGGTAGGCAGATGCACGAGCATATAATGGAAAAATGAGCTTAAAACATGTGTTATCTTTTGTTGATGAACATCTTTGTGCAAGTATATGATTTTCTTATATTTCTTTATAACTTCCAAGTATTAGTTTTATCTTATTGCCAAGATATGATGAGAGGTATATAAAAGACACGGAGACATACTCAGTACAATATTCTTGAATATTGTGCTGATGTGTACCGCATGTAATCTTTTGTTTAGGTTGTGGTTATGCTCTTGAAGATCCTGGATAGTTGAGAGTTATATAGCGAGCTGATGTACAAGTGGACCTGTTGTCTTAAGATCCTGTAGTTTAGTGGTAGTACTTGTATATGTATAAGTTTGCTATTCAATATGTAATATTAAATGATGTAACAATTCATGTTGTAATTATATGTTGAATGGTGAACATGTGTGTATGGTTTTATTATTGTTCGTGTGCATGTGCTACTGATTGTTTTCCTTCTGACTCCCTTGATTTTCTTCTTCTTAGCCTAGTGTGGGATGTTTAAATTGGGATTCTCGCTGAGGTGAGGATTTCAATTTGGACGTCACACATCAGATTAAGTTTTAGAAAATCCGGGGACGTCACATGGTGTCTCTCTCCCTTATTGGGCCTGCAACGTCACCCTTAAGGCACTCAAAATCAGGGAACTTGTCGACAATATCTTGTACAAGAACCATATCCTCCTCTTTCCCTATCAGGTCACACTAGTGTATAGTGACCTCACCTTGGAGCTCATGACCACCTACTACCAATTCCACAATTCATGGGGCAATTCCTACTACAAGGCCTGAGTCTTCAGTATGGATTTTGAGATCTCCTCTAGGTAGCTTATGGAGGGTATGACTATTGGCTCACTCATTGCATGGAGCGTCGCCATGACGTCTACCCCGAAAACTACAAAGTGGATAAGTTCTAGGCGGATATTACTGGCCTTCCATGATTCCCCCTAGCCTTAAGGCATCTAGCATCCACAACCCACTGGTTTGCTACCTTCACTACATCTTGGCCCGCACCTTCTTCGACATGGAAGGTACTCAGGGAACCATTATACTTTTCGAGCTTTACACCATGTGGTGTCTCTTGAACAACAAGCCCTCCAACTGGGGGAGTGTGATGATCGATCATCTTAACTGTCAAGCCACCCGCAATACTTCTTTTTCCTTTTACATCGGCCATATAGTCACCTACATAGTATACTTTCTGAGCTACACTCACATTTCCTTCCTGCCACTGGGGCTTAAGAATCATTTGATTGATTTCCCATACTTAAAGGGATGTAAGTTCATCCACCGTGGTGTCTTTGGTGTCTACTATATGCTCTTTAAAGACACCTGGGTCATCCTCAAGCTTCCTGGACATGCTAGGTTTGCAGCCTCCAACCTAGTGTTTGATTTGATTGATCTATCAGCGCACATCGTACAATTCCTTCTAGAGTATCCCAAACAAAATGAAGTCCCCAAGCCCATGGCCCAGAAGAGGAGTGTCTCCTTTGAGGCTCACAATGACATGACTGGAACACCTCCTCTTCCCTCTCGACGTCGCACCAGGATTCACACAAACACTGAAGAAGGACCTGAGGAGTCTTGTGGGTTTTGTGAGACCAGGGACCAGTTGGATGAGATCCAACGTGAGAAGCAGTGTCAGGGCTACTAGCTCAATCATATGTATCTGATACAGGGCTCCCATGAGTCTTGGCATGTGCACCATGACCACTATGTAGCTAGTCAACCTTAGTTTGAGGAGTATGGGGCCCATCAGGCCTACCCTAAACCAACTCCCCATATTGGGGGAACTACTGCTATAATATTCCATATTCCTCTCATTTTCCACTTCTACAGTGACTTTATTACCTCCATCTCTGATTTAGGTTTTACTTAGGATGAGAAAAAATCTAACTCTGGGGTGGAGGTGGGTGGTATGTTTCTATTCCACCCCTATCTTTTCCCCTCTTGCATTATTTTTCCTTTTTATTTAGCATGTAGTTGCTTTGTTCATGGCCCTTATCAGGTCAGCCATGCTTATTTTTTCCTTAGTTACAAAATGGACATTATCTAGTCATCCCATTTGAGTATATGTCTATCATTGTACCCCTATTGAATTTAGTATATCTTTCTGCAAAATTTCTTACAAAATGGTCATGTTTGAAACCATCATGTCACCTAGGACTTCAAAATAGCATCACTCCTTAGGAAAAGTTGGCACATCATATGGAATCAATCAAAGCCAAACACAATGTTTCTCTATTTTAAGATATGGATCAACTTGATATAGATCTCGTATGTGATTAACAAGAATACTCCATCTGATGCAATGACACTTTTGAAGAAAAAAATGTTGAAGTTATAAGCACAAGGACACCTTTTCCTTCCCCCCTATTTTCTTTCTAAAAAAATAAGCAAAGAATCACCATCGGACAAAAATAACGTTCGGGGTAGCATGCTTCCTATATAACAAAATCCATACCACACAAAGAGGCATACCATCAAAGATGCCAAAGAGTACAAGAAAAAATTTGTGACCAATGTAGTTGAACTCCATAAATTTATATCCCAAGTCAAATAGGGAAGGGATCACCATTTTCTGCACCCCCCTTGTCCTATTCTTATGCAACTCACAAAAAGAGAAAATTGAAAGTGTCAAAACAAAAGTAAGATGAAGCCTATTTTTCTATAAAATCTTGATTTTGAAACAAGATATGAAAATTGTTTCCATATAGAACATTAGAACTTTGTATTTTGTTGTTTTAGGAGATAAGGTTGCTCAAAATTTAGAGATAAGGAATAAAATGATGTTACAAGGGTGAGGATTGACATGTTGCACGTATAAATTGGATGTATTTGTAATTTTATTTGCACAGGACAAGCAAAGATTCAAGTTGAGGGTATTTTGACGAATGTATATTCATATGTCTTTTTGCTTCATTTTCATATTCTTTTTCATTAGATCTTATCTCCTTTTCAGTTATTTCTAGGAAAATTCACAATTTACCCACTTTTTGATTTATTGTACAAATATTCATCTTTTCCATCACTTTTTGTAGGTTTTTCCTTCAAAGAAAATTATGACCTACAGAGCTCACGAGATGACCGTCTCGCAATACCAGACATTTAGATCATCTCCAAGAAATTCCAACCTCGGACCCAGGTGACCATTTGGCCCTCGACTCAACACTCCATCTTGACACTCTAGACGGGTGTCTCAAGTCAGTGAGATGATTGACTCATACCACCAGCCAAACATCCAAGTACGCCCAGACGGCCATCTCATGACCACATTAGGTCAAATCTCTACATTGTGATCAAACCTTAGAGTTTCAAGTTGATGAATTCGCACAGCGGCACGAGACGGGCCTCCCACACCTAGACAATTATTTCAACATCTTGTTTTAATCCCAAGAAATGGAATCAAAGGGCTCCGCCACCCCTTTACCTAGGGTTTGACTGCCGCCCTTCATGTTGGGGTGAGAACCAACTCTTGTTTAGGTTGAGGTAACCTGAAGAGGTCGCTTATGAGAGCTTGATGACCTAAGTGTTAGAGCACATCATGTGAGCATGAATCTTGGACTCATGTGTGACCATCTTTGAGGGGCATGAGGATATGTTGCCATGGAGGTAACTTGTATGAGGCCATACCGAGTTAGGTAGGCCACCATGATTCCTATGAGGGATAACCATGAATGCCCAGAGAGAGAATGGAGATTTAGGTGAGGATTCAAGGATGAGATGTGCTTGAGTATCAACACAGAAACCATGAGCTAATGTAGAATCCTAAGTCAACACTAAGGTCAAGTAGGGATAAGACCGATGTGACTAGGAGTTGTTTGTTCCCTAAAAGCACAAGACCATACGGTCATGAGGTAACAACTACCTTTTCCTGAGGCCCATGGGTTATGAGGTTGGCCACCTTCATGAGTTCATGAGGCCTACATGGTAAAAGTGAGAGGCACTCCTTAGATGCATAAGGGTTAGATCACCCCAAAAGTGTCGACACCCTAGAGACCTAGAGGTAATGACTAAGGATTGTACATAAGAGTGGTGTTAAGACCCGAGAATGTTTGGGAACATCCCTTCCATGGATGTAAACATAGTTTCGAGATATTTATGGTATGAAGTCATGAGAAGTAAGTTTCAACTTAGATTGGAAAGTATACTGGCAATGTGTGATGCACCATCTCTACTCTTGGAACGAGACGAACTATGTATTTGGACTGCAAACAATGCTTATTTCCTCTCGTTATAGGTGTGAGAGATAGGGGAAAATGCATAAAGATGACGTGAGTTGAAACATTGCTATGATGTTTGAGGTTAGAGAAAGTATCATACCTTTTTGGAGAGTACATGGAATGTATGGTTTACAAACATGAAGAGAACTAAGGTAGTCATCACGAGGACGTTATTATCAAGAGCAGTATGGAATTTATGAGTTATATAAGTTTGAGTTTGATGACCAAGATGATGAGCTCAAAGTTTTCTTGACTCAGTTAGGCCTAGTCCCGAGATAAGGATGTTGAGTGGTGTATATGAAGGTTTATGTCTTCACCTAGCACATAAGGAATTAATGTGGTAACATAGGATCTTAGCTGAGACACACCTATTTTGTTTAGCTAGTAGAGAGGCTAGAAGAGGTTGTTAGGTGAACCCCAAGTTCGTGGGACATGTATGGCTAACACCCAGATACAACCAAACCTATTGGTCGAGTGGGTGGTTTCTTAGTTAGCCAACCTAGATCTTGATGAGATAGAATGATAGTTGTAAGAGCCTCTGATACACCTCTCAGGAAAAGGAAGGTGGTGAAACCTACCACTAAAGTGTTTTAGGGTTTCCAAAAAGTTACCCTTGAGGAATCATGTCCTGCAAGAAGCTCATGATTTTAAGTACAATGGTACTACCAAGATGGTGCAGGTTTGCAATGGTACCTGGAAGAAGGATATAGAGTTTCATTTGGCCCATTGCCATACATGCCAGAGAGTGAAGGCCTAACACTAGTAGCCCAGTGAGTTGCTACTGATAATGAAGAGTCCATGAGAGGGAATGGGAGTAGATCACCATATATGTTGTGGTGGGTCTCCCATGGACCAAGAGTGGTCATGATGCAATATGGGTTACGGTAGATCGCCTTACCAAGTTGAGCTAATCCCTTACCTAAGAGAGAGAGCATTGTCAGTGCGACAGATCTAGTTGAAGTACATATAAGAGAGAGATAGTTCAACTACACTATGATTCGAGTTCAATATCTTGAGCATGACCTCAAGTTCAATTTATGTGGTGGAAGTAGGTACATGAAGGACTCGATGCTAGATTGAAGTTCAGTACAACATATCACCCCAACTGATGGACAGGGAGAAAGTATGATCTAGACTATAGAGGGTCTGATGAGAGCATGTGTGCTTGTTCAGGGTGATACATGGGAGTAGTTCCTCCCCCTAGAAGAGTTTGATGGTGATGATAGCCACCATAGCTAGTATCGGGATGTATGAAGCTCTGTAAGGGAGGTTGTGTCGGTCACCACTTCATTTGGATGATGTCGGTGAGAGGGCCTTGTGAAGCTCAGTAAGACCACAGTGGATGCATAAGAAGATGCTTTGGTCAAGCAATGGCTGAGAAAGCCCAGGGGCGACGAGAGTCGTGAGCTGATGTAACATCCCTGACCTGGGTTATGAATTAACCCTAGGTGTTTTGCTTAATTATGTGATTAGACACTTGTGGTTATCTTTTTATATGTAATTAAAGCTTCTAAGGAACATGTATTTTCAATTTCTATCCTTTTTAAACAATGTTGTAATATTGTTTTGTTAAAAGTGGACCTATGTGCAAATTACCCAATTAGAGGGGTTAACTTGCAAATTGCACATGTTAAGATGTTCCTCTGATAATGAGACATCATAAGAATGAATATGATGTAATGATATAGATTCTCCAAAGCTTGGGCACCAAGATGCAGCTTGTAGAGCAATCCTTGTACTTGAAAACCTAGTTTTAGTGTAAAGTGCAATTTACCCAAAACATAGGGTGCAACATGTAAAATATACCTTCTAGAGTATCTTTCATGACTCTTGTCATCAACTACAGTAAAAATGATGAAGAGGGCGCTTCATTTGAATAATCAAATAAGAAGGATAACCCTTGTAATTAAATAATCAAGATATATGCAAAATGACCCTTTTATGTGTGCAACTTAGTAAGATGTTTGGCTTCTTTTCCTCTAAACCTTGGATAAAGGAGGAGTTTTTCTTAAGTAAAGAAGGGAGAAATGTGTCTTAGGAAGGGAGGAGGATCTAGTTGAGAAATAAGGAAAAGCTTGTCCTTATCTTGAAAATATGCCCAAAGTATATAGGCACCTCTCTTTTACTAAGCAAGAGATCATTCCCTTCACCCTTTTCACTTATCCTTTTGTTGTGGCCGACTAAGAAGGAGCTCAGGAGTAGAGGAAAATGGCCAAGCTGAATTGGGTAAGCTTTGATTGCCATCTAGCTCAAAATCATGGAGGAAATCATGCGACAAGGTTGGTTTGTTAGTCTTTCTTAGTAGCCATCTTCTCCATCCAATTCTTGAGGAAGGAACCTTGGACGACCTATGGAGATCAAGCCACCATTAAAGATACGAAGCTTGGAGCTCTAGAGCTTATCCTAAGGCGGGTTTTATAACTCTAAACCTTAAAGCTTTGATTATGCATCTTCTTTCTTGAAAATGTTGCTTGTTCTTCTTTCTCCCATACTTCTAAGTGTTCTTGCAACTAAATCCATGAAGAACAGTTCATGTTATTGAGGTAGAAGAAGGTGGCATTAATTTCAAAGTTCATCTTGATCCAACTTTTCCAAACGATCCTCCACGACTTGCCCAAACGGTTTGCAAAATCATTTGGAAGCAAACAGTTTCAAAACCATTTGAGTGCAAACAGTTTCAACCAAACCGCATGAAAGCAAACGGTTTCCAAACCATTTGGGGTGCGTTGACCATGGTTGACCGTTTGGGAAATCTGTTGTAAATATTATGGACTAATCACCCACCTAGAATCATTAATTAATTCCAAGTAAATATCAAGTTGAAGGCACATTAGTCACCTAAACCCTAATTGGGTTCATTGCTTATTTCAATGGACCAATTATGTTGAAGTTTGGGTTAAGTGGCCCAAACGGTTTCAAAACCATTTGGAGATCACTCAAACAGTTTCAAAACCGTTTGGTGATCACCCAAGACCATTTGTAGGTCTAGGGTTAAGTAGGGTTGGTCAATTGAGGGTCCAATTATATTAAGTTGTTGAAAAATTAAATGCTGATTTAGGTGATCCAATTTAGGGTTCCACCCTTAAGTAAATGACTTAGGTTTTGGTGTTCACATGGGCAAACGGTTTCAAAACCGTTTGGAGGATGTCCAAACGATCCCAAGACCGTTTGGGGTCAGGTCATGGCCCAATTGAATGATGGTTCAATGGGTTCAACATCAATTAGGCTCATGTTGATGCATGTTGAAGGGTGATCGATTCCAAACCCTAATTCAATCAATTCAAACCCTAATTGATAACCAATTGAGGTTCAATAGAGGGTTAAATCAGTAAGGATTGACCTAATTGACTCAATTGATGAGTGGCTAACCTTTGAATGATCAATTGAATGGTTCAACCTTAGAAACCCTAACTCAATTGGATAGATTGAAGCACTTTTTGGTCCATGCGGTTTTGAGGGTGTTTGGACCAAACGATCTCAAGACCGTTTGAGTCCAAACGGTCCTAAGACCGTTTGAGTCCAAAGAGTTCAAGACTGTTTGAGTCCAAACGGTCTCAAGACCGTTTGGGACCAAACGGTCTCAAGACCGTTTGGGACCAAATGATCCCAAACCGTTTGATGGTCATGCAGTTTCAAAAGTTGATTTGGTTATGCGGTTTCAAGACCAATTTGTCCATGCGGTTTCAAAAGTCAAAGTTCGCCAAACGGTCAATGGGACCAAACGGTCTTCACCTCAATTAGGGCAAACAGTCTTGATGGCCAAGCTGTCTTGAAAGTCAAAGGGACCAAACAGTCAACAACTCCATGCGGTTTCAAAACCGTTTGGAGGTTGAAAGTGTAAAACCGTTTAAGGTCTTTTAAGGTCAAGAATGTTTAATGATTTAATAGATAATATGGTTTAATGATTGATTAACCTAAACCCTAAAGATACCTAAGACATCAAGGGGTTAAGCAATTAGTGGTCTAATACATGTTAAGGTCAATGGTGAAGATTACAAAAGTACCCTTAGTGGGATAGAGTAACCAATACCCCCTTAATCAAGCAAACCCTAATGACCATAAGGGTGATGACATGACCTGTGTTATCAAAGTTGGTTTGTCCTAACCTAATCAAGAGTGATGTAAACATCATCTAATAATAAGAGGAGAGAGAAGATTCCTAATGTGAATGTGAATCAAGTAATATACTTCCAATTTGTATGAATGCACATGATTAGGGTATGATCCTTTATAGTGAGATCATGGAAACCCTAATTATGGTGATTAATGAATCTTAACTCAATTGAAGGCATCAATGGATGTAATCTTTATACATAATGATGGTATGACTTCAATATCATGTAATATGAATAGTAAACCCTAATTCTAGGGTGATATCATGTATTGTGAATAGTAAACCCTAATTTAGGGTGAGGTGATGAATTGAATATTAAACCCTAATTAGGAGTTATGCTTTTAAGTACGAAGCTCTATTCTTGAATAATAATATGAGGAATCCTTATGCCTTGTAAGTTAAAGGGGTTTAATGACCCTAATTGAGTTGAATAAACTCTAACCCTAGAAACCAGCCGTGGCAATGTGACACGGTCGTGGTAATTTCATGTAGCACGACCGTGCAAGATAGCACGGCCGTGGTGTTCTATGATTAAATTGAAAAGAATTGGTATTGTGCTGATACTGTTATATATATGCATGACCTCAATTATATTAGTCATGCAGGTTATTAACAAGAGGTAATCATAGCCAGGTAAGGGTTATGATGCTACATTCATTGGAAGTATTCTTTAAAACTTTAAAGACAAAGATATGCTATGTTGCCTAGTTTAAGAGGTAATATATGAAATTGATGAGTTGTAGGAGCCATGAACAATGGCTACATTGTGGTAGTCAAAGTCATGTTGTTAGATGACTTATAATGATCTAAGGGTTTAAAACACCCCTATTTTGGATTATATTAATGAGATGGTTAAGGAATGATATCCTAATGATAACTGATGTAAAGTGAACTTGATACATTTAGTATTCTTCTTTTATAGCAGTTGTTTTAATAGTTTATGTTTGAAAACATGTCTGATGCTAAAAGAATGCTATAATATACTTAAATAATCAAGTATAATTATATCATGTAGAGCCGTGACCATAGATCCATCATTGTCAGAAGTTAAATGATGGTGAAACAGGTTTTCCTAAGGGAATTCCTAGAGAACATACTTTTGAGTATGTTGAGGTTATGGACGTGAATATCCTTACGTCCTAATGTAGGGATTGATGTGAGATGTACCTTAATCTCTCATCCCTTCATTATATGTTTATGCTAGGATGATGCATCTCTAATCTCCTGACGATGTTGTTAATGTCGCATCGGTGTGAGATAAACAAGAAATCCCTCGATGGCGAAGAGAGTACATAATGCCACTGTGACTCTAATAGCGAAGTTGCCAGAATACCCTGGAAAGCTATTGTAGCAGAGACATAAGATGTCCTGCATGTTGATCCTCACACTAACTGAGAAAGATGAGGTCATAGAAATCCGGCTTTTCTGATGACCTATGTATGGTACCGATTGCAATTTCGTAATGGTCGATTGGAGTATGAGAGGTGTAACTCATCTCCTCAGGGCATAATAATGTTTGAAAAACATAATCAGCCGTGTAGCATAACTGCTTAGCTTGAACTACGAGATACAATGATTGATATTACATTGTTATAATGTTCTAGTTGAATAACTAGTATAAATGTTCTACATTGAGATATGCTTTGAGATATTCAATTAATTATAATTGAAATGATTGTCTAAAATAATGTTGCTCCATTTAATGTTAAAATTGTTGTTGACTGTTTAAAAACATACTGCTTACTGTTGTTCTATTTATTGCAATAACAAAGTTTCTGGCGGAGAGTTATAACTCTCACTGGGACAATTATTCAATTGTCTCACCCCCGTGGGATTCGACTTTTTAGGTAGACGTCGTAGACGAAGGAACCCATCAGTGGGTGAGCAGCAGCAGTAGTAGCAGCAACATCAGGGACAACAATGATTCTCAGGTGGAGACACTCACTGTCAAGTCTTGTAGATAGTTTGTCCTATGTGTCATCTCTGTACTCTCAGGTCCTAGGAGTCAGTAGATCTGAGATTTTGATTTAATATCTCAAGATGTAATGACAAATCATGTTGTAAACAATTTATCTTGTTTCTTATAAAAAAGGTTTTATGGTTTAAAGATCTATTTCTAAAAAGTTTTAATTTTTAGTGATTTTTAATAATTCCGCTGCTAGTTAATCGCTTCTGCATTGTTTATTATAAGTCAGATCCCACAATTAAGTGGTATCAGAGCTCTAGGTTCGCTGAGTCTACAGAGACATAGGACTTAGGATGTCGAGTCTATTCTAGTGTTTTCCAGTATATCTAATGATGTCTTCTGCTCCTCAGGAGAAGAAGATAAAACTAAATATGTTTGGACCTCACGAAGAACACGTAGCAGAGAGTAGTGCTGCTGCACCAAGGAGAGGTGCAACAGAACTAGATAGAGAAGAACCTGTACCTGAGCCACCCCAGTTCAATCCAACTGACATGGGAAACCCAGCCGTCCAAACCATGTTTGGGCAGTTTATGACTGCCATGACACACATAGCAGATAGGATGCCCATGCCTGCACCTAGAGCACCTACCCTTCCTGAAGGACAAGGAATCGACAAGACGTTTGAACAACTTCGCCGGGTTGGAGCCACGAAGTATTTTGGAATAGCTGACCCAACAGATGCTGACTTGTGGTTAACGGAACTCGAGAAAGCCTTTAGAATCCTGAACATCCCAGAAGTTGAGAAGGTTAGACATGCTGTATATCTTCTCAAGGGGAGTGTTGGTCACTGGTGGACCATGGAAGAGCAGAAGAGGCCTGGTGTGGAGATTGTCTGGGAAGATTTCTGACAGGAATTTATCAATAGATATTTCCCTAAGACGTTCCTGGATGAGAAAATCTCTCAGTTCGAGAGGTTAAGGTAAATTCTGATGAACATTAGTGAATACAAGGCTAAGTTCATGGAGTTGTTGTAGTTCTGTCCGCATATGGCTTCTACAGATGAAGAAAGGATCATGCATTTTGAGAAGGGGTTAAACGCTGAGTTGACTACCCCTGTGTCTGCCCTAGAGAACAGAGAGAGGTTTGCTACCTTCGTAGAGTATGTCAGAAGGATAGAGAGGTCTGTAGTAGAGAAGAGACAAACCTAGAACAAGAGGATGTATCCTCAGTTCCAAGGATCTTCATCCCAAGATTTCAAGAAACCTAGGTTTTCTGCGCCTACACCTCCACCTAGACCCAGTTCTCAGACGCAGTGGACATCAAATAGGGGTAGAGGAAGAAGCCTACCACTAGAAGGAGCTCGCAGTTCAACATCTATGTCGGTTACAGGACCACCCAGACCACAACAACAGAACAAAAGTTGCTATATATGTGGGAAGATGGGACATATGATGAAAGACTGCAGAGCCAGAGAAGTGAGTGTAACTCAACCACAGAGGCAGAGTTAGCAAGGATCGCAGAGGAGACAGTTTCAAGGTGGAGCTAGAGGACGTGGACAAGGGTCCCAAGCTGGATCCTCGGCATCGAATCAACCACAGGCAACAACAAGATTTTACGTAATGAATCCACCTGATGCAATGGTCAACCCTCGGGTTGTGGCAGGTTAGATGGAATTGTTATATTCTGATATGTCTATATCCTGCGTTGTATCTGTTTTAATTGATCTGGGTGCTACACACTCCTTCATCACTCGAAGGGTGATTCGTAACTGCAATATGACAGTCAGTCATACAACAGATAGTTTGTTGTTAGAAACTCCGTTGAGAGGGTCTGCTGTATTGTAGGAGGTATGTTCTCCCTGCATTATCTTCTTTTATGAACATCGCATTCAAGTGGATCTTATACCACTTGAGATGCAAGGATTTGATATAGTCCTTGGTATGGATACCGTGGAAAGGTATAAGGTTGTTTTGGATTGTGAATCCAAGCTAGCTGTGTTTGCTGATGATAATGACACATGGATCTTTCAAGGAGAGAGAAAGATTCTACCCACATGTCTTGTGTCAGCTATGGTTGCTGAAAAGCTGATGAGGCAAGGATGTTATGCATTCTTAGACCATGTGGTAGATACTACCATGGAGAGTCCTAACCCTGCTGAAGTTCCTATAGTCAGGGAATTTGAAGATGTATTTCCTGAAGAACTTCCAGGTGTGTCACCGCCTCGGAAATTGATTTTGAAATCAACTTGATCACAGAGACGCAACCTATAGCACAAACACCATATAGGATGGCACCTGCTGAGATGGCAGAACTCAAGAAACAGCTACATGAGTTGCTTGAGAAGGGTTTCATCTGACCGAGTACTTCACCTTGGGGTGCTCCGGTCCTCTTTGTTAAGAAGAAAGATGGTTCAATGCAGTTGTGCATTGATTACAGACAACTAAATAAAGTAACAATAAAGAATAAGTATCCGCTGCCGAGGATTGATGATCTCTTTGACCAGTTGCATGGTGCAACCATCTTCTCAAAGATAGATTTGAGATCGAGATATAATCAACTTCGTATTAAGGATAGTGACATATCCAAGTCTGCCTTTAGGACAAGGTATGGTCACTATGTGTTCACAGTTATGTCGTTTGGACTAACTAATGCACCAGCTGCATTCATGGAACTCATGAATAGAATCTTCCAACCTTTCCTCGATCAGTGTGTTGTTGTCTTTATAGATGACATTCTGATCTATAGTAGAGATGCTCAGCAGCATGAACAACATCTTCGTCAGGCTCTAACCTTGCTAAGGGAACATAAGCTATATGCTAAGTTTAGCAAGTGTGAGTTCTGGTTACCAAAAGTATCTTTCCTTGGACACGTGATATCTGTCTTGGGTATTCGTGTTGATCCTAAAAAGGTAGAATCTGTTCTACAATGGGAACAGCCGAAGACACCGACAACAATGTGTAGTTTCTTAGGGTTGGCAGGCTATTACCAAAGGTTCATTAAGAACTTCAGATCCATAGCCTTACCCTTGACTAAGTTAACCCGAAAGGATGTTCCTTTTTCTTGGAGTGACAAGTGTCAGCAATCTTTTCAGTTGCTGAAGGAGAGGTTGACAAGTGCACCTGTGCTTGTGCTACCTGTGCAAGGAAAAGGATATATAGTTTTCTGTGATGCTTCCAAGAATGGACTCGGATGTGTGTTGATGCAGGATAAACAAGTGATTTCTTTTGCTTCCCGACAGCTTAAGAAACACGAGGAGAATTATCCAACACACGATCTAGAGCTAGTTACTGTGGTTCATGCTTTGAAGATCTAGAGACATTATCTCTATGGAGAAACATTCCAGATTTTCACTGATCATAAGAACTTGAAGTACATCTTCTCTCAGCATGAGCTTAACATGAGGCAACGTCACTAGATGGAGTTAATCAAGGACTATGATTGTACAATTGATTACCATCCAGGGAAGGCTAATGTGGTTGCAGATGCTTTGAATAGGAAATCAGCAACACCAGCCTTAGATAGAGCACAACTGAATTCTTTGGTATGCTCTAGGAGAGATATGCTTATCTCCTTAAGGCAAGACAATGTATAGTTGAAAGTATCATTATTAATCGGGTTGTTAGCTGAGATGCATATAAAACCTACTCTGAAAGAACATATCAAGGAGGCACAACAAGTTGATGTTGTAGTTCAACAGATCAGATCGGAGTATGGTAACGAGAAACAAGATGGTTTTCATGACTCAGATGACCAAGTAGTCTTTTATCATGGTAGGATGATAGTGCCAGATGTGGATAACTTGAGAAAGTTAGTCCTGGAAGAAGCTCATTCTTCAATGTATGATATGCATCCAGGAAGCACCAAAATGTATCGAAATTTAAAAGATATGTATTGGTGGCCTGGGCTGAAGAAAGACGTTGTTGAGTTTGTTTTGCGGTGTCCTGTGTGTCAGCAAGTTAAAGCTGAACACCAGAAGCCTACAGGAACAATGCAACCTTTACCCTTACCACAGTGGAAGTGGGATCATGTAACCATGGACTTTGTTATTGGCCTACCTAGGACAAAAAAAGGGCATGATTCCATTTGGGTAATAGTTGATAGGTTGACAAAGACAACACATTTCTTGCCTGTCAAGACAACCTATTCTACTGAGAAGTTAGCACAGTTATATGTTGAAGAGATAGTGCGGCTGCACGGAATCCCAGTCACCATTGTTTCTGATAGAGGACCTTAGTTTACGAGTCATTTTTTGGAGCGACTTCACAAAGCTTTAGGCACACAGTTAAGGTTTAGTACAACCTTTCATCCACAGACTGATGGACAGTCAGAAAGGACTATACAGACCTTGGAAGACTTGCTGAGAGCATGTGTTCTTCAGTTTACAGGGATTTGGGATCTGCACCTAAGCTTAATAGAGTTTGCCTACAACAATAGCTATCAACATAGTATTGATATGGCACCTTATGAAGCTTTGTATGGTAGATGTTGTAGATCACCCCTATGTTGGTATGAGACCGGTGAACACCAACTTTTAGGTCCTGATCTTGTGCAGCAGACCACAGAAAAGATTAAAGTAATACAACAACAGATAAAGACTGCACAAGATAGGTAGAAGTCATATGCTGATAAACGTCATAGACCCTTAGAATTCCAGGTTGGAGACAGAGTGTATCTCAAAGTCTCACCTTGGAAGGGAGTTCTGAGATTTGGAAGAAAAGGGAAGTTAGCTCCTAGGTTTATGGGGCCTTATCCAATCACTGAAAGGATTGGAAAAGTAGCCTATAAACTAGAGTTGCCACCAGAGTTACAGAGGTTACACCCTATGTTTCACATTTCCATGCTGGGGAAATGTCACCCTGATACAAAATCAGTTCTACAACCTATGGAAGTAGAATTGAATGATGACATATCTTATGAGGAAGGACCAGTGTCAATCCTTGATAAAAGAATTAAAAAGCAGTAAAAGAAAGACATAAGTCTCGTGAAAGTTCTCTAGAATCATCATGGTGTTGAAGAAGCCACATGGGAACTAGAGGAAGAGATGAGAAGAAAATATCCTGCTCTCTTCTCTTAATATGTTTTGTTGATTTCGGGGACGAAATCCTTATAAGGGGTGGCTAATTTGTAACATCCTTGACCTGGGTTATGAATTAACCCTAGGTGTTTTGCTTAATTATGTGATTAGACACTTGTGGTTATCTTTTGATATGTAATTAAAGCTTCTAAGGAACATGTATTTTCAATTTCTATCCTTTTTAAACAATGTTGTAATATTGTTTTGTTAAAAGTGGACCTATGTGAAAATTAACCAATTTGAGGGGTTAACTTGCAAATTGCACATGTTAAGATGTTCCTCTGATAATGAGACATCATAAGAATGAATATGATGTAATGATATAGATTCTCCAAAGCTTGGGCACCAAGATGCAGCTTGTAGAGCAATCCTTGTACTTGAAAACCTAGTTTTAGTGTAAAGTGCAATTTACCCAAAACATAGGGTGAAACATGTAAAATATACCTTCTAGAGTATCTTTCATGACTCTTGGCATCAACTAGAGTATAAATGATGAAGAGGGCGCTTCATTTGAATAATCAAATAAGAAGGATAACCCTTGTAATTAAATAATCAAGATATATGCAAAATGACCCTTTTATGTGTGCAACTTAGTAAGATGTTTGGCTTCTTTTCCTCTAAACCTTGGATAAAGGAGGATTTTTGCTTAACTAAAGAAGGGAGAAACGTGTCTTAGGAAGGGAGGAGGATCTAGTTGAGAAATAAGGAAAAGCTTGTCCTTATCTTGAAAATATGCCCAAAGTATATAGGCACCTCTCTTTTACTAAGCAAGGGATCGTTCCCTTCACCCTTTTCACTTATCCTTTTGCTGTGGCCAAATAAGAAGGAGCTCAGGAGCAGAGGAGAATGGCCAAGCTGAATTGGGTAAGCTTTGATTTCCATCTAGCTCGAAATCATGGAGGAAATCATGCTACAAGGTTAATTTGTTAGTCTTTCTTACATAGTTCTTCTTTCTAGCCATCTTCTCCATCCAATTCTTGAGGAAGGAACCTTGGACGACCTATGGAGCTCAAGCCACCATTAAATCTACAAAGCTTGGAGCTCTCGAGCTGATCCTAAGGCGGGTTTTATAACTCTAAACCTTAAAGCTTTGATTATGCATCTTCTTTTCTTGAAAATGTTGCTTGTTCTTCTTTCTCCCATACTTCTAAGTGTTCTTGCAACTAAATCCATGAAGAACAGTTCATGTTCTTGAGGTAGAAGAAGGTGTCATTAATTCCAAAGTTCATCTTGATCCAACTTTTCCAAACGATCCTCCACCACTTGCCCAAACGGTTTCAAAACCGTTTGAGTGCAAACAGTTTCAACCAAACCGCATGAAAGCAAACGGTTTCCAAACTATTTGGGGTGCGTTGACCATGGTTGACCATTTGGGAAATATATTGTAAATATTATGGACTAATCACCCACCTAGAATCATTAATTAATTCCAAGTAAATCTCAAGTTGAAGGCACATTAGTCACCTAAACCCTAATTGGGTTCATTGCTGATTTCAATGGACCAATTATGTTGAAGTTTGGGTTGAGTGGCCCAAACGGTTTCATAACCATTTGGAGATCACTCAAATGGTTTCAAAACCGTTTGTTGATCACCCAAGACCATTTGGAGGTCTGAGGTTAAGTAGGGTTGGTCAATTGAGGGTCCAATTATATTAAGTGGTTGAAAAATTAAATGCTGATTTAGGTGATCCAATTTAGGGTTCAACCCTTAAGTAAATGACTTAGGTTTTGGTGTTCACATGGGAAAACGGTTTGAAAACCGTTTGGAGGATGTCCAAACGATCCCAAGACCGTTTGGGGTCAGGTCATGGCCCAATTGAATGATGGTTCAATGGGTTCAACATCAATTAGGCTCATGTTGATGCATGTTGAAGGGTGATCGATTCCAAACCCTAATTCAATCAATTCAAACCCTAATTGATAACCAATTGAGGTTCAATTGAGGTTTAAATCAGTAAGGATTGACCTAATTGACTCAATTGATGAGTGGCTAACCTTTGCATGATCAATTGAAGGGTTCAATCTTAGAAACCCTAACTCAATTGGATAGATTGAAGCACTTTTTGGTCCATGCGGTGTTGAGGGTGTTTGGACCAAACGGTCTCAAGACTGTTTGAGTCCAAATGGTCTCAAGACCGTTTGGGACCAAACGCTCTCAAGACCGTTTGGGACCAAATGCTCCCAAACCGTTTGATGGTCATGCGGTTTCAAAAGTTGATTTGGTTATGCGGTTTCAAGACCAATTTGTACATGCGATTTCAAAAGTCAAAGTTGGCCGAACGGTCAACGGGACCGAACGGTCTTCACCTCAATTAGGGCAAATGGTCTTGATGGCCATGCGGTCTTGAAAGTCAAAGGGACCAAACGGTCAACAACTCCATGCGGTTTCAAAACCGTTTGGAGGTTGAAAGTGTAAAACCGTTTGAGGTCTTTTAAGGTCAAGAATGTTTAATGCTTTAATAGATAAGATGGTTTAATGATTGATAAACCTAAACCCTAAAGATACCTAAGACATAAAGGGGTTAAGCAATTAGTGGTCTAATACATGTTAAGGTCAATGTGAAGATTACAAAAGTACCCTTAGTGGGATAGAGTAACCAATACCCCTTAATCAAGCAAACCCTAATGACCATAAGGGTGATGACATGACCTGTGTTATCAAAGTTGGTTTGTCCTAACCTAATCAAGAGTGATGTAAACATCATATAATAATAAGAGGAGAGATAATATTCCTAATGTGAATGTGAATCAAGTAATATACTTCCAATTTGTATGAATGCACATGATTAGGGTATGATTCTTTATAGTGAGATCATGGAAACCCTAATTATGGTGATTAATGAATCTTAACTTAATTGAAGGCATCAATGGATGTAATCTTTATACATAATGATGGTATGACTTAAATATCATGTAATATGAATAGTAAACCCTAATTATAGGGTGATATCATGTATTGTGAATAGTAAACCCTAATTTAGGGTGAGGTGATGAATTGAATAGTAAACCCTAATTAGGAGTTATGCTTTTAAGTATGAAGCTCTATTATTGAATAATAATATGAGGAATCCTTATGCCTTGTAAGTTAAAGGGGTTTAATGACCCTAATTGAGTTGAATAAACCCTAACCCTAGAAACCAGCCGTGGCAATGTGACACGGTCGTGGTAATTTCATGCAGCACGACCGTGCAAGATAGCACGGTCGTGGTGTTCTATGATTAAATTGAAAAGAATTGGTATTGGGATGATACTGTTATATATGCATGTCCTCAATTATATTAGTCATGCAGGTTGTTAACAAGAGGTAAACATAGCCAGGTAAGGGTTATGATGCTACATTCATTGGAAGTATTCTTTAAAACTTTAAAGACAATGATATGCTATGTTGCCTAGTTTAAGAGGTAATATATGAAATTGATGAGCTGTAGGAGCCATGAACAATAGCTACATTGTGGTAGTCAAAGTCATGTTGTTAGATGACTTATAATGATCTAAGGGTTTAAAACACCCCTATTTTGGATTATATTAATGAGATGGTTAAGGAATGATATCCTAATGATAACTGATGTAAAGTGAACTTGATACATTTAGTATTCTTCTTTTATAGTAGTTGTTTTAATAGTTTATGTTTGAAAACGTGTCTGATGCTAAAAGAATGCTATAATATACTTAAATAATAAAGTATAATGATATCATGTAGAGCCCTGACCATAGACCCATCATTGTCAGGAGTTAAATGATGGTGAAATAGGTTTTCTAAGGGAATTCCTGGAGAACATACTTTTGAGTATGTTGGGGTTATGGATGTAAATATTCTTACATCCTAATATAGGGATTGATGTGAGATGTACCTTAATCTCTCATCCCTTCATTATATGTTTATGCCAGGATGATGTATCTCTAATCTCCTGACGATGTTGTTAATGCCGCATCGGTGTGAGATAAACAAGAAATCCCTCGATGGCAAAGAGAGTACAGAATGCCACTGTGACTCTAATAGAGAAGTTTCCAGAATACCCTGGAAAGCTATTGTAGTAGAGACATAAGATGTCCTGCATGTTGATCCTCACACTGACTGAAGAAGATGAGGTCATAGAAATCTGGCTTTTCTGATGACCTATGTATGGTACCGATTGCAATTTCGTAATGGTTGGTTGGAGTATGAGAGGTGTAACTCATCTCTCTACCTAACCCCTATATGTCTAGATTTTCACTAGAACTAGGATTTCCCTAATTTCCAGTTGGTGTGAGGACCCAATTATGACCGACGAGGTGTCCATGCCTATTTAAAGGGGGTCACTATTCTTCACAGATACCAAGACACGTTCTATGAGACCACAACAACTCAAGGAACCAAACCCCATCTTCAATTCCATTCCTAAGATGCTTGACGTCTGGATCTTCTCCTATGACCTTCTCCCTATCCGGATGGCTTCTGGTTCATGAAACTTTGGCTTCCCTTTCTCATCATAGAAGGAAAAACCTGGTCTGGAGGACCGAGGCAATGATCATCGGCTCATCACCCGCATCTACAATGCCTGAGGAGAGGAGTCAACCTCTGGGTTAACTGTGGCCTAGAGCTGTAGAATACTGGTTCACGAGATCAAAGGAGGAAGACAAGGTCACACAGAATTACATATGTACCCCTGACTTTGATGCTAAGAGGTAAGTACAATTATGTCTTTTGGTCATTTCAACTATCCTAACACACACATGTCCATGTACATAGGTGTGTGAGCCCATAGGTTTAGGGTTGGCCCCGTGGCTGACTGGGCTTGATCAGTTAATATCTTATACTTTCTTACGTGGCTTATCCTTTTTGACCCATTAATGATAAATTGGTAAAAACCACAACTAATTTTTGGTTTTTCTCAATGAATTTTTTTATCGAGGTCCCTCACGTATAAAAAGGTTAGCTCATCTTAAGCACCCTTACGGACCATTCCAATGGGAAGTTGATCGGAAGTTGATCAGTGGTCTTATGATACATGACATTGATGGTATGATTGGAGTAAATTGACATAAAATATGGGCTCCCAATTTTGCTTAGTACTTAACATGTTTATTCTTATTCGTTTACTCCTATGAATCTTTTCAAATTATGCAAAGATTATGTATATGTAACTTTTAACCCTGTACTCAACACCTCACGTGCTTGACCTTCCTTGTTTCACGTATTTTATAGGCACAAAGAAAGCTAGAATTTGATGGCCTTGGTGAGATATGTTAGATGTACGTTTTGTAAGATATGTTGTATACATTAGACGACTTGTAAAAATCTTCTGTAGAATATGTATGTGAATCTTATAATAAAATAATGTTTCTTAATAATATTTTTCAAATGTTAAGATTATGATTGGTGATCTATCTTTTTATCTATTCATGTATGCTAATATTTATGCTTCCTCATTCCTGCTTTGTTAATATCATGCTAGGGATGGACTCCTAGGTCCTATCTCCATTGACTTGGTAGCCATTTAGAGTTAGCCATTTAGAGTTAGCCATTTAGAGTTAGGATTTGGGTAACAAATGGTTTCGTGATAGATGGTATCAGATCATGAACTTAACTGCACCAAACATGACTCACATGAAACACAAACTAAACTCACTTTGCATTTCAACACTAGAAACATAATGAGTTCTCCTTTGAAGAATACATTCACTTAGCCTCTAGGTTAGAACCTAGATGTTCTAGAACTAGGTTTAGACTTGTGTAATCCCTAGAACCTTTTTTTCTCCTCCTTCTGTCTTGTAGTATGGGTTGTAGGTTCAGGAGGGTGAGAAAAGGGAGTTCTTATTACCGCCCTAGACATATGTTCCGAACATGTTATTAGGGTAGCTTCACAAGTTTGCACCATGTTCTTTCTAGTTCTCTAGGTTTCATTGCACTATACTACCTAATGAGTGTGCTAACTCATTTTGGTTTTGGTTTTGATCGAGTGTAGTATGGTGGTTTTCATTTCTTATTTCAACATTGGTGAAAACCTATTTCAAGTATTAGTATATGCACATATGAAAAATGTTACCACATGTAGAAAGGCAGTGAGTGTCTACGTAACTTAAGAGGAAGAGATGTAAAATCAAGTCTATATGAGAGAGTTTAGATGATAGTTGTAGTCTTTGGAGTTGTCTAGAGCCATGTTAAAGGTTAGGTTAGTAAGTAGCCTAGATGACCTAAGTTGTTGTTTTTGTTGATGATTACGATAATAATGATGATGATGATAATGATAATGATGATGATGGTGGTGGTGGTGGTGGTGATGATGATGTTGATCTTGATCTTGATGCCACTGTTGATACAAGGAGCTTGCTTTTTGATGACCGATGTTTAATGTTGGAAGTTTCAAGCATGTTTTGATGACATGAGATGAGTTTGACCATGCAACCCTACCTAAACTAGCACCATGCACGTGATATGTGACTTGGTTGATGTGTTGAGCACAACTAATGGGTTGGCATGCTTGCTTGTGCCTAGTCTTATACATGTTGAGATACAGTATGTGATGTATGGTTTTGGACCAACATGGGCCTCAATATCTTTACAAAGGAGGACCTCTAGCATTGGATGTACAAAAAGGGAACCTCTTGATACGAGTCGACCCACCAAGGGAGAATGTCAGAGTATCTAAACTCCAAAATATTTGAAATGCTGAAAAATATGCACGATGAAATACATGATGATGAGTCCCCAACTAGAACAGTTCTAAGTATATGAGTTGAGTCACCTAGTTGGTGGTCCCTTGAAAATGTTGAATGCTAGATTTCCTATGAATAGATCTTCCCCTAGAGAAAGACGCAATGGAATAGGTGATGTTTGCTATATAGGTGAGGGAGATGTCCCAAGACCCTAAGATGATATACATGATGTGTGATCCCCATGATGAGCCTAAAACTCGGGTTAGTGGATGTACCCTTAGTTTTGAAAGATGGGTAGAAATTTTGTTATGGGTAGATGGTTGAAGTTACATGTCTTGATGGATATATATAGGTCTTAGCATGAGTGGCTTGAGCTTGCTAAGCTCATTGAGATACAAGTGAGATAATTATGAAACCTCAATGTTAGAAATGATGTTTCTCTCAGAATGATGCTCGACACATGGAATTTTTCACTTCAGTTAAAATTTAATGTATATATGATACACCACTCTTATGAAATTGCCATACAAAAAAGATGTAATATTTGAATCATGAGCATGATATGATGATGCCTAGAGATCTTAGCTTGAATAATAGGGGGTAACATGCCTAATCTCATACCCAAATGAATAAAATTATTAAATCGATATGATGATGCTCTTCGGTTGATAACTCGGACAAATATGATGAACAGATTGCTTAATATAAGATAAAAAAGAGAACTAATGAACATGATTGGGGGATAGTTGGAAGAATTGGGGGGGGGCTAAAATATGCATGAAATCTAGTATAATGATGAAATATATACATTCAATGCTGATTTCACTTGGAAGTCATGATTGGGTACATGTTGGTTTTAGAGTTTATAACATAGATTTTGATAATGCATCTTGGTCTCATCTGAAAATATGAACAAAAACCCTAATGTAGGGATACTAAGGGATGGAAATACTATACTGCAATGATGATGTCATTCTATGATGGAACATTAAGTAAATGTGTATATAATTGATATGAGTACACCCTTGATGAGAATAACCTAAGTGTGCATTCCATTTTGGAGAATGTCTTGTCAAATGTGGTTGGGTACCTAGAGATGATGAATGTTGACTTTGACTATTAACTACAATCTTGGAAGAATTTCAAGGACAAAAATTCCTTTTAAGGAGGGAAGGGTGTGAAACTGTAACTCTTTATCTCTCCTATAATGTAATATCTCTCTCTTAAATTGGTCTCATATTTAATTTAATCTCAATTTTGATATTGAAGTGTTGTGACACCCCATTTAAATCAGATCAAGGTTTAATTTTGCAAGGTGTGGCATGAATTAGAAACATTGAATGCAATGTCATACGTTGATGAATTACCATATTGAATCTAATATTGAACCTTTTTGACATCATATCATTTCTCTCTAATGTATATCATGTTGTAGAGGATTCAATTTTGAATCCAACAACATAAAAATCATCTTGATCAGATGAATGCATGAAGAGGTGTTGATTTATCTTGTTTTTAGATCTTTTTATCCTTTTTAAGTGGGATTTGGGCCAATCACCCTTAGGTCCACTGATGGGCAAGCCCAATAGAGACACACTCCAGGTCTCTCATTTCCTTCCTTCCTCTTTGAGAAAAGAGCAATGGACATTTCTTGTTCCTCTAGAAACTACACCTAAATCACAAAGAGGTAAACTAGGACCCTTAGATGCAATGGAAATCCCCATAAACCTAAGAGTTACCCCATTTAAGGTATCTTTCTACACTTCTTTTCCCCCTTTCTCCTCCCACACGATCATAGTTTCCACCTCCCACCCCCTTTCCAATAGTTGGCGCAACAGCAAGACCAATGCGAAGGTTGCCTCCTACCTCCTACCTCATCTTTGCAAGGATCCTGGACATGGAGGTTGGTGTAGCACTACCATCATGGGAGTATGGAGCTCCTTTGCCTCCATCACAGCCTAGAGTACCCCCCCTTCCGCCCATAGACATATGAGTATAGTCGATTCAACATTCTTAAGATTTAGCAAAGATGTTAATCATGATACTAAGCATCTTTGAAATACCTTGAGATATCATCATTCAAATCTTATCACAACTTGTAAGACATAACTTGATTACTATGTTCCTCCTATTCATAAACAATGTTATTACATTGTTTGGTCTAAAGGACATAACCCTAAACTCACCATGGTCATGTAACTTATGTCACCCATTCTAAATCTTTTGTCTAAAGGATATTTTATCTTTAAGGAACATGGTAGCACATGTCTACTGATCAACAAACTATCTATCCTTGATTATGGTCTTGCCCAACTATCACTGAAACATACACAATATTATAGAATCACTTTTGTTTTTCCTTCCAAACAACATTTAGAGGGTCATAATCAACTCTCTCTCTCTCTAAGGGAGAGGAATAATTGGAATGTTCATTTCATAAACATCACCAACCTTCACATACTTCCCATACATTTGATACATCTTGGATACTAGGATTCATTACCTTGGTATCTACCCATGTTCTATAAGGAACTCACATCCTTATCTCATCTACTTTTACCATCATAACAAATCTCAAGACATA
Organism: Alisma plantago-aquatica; assembly: GCA_963693085.1. Taxonomy (NCBI): domain Eukaryota; kingdom Viridiplantae; phylum Streptophyta; class Magnoliopsida; order Alismatales; family Alismataceae; genus Alisma; species Alisma plantago-aquatica. The sequence goes on along the minus strand of OY856410.1, from coordinate 464,505,271 downwards.
TAAGAGGAGTTTGCCTAATTATTGGAAGGATCAAAAGCAAACTCATCACAAACTTTATGATCTTGGAACCATAGTCCAAGCAACCTTATGCTATAATAAGTTATCCACGCTCATGTTTAAAATGAATCCACACGTACCAAGTGGCAATGATCCACTTGAAAGATGTGACCTATAAAAGAAAGACATAAAGAGAAACAAACTTCCCACATCATGACAACATTGTTCAAGGGTCACTAGCAAAAAGGTAACCAATTCTATTTTCATTATGCAGGTTACAACTAATTATGTATCATTTCACCTTTTTTTATTCCTTGCCATTAGCATAGGAATCACCATGATTAACATATCTAATTACTCCTTCCTTGATAACTATTATCTTACTAGGGCATGTTCTCTTATTTTATTATGTTTTTGAAAAACTTATCAATAGATAAACCATCATATTCCACATTTTCTTCATTAAAAATGGCTCATCTCCCTTAATTTCTTTCACATGCCATGCTGATTTTACATTAACACTTTCTTACTCACATAGGTTGGTCTGAGATTAACTTCGGTTCCACCTTATTCCTTTGTCATTGTTCCCATTCATCTTATCATTTTATACTTATCATTGGGGTTCTCTCCACCTTATGTGGATTTCATACCTTGAATCACTTTATAAGCACAGACTTATCTGTCTTTTACTTTATTATCTTCTTGAATCACATCTTCAAGAAATCCTCTTTTGCTTATTTGGATTAAGATTTAGATTTCATGGTGTTGTATCTTTCTCTTATATTTACCAAACATTCAAGTTTTGATAGAATGATGTAATTCGCATCTTCTCTTGAGGTAATATTGAGTTATCTGCACCATAATTTCTGATTCATTATGTTGTTTAGATTGTCTCAAAATGACTACTTGATCAGAATAATCAGAAAGATAACACTCAAAGAGTTCCATACCTTTTCTTCAATAATTGAATACCTGGACAGGGCATCCAAGTGCTGAGATTAGGTTGTATGCACTATATTTTCATGTCATGTTCCTTACTTAAACATCATCCTAGTCCTAAGTCATAGTGTCCTTGTAGACTCAATGAACCTAAAGCTCTGATACCAACTTGTGAGAACTCGTTACACTAAACAAGATTACTCAAAACATAAAACACAATCAATCACTAATTAATCACATACCCAAAAATATGGGTAAATTAAAACTGTTTCAACATCAACAACTGCTTAGAAACATTTGCATAAGAGACCAACATCTTTCTTGTATCCATACTATGCCAAGAATTTGATACAAATTGTTCTAACGCCTTAGCCACAACATATATATAGAGGAGAACAATATTCGTATTTGCCACACAAACAACCATTAACATTACAACAAAAGTCTGATTTGTTTGAAACACCATATACAAACTTTTCCTGCCAGGACCTGAGAGTACAGGGATGACTCTAGGACACACTAGACATCTAGTCAACCTTCTATAAGATTCATTATTGTAGTTCCTCTTTACTTCCACAGTTCTGTTGTCGTCACTACCTATTACCTAAAAATATGTGGTGAACCATAAGGGTGAAACCCATGTCCCAGCAAGAGATATAACTCCAACAACGCTTATTGATTACAACAGTTTAAATAGTAGATAATTGAGCAATTGGAGTATTTAATAATCAATCAAACAAATAGAACAATTCAAGTATGCTATACAGATTCAGAAAATAATCTTAGCAACAAGTATGATTATCAATGTATGTATAGGTAACGAATAAATCCATTTCTATGGACAGATATCAACTCAAATTTCATCAAATTGCATCTAATAACAATCATCATCATTAATCTGACTATCATCATGTTTCTTTCTAATAGAACAAGAAATCTAGTAGCATAAGCATCACTAACATCATGAATATGTCTAGTAACATAACATGACTATAAATATTGGCATCTCAAATAAAGGGAAAAAATCTATATCATAAGTACGACTAACATCATATCAAAATTAACTGCATAGGCATTGTTAACAATTTAAGCATTTCTAATAACACTGGCATGGCTAGCAATATTAAACATAGCTATAATCCTCATCTTAACCATCAATCTCAATATATTTGACAACATAAGCATGTTTACAACACGAGCATAACTACAAGATAAGCATATCTATTATCTCTTATTGTACTATACATGATCTCGGTGAAAAGAAAGCAAAAAAGGGCTATCATCCAAAATGAAGCATTGTGCATAACCCTAAATAGATATGTTAGACATATGTCTTACATCTTTTATTATACTTTGGGGAATTTCAGTCGTACCACTCAAAGTCCAACTGACCACCGCTTGGTCACAATTAGTTCCATATAAGAACTAGGAAGAGTCAAAGTATAAGATCTTCTCCATATCCAGTATGTACGAGTTTGCACCGCAGTGACATATAGTCATGTAACTAGCCCACCTTAGTACAGGTCATGGTGCTAGCATCTTGGGTATTCAAACCCAATCACTGAGGTACAACCATAGTTGTCCTCTAATCACATCATGTTATAATCACTGAGACCCGACCACAGTCGTTCTCAAAAAGTAGGCTAGATATGACCGCAACCATCCTCCCAAAACACTTGGTGTTAGGATGACAAACACCCTGCATACTCAATGGTATGTGCTTTGAGTTTCCCTTAGGAATACTCATTTCACCATTCAGCAAGTTCTGACAATGAAGATGGTTCTATGGCACAAGGCACTACATGATTAGGGTTTCACTTGATTATTTACCTACAAATTGGGTGAAATAAGGCTGCATCAAAAAAGTGGACAAACAAACCCTAATTTTTCTCTAGCAAACATTTCTATACAACAACTTGAGAAGATATAAAGCTGATGAGACATAATTTCCCATCTCAACATCGTAGGACAATATTCATCTGTCAATCATGAGACCACACTAGTCATCATACTATAACAAGATATAAATCCTTGTCACAATATTATAGGATATCAACCCTTGTCAACATAAGAGGATTACACATCATTCAGGGCTCAACCATGCCCAAAGGTCATTAAGACCATCCTACTATTCCCTACAAGATCATCATTATCTTTCCATGCCTCATAACAAGGATCAACAACATCACTTACATATAATACACTGGATTAGCACAATATTACATTAATGAGCTGGGGGATATTCACAAACAATCATAATAGGGTTATATTAACATTAAGAACATTCCTTTTCTACATCAACATGCAAGGAATCTAGATATGATTAACCCTCATCATATTCATAATGCACAAGTTTAGCATAAGAAAGTATCAACCATGTGGCAATGATAACCACCAATTAACACATTAAGGTTATGATCATATTAAGGAGATTATTCCACCATAATTCCATTATATAAGAAGGTTAAACATGAATACTCATATTTATCTATTTGTATTAAAGTTAGGTTCAACAAGATAAATTATATTAATATTACTAATCAACACTCATACCCAAACCCTAACTCATGGAATCCCCATTGGATCATGGATGCATAAGGTGAAGCATCACCATCACATTACATACCATTATCACATATGGATCCACACATAAATTGAGGTGTAACCATCATGTCATAGAATACTAGGGTTCAACCACAAAAGAGAGTACTTCATGATTCTATTCATCATTGAAAGGGTTGTTCACAATCAATTAGCATCACATGGTTATATTACAGCTATGTATAGAGAAATATACTTCATTAGGGTTGCCCATTAACTCATTGTATTTATTATCAATTCTAATCATATGAGAGAAAAGGTAATACTATATTATTGAGGTAAATCTCCTTTAGGTTTCAACATCACTCCAACCATACAAACTTACCATAAGAATCATCACAAAACATTGGGTTATTTAGAAGGTAAGACTATTGGTTGTTTACATAAGTAAACACCTTGGATAAACCACCTATAAAGTCATTGAGTTGTTCTCTAGAAAGATTCACCATTTAACCCTAGACATCCCTTGATTAACAACATAAAAAGTTCTATTGAGAGTAGGGTAAAACCCACAAATGATTGTTTATTTGAAATAAGTCATCAATAAATGAGCTTCTTAAGTTGATCTCATGAAGGAAACCATATAAATCACTTTATTAGTACCAACATATTTAATTAGGCATCATTCCAATTTATTGAATGAATAATCAATAAATCTTAACCATTGGGTCAAGTTCATATATTAAAACCATCAATTGGAGTATAGGTCCAACCATTGCATCGAATGACCCAAGAAACCATTGGTTTAAGGCTTAATTGATGTTACAACTGCATGATTAACTCACCATAGGTTGTGGAGACATGATCCACCATCAGTAGTGACCATTAAGTTACCATAGTTTGTTAGATAAGAACTATATTCATTAATCATCATCAAATATCAAGCTAATGTCACCATTGATCGATAGCATCATTATGGTAATTAGTTATTGATCATTAAAATTCTAAATAGGACAAAATATGACCTAAGGGGTGAATGTTAGTTGACACACTTGGTCACCACCATCAGTTGTCATGAAGACAACACCATCGAATGTTGCAATGGTACCACCATTGGGTCATGTATTTATAGAAGAAAATCAGATTTAAACCGTAAAATTGACCATTGGTTGATGGGTGCTTAGCACCACCATTTGTCAAACCAACCTGATCCAAGTCATATTATATCTTAGGAGGAACTTACACATGATTAAAAGTTCATTTAGAACTGAAATCATAACAGGGAACATCATAAAAATTGAAATCCAAGTCAAGCATAGCTTTTTAGTACCTGGATCATCATTTTAAAGAAAGATTATGAGCTAGAAAGCTTATGGTAAGAAATAAACATGGAGAATGTTTTAAAAATTGCCTCTAATGAGAATATAAATCCCAAACAGAAGAAAAATCGAGTAGGTAGGGTATAAAATCCAAGCATAAGCTTTGAACTTGCCCATCTAACACCTTTCTCCATCAAAGAAGCAAACCCTAAGCATACTCATAGAATGGAAAAGTAAAGTTATGACCTATAGAAATGTCTAAGGAAGGATAAGGGAAAGAAAAATAGAGAAGGAAGGAAGAAAACAACTTGCCTTGGTTGAAATCCTTATAAGATGACCTTGGAAACCCTAGGTAGGGCTAGATGGAGATCTAGGAGACCGTCTTCTCCAAAAAGAGGTTGTCTTCTACCTTAGAGCACTTAGTTCTATAGAAAAATAGAGTGGAGTCATTGCACAGGTTAGAAGAAAGAGAAAGCAAGCAAAGTTTCATTCCTGGGCAAGGAAGAGGTAAATATAGCCCATGGATAAGGACGGAAGAAAGCATGAGGTATACAAGTAACTTCCCCATGTGTCCATGGCCTTAGACTATTGTGGATATACAAGTAGTCACACAAGTAGCTGACCCACCATCCATGAAGACCTGCGTATCCCTCTTTTCTTAATTTTTCAAGCAAATAAAAAAAATCATTTGCTTGAGAGCTCCTAAAGGTAGCTCATCCATAAAGGGGTAAAGCCTAAAATACCCTTGAGGAAAACACCTCCAAACCAAAGATCAACTACGTGCCCCATGGATCAAAAAGCTCAAGAATGATGAGACAACATCCAAAGAACATAATGAAACTAATAAATTGAAAGAAAAGCCTCCAAATGGAGTGAATCGTAGAAAAGTTCAAAATGTACATAAAATTACATAACTTGCACAAACATTGTTCAAATCGGACCAAACTTGAAACGTAAGCTTGTCTTATGATTCCAAATCATATCAAAAAGTTATAGTATAGTTCTAAGAATTAAATCATGGTAATTAAGCATGTTCAACCATTTAAGCAAATATGGGGTCTCACAAAAACCATCATCATAGTCCTAAAAACTATTCATATAGGTGCATCAAGAGTCATACATGAGCAATAGGGGTGATTAGGAACCTATATTAGTTCAAAGGTGCACAACAAGATACTCATTTCACAATTTTGAGGGTGAAAGGTGATTAAGGTTCCAAGCTTGATCATAAAAGTGCATAAAATGTGTACAATATAACTAATGATGGCATCTTTGAGAAAAACGGAGAAAAAGAAGTAGAATTAGGGTCTGTAACTATGTTCATTTTTTAGATTTTTTGAGAGGATCAATTTGGTATATAATTTCATATAATTTGGATTTGGGAGCTAGAAGTTATGATTTTTGGAAGATTTACATGAAGACTATAGAGAAGTGGGCTAGGCATTACCAAAATTATGCGAGGAATCTCATCCCTTGAAGGGAAACCTGGTGGCTCGTGGGTGCACCCTCTCCATCCTAGGGGAGAGGGTCTTCTAGGCTGGTTTCACTTTTGAGCTCCTGGGATGCCTGGTCTGGCTGCCTTTTTGGGCCCTTGATCACCCAGTTCTCTTCACGTCTACCTTCCACATGATCCCTCTATTCCTAGCACAGGAACAAGGGAGCAACATGGGACACCGCCCCATCCCACTGTTGTTTGTTGTTCTTGTATCATTTCATATGAAGAATAAGGTGGTTGGGGATATACTGAATGTTGAAGTCAGCCACCTAGTCCTCCCTTTGCGCTTCCCTCAACAGTGGCCAAGTGGAGTTCAGAAAGACTGTGTTGGGGGTTAACTAGTATACCCTCTTGGAGTTATGGTACATCTGCTAAGTGGGTTGTGTGAATCCTGGTAAGATGAAGATAGTGTCGTTGCCCTACCCCTAACAAGATCAATTAGGAAGTTATATTTGATAACAGTTGTAGACAAGTGTATGATTCTTCAACTAGATAGATGGATAGTCCATCATTGAGGTGATTGAAGAATCTTCTAAGAACATATTCCTTATATTTCTTGACAATTAGGGGATACCCACCTGATTGGTTGTGTTGCTAATTACAACAACCATCAAAGGAGCATATAGATGAAAATTTCTAAAGTTACATATGATAAGAGAGACACAATGTTTCATGTTTGCTAAGAGCCATAAATTATGACCTATAATTGATGTGTAGTACAATAGATAGAATAGTTCAGGACAACAGTTGGAGTGCCAAGTTGAAAGGTACTACCAGACCAATACAGGTGGCACAAAAGTTCTTATGTTGAACCAAGGTGGCACATGCAAGAGTTGAGGGAGAAGAATATGTAACATCCCAGGATTTGAGGCCTCGGATAACATGATCTTAAAAGGAATGATTGGACTACCCATATCACCAAGGTGCACCTCCTTTTCTGGGATCCCATCTCTAAAGAACTCCATAGTTAAGCGTGCTCAGCTTGGAGTAGTACTAGGATGGGTGACCAGTTGGGAAGTTGATCTTGGCTTGCGCGTCAGTGTGGACAAAGTGTACAGTTAAGGCTAGTGGTGGTCTGTGGGACCATTCGTCATTCCTGAAACTCTACTAGAGCCTTGGGCAGTGGGCCTAGGCGTTACAAATGGTATCAGAGCCAATTCCCCTCCAGTGGGTGGGGCCCACATGGGCATGGCATGCCAGTCTTGAGTCGTGCGGTCCAGGCATGTAGGAAAGGGTTGTCCATGGTTGACGTAGCCACCCTTGCGCTGGTATTCCGTGATCGGGAGCTGGGTGTCCATGGGCCATTGTGGGTCTGCACTAAAATGGGGAAGAGATTATGAGGCCTTATAGTTGAGCCTTGACGAGGACGTCAAGAGTCTAAGTGGGGGAGATTGTAACATCCCAGGATTTGAGGCCTCGGATAACATGATCTTAAAAGGAATGATTGGACTACTCATATCACCAAGGTGCACCTCCTTTTCTGGGAGCCCATCTCTAAAGAACTCCATAGTTAAGTTTGCTCAGCTTGGAGTAGTACTAGGATGGGTGACCAGTCGGGAAGTTGATCCTGGCTTGCGCGTCAGTGTGGACAAAGTGTGCAGTTAAGGCTAGTGGTGGTCTGTGGGACCAGTCGTCATTCCTGAAACTCTACTAGAGCCTTGGGCAGTGGGCCCAGGCGTTACAGAATATGTCTTCCATGAGAATGATGTGACATCATCATTTGATGAAAGTAACAATGTGGAATATTGGGTATGAGGTGCATGAGAAGTATCAATCATTGTCTACCATGGATTTTAGGTGTGAAATCCCTATTAGGGGATTATGGTTGTGAGACCCCTAACCTTGCTTATATGGTTGAACATGCTTAATTACTATGATTTAATTCTTAGAAATATAATATAACATTGTGATATGATTTGGAATCATAAGACAAGCTTAAGTTTCAAGTTTGGTCCAATTTGAACAATGTTTGTGCAAGTTACACAATTTTATGTACATTTTGAACTTTTCTACAATTCACCCAATTGGGAGGTTTTTCTTGAAATTTATCACTTTCAGTATGTTCTTTGGATGTTTTTTCATCATTCTTGAGCTTGTTGATCCATGGGGTGCCTAGTTGAACTTTGGTTTGGAGGTGTTTTCCTGAAGGGTATTTTAGGGTTTACCCCTTTATGGATGAGCTACCTTTAGAAGCTCTCAAGAAAATGATTTATTTGCTTTGCTTGAAAAATCAAGAAAATACAGATAAGTAGGTCTCCATGTATGGTGTGTCAGCTTCTTGTGTGTCTACTTGTATATCCTGAATAGTCTAAGGCCATTGACACATGGGGAAGCTACTTGTACACCTCATGCTTGCTTCCATCCTTATCCATGGGCTATATTTACCTCTTCCTTGCCCAAGTATGAAACTTTGCTAGCTTTCTCTTTCCTATAACCTGTAGCAATGACTCCACTCTATTTTTCTATGGATCTAAGTTCTCTAAGGTAGAATACAACCTCTTTTTGGAGAAGAAGGTCTCCTAGAGATCCATCGAGCCCTACCTAGGGTTTTCAAGGTCATCTTCTTAGGATTTCGACCAAGGAAAGTTGTTTTCTTCCTTCCTTCTCCATTTTTCTTTCTCTTATCCTTCCTTAGACCTTCCTCCAGGTCGTAACTTTTCAGTTCCATGGTATAATCTTCTCTAAAGCTCTAAAACCCTACCTTTCTTGCTCCTTATGCTTAGGGTGTGCTTCTTTGATGGAGAAAGGTGTTAGATGGATGAGTTCAGATCTTATGATTGGATTTTCTACCCTACCCGCTCGAGTTTTCTTCTGTTTGGGATTTTATCTTCTCATTAGAGGCAATTTTTATAACTTGCTCCACGTTTATTGCTTACCATAAGCTTGCTAGCTCATGTTATTGCTTTAAAATGATGATCCATGTACTAAAAAGCTATGCTTGACTTGGATTTCAATTTTTATGATGTTCCCTGATCTGATTTCAGTTCTAGATGAACTTGTAATAATGTGTTCATTCCTCCTAAGATATAAGATGACTTGTATCAGGTTGGTTTGACAACCGGTGGTGCTAAGCACCCATCGACCAATGGTCAATTTTACGGTTTAAATCTAATTTCTTATATAAACACATGACCCAATGGTGGTACCATTGCAACAATAGATGGTGTTTTCTTCATGACAACTGATGGTGGTGACCAAGGGTGTCAACTGATGTTCACCCCTTAGGTCAAATTTTGTCCTAATTAGAATCTTAATGATCAACAACTAATTACCCTAATGATGCTATCAATCAATGGTGACATTAGCTTGATATTTGATGATGATTAATGAATATAGTGCTTATCTAACAATCTATGGTGAATTAATGGTCACTAATGATGGTGGATTAGGTCTCCACAACCTGTGGTGAGTTAAGCATGCAATTGTAGCATCAATTAATCCTTAAACCAATGGTTTCTTGGGTCATTCGATGCAATGGTTGGACCTATACTCCAATTGATGGTTTTAATATATGAACTTGACCCAATGGTTATGTTCTAATGATTCATCATACAATAAATTGAAACAATGCCTAATGTAATATGTTGGTCCTAATAAAGTGATTTAGATGGTTTCCTTCATGAGATCAACTTAAGAATCTCATTTATTGACAACTTGTTTTAAATAAACAATTGCTTATGGGTTTTACTCCACTCTCAATGGAACTTTTTGTGTTGTTAATAAAGGGATGTCTAGGGTTAAATGGTGGACCTTTCTAGAGCACAACTCAATGACTTCATAGCTCATTTATCCAAGGTGTTTACTTGTGCAAACAACCAATAGTCTTACCTTCTTAACAATCCAATGTTTCAGGATGATGCTTATGGTAAGTTTGTACGGTTTGAGTGATGTTGAAACCTAATGGAGGTTTACCTTAATAATATAGTATTACCTTTTCTCTCATATGATTAGAATTGATAATAAATATAATGAGTTAATGGGAAACCCTGATGAAGTATATTTTGCTATACTTAGTCCTATTATAACCAAGTGATGGTAATTGATTATGGACAACCCTTTCAATGATGAATAGAATCATGGAGTACTCTCTTTTGTGGTTGAAACCTTGTATGCTATGACTTGATGGTTACACCTTAAGTTATGTATGGATCCATACGTTGTAATGGTATGGAATGTGATGGTGATGCTTCACCATATGCATCCATGAGTCAATGGGGATTCCATGAGTTAGGGTTTAGGTATGAGTGTTGATTAGTAATATTAATATAATTTATCTTGTTGAACCTAACTCTAATATAAGAAGATAAATATCAATATTCATGTTTAACCTTCTTATATAATGGCATGATGGTGGAATAATCTCCTTAATATGATCAAAACCTTAATGTGTTAATTGGTGGTTATCATAGCCACATGGTTGATACTTTCTTATGCTAAACCTGTGTATTATGAATATGATGATGGTTTATCATATCTATATTCATTGCATGTTGATGTAATAAAGGAAAGTCTTAATGTTAATATAACCCTACTATGTTTGTTTATGAATATCTCTATGCTCATTAATACAATTGTAACGACCCCACTTCCCGGTAACCCCCAATCAAGGGAGACCAAGAGGTCAGAGGCGTTATCCCAAAATTCGAGATCAATGTTTGACAATTTAATCAAAAATTATTATCAAATTCTACTGAAAAGCTGGAATCAAATAACATTTTTTCATACCTTGTAAAAATAGGATCTAAGACTTCTATCCGCGGAAGATATCTACCTATCTAATCCTCCTTTGAATATTTAACTTTGTCTTCAAGATTTCATTTTACTGATTGTCCAATTTCATATGGTCCCTAAAATTCCGAAAAACAAAATGTCAGTCAGTATATTCTATACTGGTATGTGGGGACAAGCAAAACATCACAAATAGGCTCTAACAACCTAAATATAACAAATAGTTGATTAACAATCCAAATTACATTTTCCATGTAACTTCTCAACCGCTTTTACCCTAAACCCTGGACTACCCTCTCTTAGGGTTTTGTCCTTGCAAGGGACATAAGGCCACTTTCTCTATCCTGAGCTTGGTGCATGGGGTCAGCACTCGGGTGCCCAATGGTCTTCCCTCTGGGGCTTGACCAACTCAGACCTTCCCTCATGGGCTTGGTCTTGCATCATACATCAGGGTGGTATGTAGGTTCGAGAAGTACACTCATAATTAATTATTATACACATAGTCACTTTATGAGATTGCAGAATTTAACAATCAAATAGTTTAGGTTGCATAGCAATCGAAAAACTTCGTGAAAACGTCGTGAATCATAAAGCGATTATTCATAATTGAACCACGTACTTGTTCAGTAGATCCAAGCAAGAAATAGTCCAAGCAAGCAGTTCAATCCAAACAAGCAAGAATCCTAAAAAGTACATGTACTCTATTTACTATCCACTTTATCATATTCGATCTATTCAACTTGAACTCACTTCCTAGGGTTTCCTACTTCTTTTTAGGGTTTCGTTAGGGTTCCTATTTATCGTTATCAATACTAACCCTAAAATAGCAAAACTGGACGCAAACCCTAATTAGCTTGTTAAAACCTTCCTAACATGCTTAGGATCAACTCAATATTACTTTCTTCTAATGAATCTCGAATTAACCACTTTAAACATTCTTCACCCTAAATTAGGGTTTCTATGTGCATTATAACATACTCATGTGTAAAAATCCCATAGAAAGCATATTATCATCTAAATCAGATTCAATTCTTATTCTTCCTCTTGATAGGTTACTATATCTCAAAATAACCTATTTAAGACCTTAAATCTGATTTCCAAACACAATTAGGGTTTTAACATGGTTTAATGCATAAACATAGTTAACTTAAAGTACTTTTAGAATTATGATCAGATTCAGTTTCTAAAACTATTTTTGTTGAGTTCCTTGTGTTCTCCTGATAAATTTATCTATATAGGTCGTCCTAATTGGAGTTACCATTAATTAGTTACAAATATCACAAGATAAGTAACCTTCCTCCAATAGTCGGCCACCACGTCAGCAGCTTCCTCTAAACTTGCTCCACGTGGGTCTCTGCTAGACCAAAGTACGATTTTCACCCTCTCGCCCTGGGTTCAGTCTTTACGGCATGAGGGATACGCTAGTAATTTCCCACTATCCCTTCTTATTTCTCTTCTCACACTACCTGCAACTCGCCGCCGGGGTGGGCAGTCAACCCCCGAGTTGACTCCAGGCCACAAGACCCTAGAGAAGGAATTGTTGCTGCCGGAGCCTCCATTATGGCTTCCAGAACTCAACTGGCCTCCAATCAACGTGGATTGGTGGTGAGAATAGACCAAACCACCACCCCGTCGGCTACAGGGAACAACTCCACAGATTTGGCAATGTCCTGGGACGAATTGGGTAGGGTAACTAGTCCTACGCAGTTGGTGTGCACCGAACGACCCTTTCCTCCCTTGATCTTGGGGTTTCCTACCCCTTATATAGGCACGAAATATGTCTCTAAGGTTCCATGGAGTCCAGGCTCCATCAGACATTGGGCAAAGTCCCAATGGTGCACGAAACCAAACCACCCAAGGATCATTAGATCTGTTTTATGCTCCCGAACTCAGATATACACTTTTTAAGTTTCCTTGTTGATCAGGGAGAGAGGTATACATGTGGGGAGATTACCTACTGCTGTTGCTATCAGACTGGAGGTAGGAGATGATGGACAACCATCCGATCTCAATCCAATGGTCCCCTATGCGCGCCCATTATATTTCTAAACGAAATCAAATTGTGACATTTAAGATAATCGAGTCGCTTTAGGATTTCTATAAAAATCCATATCTCTCAAAATGCTTATCCGTTTGATCCCAAATATTAAGGGAAAGTCTATAAAGACTTAATCTACTTATATTCCAAGTTTGAAGCTGAAACTCAAAAGGAATAACTCCTTTTCTTCATTTGCAAGTCAATGACTCGTAAATCATGTATTATGTATAAAAACACATATTTTCTCTTTCCTTCTTTCCAATTTTCTCTACTTCAATTTTTATAAACATTATAAGGCAAGTGGAGTCGACTCTATAATGATTCCATTATCCATATCTCCAAATATTTCTTACATGATCTCTTATTTCCTTCTTAATAAAGCTATATTTAATTTCTCAATTTTCTATTCTTTTTCTGTTTTAATCATATTGGACTCATTAACATGTTCTAGTCCACGAATTCACATGCACAAAGGAAATATTTCAAAGAGTATCCATTAATACATATAATTCATTCAATTCCTGTAATCATACATTTATTGGGGAAATTGCATTTCCAACCATATGAACCCAAAAATTAGGGTTATATCATCCTTCCCCTCTTATAGGAATTTTTCCCTCAAAATTCCACCAAACATACAAACAATTTAGGATTTGACTTTTCCATGTCCATCATCAGCTCCCATGTGGCTTCATCCTCTCCATGGTGCTTCCAAAGAACCTTTATCATCTTATATTCTTACATCTGAGTTCTTTCACCTTAGTATCTAGAACCCTCACAGGTGACTTAGGACATTTCAGCCTCCCTCGGGAGCTCACTAGGTTCATTACTTAGCACATGGCTCGGTTACCTCACATAGTGCTCTAGATCAGACACATGGAACATGTCATACATCTTATTATCCTGAGGGGTAAGACTAAACATAAGCAACTTCACCAATCCATCTCAATGGACCCATGTATTGGGGACTCAACTATAACTCAGAGGGGTCGGGTTTTCATAACACATATACTCACCCACAGTGAACCACATGTCAGTCTACTTCGCATCAGCTGTGGGATCTGACTTATAAAACTTGAGATAAACTATGCGGAAGCGATTAACTAGCAGCGGAGTTATTAAAAATCACTAAAAATTAAATTTTTTTAGAAATAGATCTTTAAACCATAAAACCTTTTTTATAAGAAACACGATAAATTGTTTACAACATGATTCATCATTACATCTCGAGATATTAAATCAAAATCTCAGATCTACTGACTCCTAGGACCTGAGAGTACAGAGATGACACATAGGACAAACTATCTACAAGACTTGACAGTCAGTGTCCCCACCTGAGAATCACTACTGTCCCTGATGTTGCTGCTACTGCTGCTGCTGCTCACCCACTGATGGGTTCCTTCGTCCACGACGTCTACCTAAAAATTCGAATCCCACGGGGGTGAGACAACTAAATAATTGTCCCAGCGAGAGTTATAACTCTCTGCTAGAAACTTTGTTATTGCAATAAATAGAACAACAGTAAGTAGTATATTTTTAAACAGTCAACAACAGTTTTAACATTAAATGGAGCAACATTCTTTTAGACAATCATTTCAATTATAATTAATTGAATATCTCAAAGCATATCTCAATGTAGAACATTTATACTAGTTATTCAACTAGAACATTATAACAATGTAATATCAATCATTATATCTCGTAGTTCAACCTAAGCAGTTATGCTACATGGCTGATTATGTTTTTCAAACATTATTATGGTTTACTATAGTCAAGTTTCCCAAAAAGGCTGCGGGTAGGAGATATGTTCCCATCCATTGGATTCATGACCCAATGACCTATATTAAGCATGACATTATAGGGATCGTGCCCTTGATTCCTATTCTTATTCTTTTGTGACATTAAATGCATATTTCTCTCAAATTATCACTTTAGAAATATTTATAAAATCCATATCTCTCAAACCATGCATCGTTTTAATCCCAAATTTTAAGGGAAACTCTTAAATGACTTAATTTACTTGTATGCAAAGTTTGGAAACAAAAATCAAAAATAAAAGAGACTTTTCTTCATATGTAATTCATCCACTCAAAAGGCATATATTATGAAATTCAAATCATATTTTACCCTTCTTTCTCTTCTAATTTCTTTATTTTGATTTTTTTATTATTAGAAACCAAGTATAACTGAAAACTAACCAATAGTGGTCATCCATATCACTTTCTATAGAATTCTACATAATTCTCACATATGCACACAATTGTCTTTTATTTCTTTATCCTTGTACTTATTATAGCATTTTCTTTTATCCTTTTTCCCTTTTATCATTATTGGATTTATCAAAATAGTATAAACCACAAAATCATGCATCCAAGGGAACATTTTACAAAAGAGTCCACTCATTGAAAACAAAGCATTCCAATTTCTATTCAAACCCCTTTTATATACAAAATTGCATTTCAATCAATGCAAGAAAAAAATGAGGTTATAGCATCCTTCCCCTCTTATAGGAATTTTGCCCTAAAAATTCAAAAAATTAAACAAACAAATTGGGGTAATCCTTTTCCATGTATGTATTCAACTTTCGTGTGGCTTCATCCTCTCCATGGTGTTTCCAAAGAACCTTTATCATCTCTATCCCTTTACTTATGATCTCTTCACCTTGGTACCTAGTACCCTAATAGGTGACTCATGGTAAGTCATCCTCCCTTGGAGTTCAATAGGTTCAATGCTAGGCACATGGCTCGGGTTCTTCACAAAGCGCTTTAGGTTAGACACATGTAACACATCACACTTCATACTATACTGTGGGGGTAAGGCTATACAATAATCATCTTCACCAATCTGTTTTAAAATTCAAATGGACCCACGTGTTGGGGACTCGACCTTTCTTTTTTCCTAGCTATAGCTTGGAGGGGTTGGATTTATAGAAACTCATACTCACCCATAGTGAGGTGCAAGTCATTCCGCTTCACATTAGCATACGAATTATGTCGATCCTGGGCTCTCTTTACCCTTTGCTTGATTGAAACGACTTTATCAACATACAACTGTAGTTCCTCTTACCTTGGAAAGGTCCTCCCACCAACATCATCTCAGTGAAGTGGTGACCGACACAACCTCAGGTAGAGATCTTCATACGAAGGCATCCTGACACTGGCGTGGTAGCTATTGTTATAAAAAAACTCAGTTAAGGGCAGCTACCGCTACCATAATCCACCCCAACCAAGCACACATGCTCTCAACGAATCCTAACTATCAATCAGTCTGGGGGCAACATGTTGTGTTAAGCTTTATTCTAGTGTTGAGTTCTTCTTTTTCTTGCTCCCACATTTTGGAAGTGAACTTTGGGTCACGTTCCAAAATAATCAAACTCAGAACATCATACATGAAAACTATTTCTCTAATATATAGTTTAGCTAGGTCTGTCACCTGAGTAGTGGTCTTTAAGGTGAGGAAATGTGCCAACTTGGTAAGCCAATATACCACAACCCATATTACATCATGACCTCTCTTGGTTTTGGGTATACCCACCACAATGTCCATGGTGATCTACTTCCATTTCCACTCAGGGATTTCAATTAATTGTAGCAATCCACTGGGTCATTGGTGTTCAGCCTTCACCATCTGGCACATGAGACAACTGGCCACATATGTCACTATATCTCTCTTCATTCTAGGCCACATATGTCACTACATCTTGGTAGTGCCAGGATGCACCATGTATTTAGAACCACGAGCTTCTTGCAAGATATGAATCTTCAAGGGAGAATCTTCATGAACCCAAATACGACTCTTGTTGTGAATTCCATCATCTACTCCCACTGAGAGATGTGTCTGAGGTTTCTCTAATGAACCATCATCTTGTCAATCTCTGGGCTGGCTAACTGGGCAGATACCAGCTTGGTCAACAAGTCTGGGTTTATCTGAATATTAGCCTCACTGATCCGGTCATCTAACAGATGTGGACTCCACCTAGAAAACTCTTCCAGTCCTCTCCACTGGCTAGACAAGATAGCTACACACCTGATCTATTTCTAACTAGGTGCATCTACTACTACCTTAGTCTTCCCAGGGTGATAGGCGATGGTGACATCATAATCCTTCATATACTCCATCCATCATCTTTGTCTTAGGTTTAGGTCCCTCTGAGTCGGGAGGTACATCAAGCTCTTACATCCATTATTTTGGTCACCAGATTAAAATCTCGTACTTGTTAACTTCCACTTGATAATTATATCCTCATTTGAAATCTTAATTTGAGGATTACCTTTCTCACCTCGTCTTCCAAACTATTTATCCAATCATGAGGGTGTGATGATTCCTCCAATTCTCAATTATAAAAAGATTTCAACTTATGTATTTATTCCACATATCATTTCTATTCCTAGTATGGCATGTGCCTATCTCATCTATCAAACTCATAACAAGATGAAATAAGCATTTGGCTGCAATCCAAATATAGAGTTCAACCCATTCTAAGAGTAGAGATGGTACATTTTGTCACAGAATCAGAATCCCAGTCCCATTAACCAAACAAGTACCAAAGACAACATGCAAAAGTGTGAAATGCTTATCATACATGAACAAATAACAAGAAGTATGCACCAACATAATCTCAACATTCAACAATATATTATTAAGAAAAATACTTTAATTACAAGATTTCATTTACATAATGAAGTGTCACATTGTACAAGTCTTGCTCACCAAGCCCATTGACCTTCTAGTCATCTCTAAGCCTAAAAACAAAATACGAGAAACGGGTCAACGCACAAGGCGTTATGGGACAGAAAGATACATATATATGTATAAGCTTTGCATAATTTGAAAAAGATTTCAAGTCTAAACAAACAAGAATAAACATGTTAACTGTTTAACAAAATGTGAAACCATAATTTATGTCATTTCACACAATTATGCCAACAATATCAAGTATTTATAAGGTCATTGACCAACTTCCTATCAGAAGGGTCCATAAGGGTGCTCAAGATTAGCTAACCCTTTTATATGAGAGGGACCTCAAGTCCATCGCCAAGAGCTAACCCTATTTTCAAAAATTGTATAATGGAGTTCTATATATATGTGTGCTCAAGTTATAAACCGACGAGGCAAACATCGAGTAAGACATAACAATACTACATGTCAATGTTTGAGAAACTAAATAAACAAGCATATAATACATGTCTTTTCAAGCAAGAAAGTGATATTCATATAACTAGATAAGGCCTATACCTAATTCATATATTCTTAACTTAACATATCCTTGACCATCTAGCCATAAGAAACACCTTATTAAACATAAAATTACATATATGTATTAGATTCTCATCATTAACCCTAATTAGATTCATTTTAGGGTTTTGGCCAAAATAGGTTCCAAGTTTCTTATTAGTTCATTAAATGATCTTTTATTAATCTATAGGTCATCAAGGGGATGTGGTTCAAGTTTCATTTAATGTAATGAGTAAAGTCAGGGATCAAGTATTATGTCAATAGATCAAAATATACCATAAGATTTAGATCAATCATATTAACAAGATATCGTCAAAATTATCTTCAAGGCATGTGATTCATATTCAAAAGTAGCTAAGCCAGCAAGATTAGGTCTAGTCTAGTCAAGTCTGATTTTACTGTCTCAAGATAATCATCAGAGTTAAGATATTAAGGTTTCCAAAGTCTAATTACCAAATAGAGTCATTTAATAATAGTATAAGCAAAGGAACACGATCTAGGGATATAAGTGAAATCTATCAAGAATTTGTGAGAACCCGTTCCACTAAATGGGATTACTCAAAGCATAAAACACAATCAATCACTAATTAATCACATACCCAAAAATATGGGTAAATTAAATCTGATTTCAACATCAACAACCACTCAAAAACATTTGCATAAGAGCCCAACATCTTTCTTATATCCATACTATTCCAAGAATTTGATACAAACCGCTCTATCATCTTAGCCACAACATATATATACAGGAGAACAATAATCATATATGCCACACAAACAAGGATTAATATGCTAACAAAAGTCCAATTTATTTGAAACACCATATACAAACTTTTCCTGCCCGGACCTCCGAGTATAGGGACCACTCTAGGACACACTAGACATATAATCAACTTTATCAAAGATTCATTACTATAGCTCCTCTTTTCTACCACATGTTTGTTTTCATCACTTCTGATTACCTAAAAATAATTGGCGAACCACAAGGGTGAGACCCATGTCCCAACAAGAGATATAACCTCCGACAACAATTATTGATTACAATATTTTAAAGTAATTAAATAGGTAAGAATTTTAATCAGATATAACAAATAAGATTAGAAAAACTGATGGTTAACAAAATACATAAAGGAGCAGATAATAACTATCGTCATTAGTTAGACTATCATCCTTTATCTTATTGACAATATACGCAATTCAATAGCATATGCATATCTAGCATCATGAGCAAGTCTAGTAACATAGCATAGCTAACAACATGAGCATGCCTAATTGGTTGAACATATCAACATTATAAGAAGAGCTAACAGCATAAGAACAACTATCTAGAAAAGCATGATTAGCAGTATATGCATCTCTAGTTACAAAGGCATGGCTATCATGCTAAACATAACTAAAAACATGAGATATCTAGCATCATGATTATAATCAGTAGTAACAGTATAGTTATCAATATAATCATGGCTACTATATGTAAGCATCTACAATCTTAAGCATATCCACAACATAAGTATATCTACTATCTCTTAATTGCACTAAGCATCATCTTTATGTAAAGAAAACAAATAAGGGTTATCATCCAATGTGAAACGTTGTATATAGCCCTAAACAAATATGCTACACGGTTGTATTACATCTTTCATTACACCCTAGGGAATTCGAATCATACCATTCAAAGTCCAACCGACCCCTATGAAGGGCTATTCGGTTGTGTAAAAGATCTAGGAGTGTCTCTATCCTAAGATCTCTTCCCATCGGTCAGTAGAGTAAAAAGGTAGTATCATATCAGTGAAAGCTGCCACCATAATGAAATATAGTCAAGCTAATAACCACCAGTCCGAACTTGGTACATGTCATGACACTAGAAACTAGGGTATTCAAACCCAATCATTGAGGTACAACCACAGTAGTCCTCTAATCACATCACGTTATAACCACCGAGACACGACCACAACCATTTTCAATCACATCAGATGTATGAGGCATGACCATAGCCAACCTCCACAATCTGCATTGTGGATGACAAGGATATATCCTCAACCTACCACCACCACATACTCAACAGTATGCGCTCTGAGTTTCCCTTAGGAGTACTCGTTTCACCATCCATCAAGTTCTGACACTGAAGATGACTCTACAGCACATGGCACTACATGATTAGAGTTGCACTAGATTAGTTTTACCAATTGGATGAATTAAGGTTGCATCAAACAAGTGGACATACAAATCCTAATTCACTTCTAGAAAGCATATAAATATCAAAACTTTTAAAAGATGTAAAATGTGTGAAACTGTAACACCCCTCCCTATGGTTACATACATAACCAGCGGAAGCACAGCCTAATCCCCAACATTATCCATAATGTGGGGTACTTGGCATTTTGGGGAGGGATTATCAAAACCATGATATTCATTGCACAAAATAGAGTTTAAATAAACCATCACAAGATCAAGATTACAATTTCTCATTCTCAAACCTTAACAAAGTTTACATGTGCATACATATGGTAAAATGGAAAAAGATCTATAAACTGGGTATGGTTGGCGCCCCACCAAAACTCTTCTCCTTGTAGGTCCTTGAGCTAGGGTTTCCTCCTTAGATGGACTTCCCTCCTTAGCTAGCTTCCAACCTGTGGGCATCACACCCCCAGCCATGCATCCAACAAATGGTAAGTGGATTGAACATGTTATAATATAAGAAACTTGAAAACTGAAAATAAGCATTAGCATTAAACATTGAAAAGACATGCATTTTCTTTTAGATCAATTTCTTTTATCTTAACCTATATAAGTAACCTCGGGTTGCACAAATGTGCCGCTTCTCTTATGCACTGAAGTGCCTCTTAGGTTGCACCGAAGTGCCTCTTCTCTTATGCACCGAAGTGCCTCTTCTCTTATGAGGTACTTATATAAGCTCCATTTTATCATTCTCTTTCTCTTAATGCTCTTATCTTTACTTTAGACTTTATTGGTAACAATTATCACTAAAGTTCATGAAGGTGATAGTATACCTCATAAGA
Organism: Alisma plantago-aquatica; assembly: GCA_963693085.1. Lineage (NCBI taxonomy): Eukaryota > Viridiplantae > Streptophyta > Magnoliopsida > Alismatales > Alismataceae > Alisma > Alisma plantago-aquatica. Next base: position 464,483,959 of record OY856410.1, on the reverse strand, counting down.
AACTCAAACTATATTAATCTTACTGACTTTAACAATTAGAAACAGTAAATAACCTAAACATGGCATTCATTGAAATTCATACATGCATAATAATTCAAAACAAGATAATTATATGTTCAATTGCATGGACCACTTACTTTTTCACTTGGAGAGTGAATTCTCTCTCTTCCTAGGTTGAGTGAGTCCTAATCACTCTGTGGGTCTAAAGAACCCTAGTTGTCCTGTTCCAAACATATGTCACATCAAAATATATTTTATTCAAAATCTTAAACCCTAAATTCACTTCTACAAAAATCAAGGTTTGGCGATTCAAAATCAGACTCTAAAAACCACATATTCGGATTCTTCTCGAAAAACCATTTTCAAAACATACAATTAGGTGTACCGTTATTAGGATATACTAGGTTAAGGTACTAATGTGTTTTCATAGATGTTCCTTTATTAATCATAATAATATTAGAATACATAGTCTAATTTCATTGTGCAAATAGCTTATTTATACACTACAAACTCATACCATGGTTTATATGTATTCAAGTTGTTATTATTGTCATTAATACATAATATTCATAGGGCTTAGGATTATACATATAATATCCATGTTTTAACGTTTTATCATATATAAGCTAGGATTTGAATCACTTTCTTATGACCATTGTGATAGTCATAATATGTACTTACTACATATATTCCATGTATATAGCATAGAGTCATAATATGAATTGGTAGTTTATCATAGCGGCATACCATGGCTTATACTGAGATTCCAGTTTATCATTCCCTTAATCCCAGGTCTATTACGTGGTTAGTATATAATCCAGATTATAGTTGAATTAGGTTCCTGTTGGATTTTTGCTATAGCTGAAGCTACACAGGACCAAGGTGATATATGTGTATTCCAGTATGAGTTCAGCCTTGTTCTTGTTGGATTCTTCTTGGTTCACGCGACACGGCAATATAAAATAGCCTAGCGGCAAGGTGATAGAACAGAGCAATGCAGGAGCAAAAAGCATATCAGAACAATACTAAAACGTGGTGCAAAACAGAGCATGCCATCACAGCAGCTTGCACATGGATAAACTACGGCCACGCTTAATAGACCAGGCAGCGGTCCTTGCAGATGCCAAGCAGAGGCCAGAGCAGTGAAGCTGCCCTGCCACGGTCGCACGCACAGGGGATTGGCGGGCAAGAAATTCCGACGAGCAAACAGGGACTCACGCCCAACACACAACGAACCGTTCCGATCTCAGAGACTAAGAAAATGCAGCGAGGTAGTCCGTGGGGAGCAGGGCAGCGGTGCCGACCCCCTCCACGCCAAACCAGGCGAGAACAAGCGAGAACAGGAGGAGGAGCACGGACCTGTGGCCGAGGATGAGAAACAGCAGAACGGTCTCCGCGGAAGAGAGGGTCCGTCCTCATCGCCTGAAACACGGCCGTGCAGGGCTGGAGTCCCTCTGGCTGCGGGCGGCCAACAGTCGTTGCCACGGCTCTATAGGGTACGCCGAACCAGTAGCTTGCGGCCTAAGGGAAGGTTGGGGCCGCGTTACCAGGGCACCGTAGATGGTGCAGGAACAAGGGATTTCAGCGAGGTGGTGTGAGGGTCGAGTATGACGACGGAAGGCTGGAGGTTGAAGATGGCGTAGGCAGCGGGTGGCTTGAGTTAGGACGACGCAATTGATGGTGGAGGAGGGAAAGGAGGAGGCCGACGGTGCTTTAGAGCGCCTGATCGAGCAGTGGAGGAGGCTAGGGTGGCGGCTGCATTTTTCGGCATAGAGGACAGCACAAGCCCTAATGGGCGTTTCCTACATACTCCACGAGAGGGATATTTCAAGGGATCAGTGGATGCGCAGGAGAGAGACGAAGCCAGAGCCGCAATAATTTCGCAAATCTGATAACTGAAGAGGGAGAAACCGATCGTTGAATAAAACGGCTGTAGGCGTCTGACTTGCCCAAATGGCGAGAGGTAGCGGACGAACCAGCTACCGTCTGATCAAGATCGAGAGGCCAGAAAGTCGTGCGCAATTAAGGGTAACGCGTGACAGGGATTTAAATCCCGGGACTTTAGGAAAAACGAGACATTAAATGTAAAACCTATTAAATCTATATATAAATCTTTCTTGTTTTAATTGGAGGGTCAAACAAACTCCAAATGAGTCCAAATTTGGACCATAGACTAATCAAATGGTCTAGAACGTTCCTAATCAATTAGATTTTGGTTCCTTGAACGTTAAGTCTATATTTTCAATTTTTGTCACTCTTTCTTAATTTAAAAGCATAAACTAATTAAATAATTGATATAAAAGTTTTTGTTGCGATTCCTTATTCCAAATTATGAGATTGACATTATCAACTCCTTAAAAGTCATTCAACGCCTCTTTCTTTCCCTTTTATGCACTTTATTTGGAGGAGAGAGAAAATGAACATTAAAGGATTTATCTTGAAATCTATAAAAAGAAAAGCATACTTATTGCCCAAGTGATTTGAATTTTGAATTTCTTGCTTCTTTATCTTTCTCTTTCTCTTTCTCTCCCATTACTTTTAGATTTATTTGATAAAAGAAAAAGGGAAGCATATTACCAAAATTACACAAATATTTACAACACATAAAAGAAATTTATTTGGAGCCCTTTCTTATTTCTCTTTGTATTAAAATCCTAGAAATAAAACTAATTTGGGAAAATTACATTAAGGCTCTTAACAAAATATTATTTAAAGAAAACTACATAAAATGTTTTATTTTACTCTTAAAATTAGGGATGTTACATTACTACCCACCTTAATAAAATTTCGTCCTCGAAATTTTGCTAGGCTACCCACCTTAGGAATTTTCATATTTTAACATAAAGCGTTGATATATTCTCATGTAAAACCATAGTTCCATACATTGCATGAAAGATAAAGTTCTGAAAAGAAAAGAACTATCCTACTAGACTCTACTCGGTCTTATCATCCTCACTATCATCTACCATAGCAAAGATTCTAGCATGTCTCTTCTCTTTAGGTGCTTGGTTGACATTAAGCTCTTTCTTCTGGAACTTGGGGCAGTTAGGTCTAATGTGGCCTTTCTCGCCACACGCATAGCAAACACCTGTTCCAAACCTACATTCACCTAGGTGATATTTGGAACACTTAGCACATTGGGTCTTCCCATCTTGGTTTGCATGCTGGTTTGGAACAGCTTCAACCGGCGCCTTCCTTTTCTTATCGTTGTGGTGATTGGAGTTGTGGTTGTTGTGATGACTCTCCTTCTTCCAAGCTCTTCCTGGATGATCCTCTAACTCTAGGGCAACATCTAGGGCACTCTGGAGTGTGCGGTGCCCACATCCTACCAAGGCAAAGCTAAGGTCTGGCTTGAGACCTCGAATGAACTTCTTGGTCTTGCGACTTTCATCATAGTCGTAGCCGTACTTCTGCAGGATCCAGAACTTCATTGCGTATTGGGTGACCGTCATGTCACCATGTTGACGTAGGTTCCGAAATTCTTCCTCCTTCTTCTCGATCATGGCCTCGGATATATAGTGGTTTTTGAAGGCTTTAGAAAATTCCTCCCATGTGAATGGAGGAGCATAAGCTTCACGAGAACCTAGTAGGTTCTCCCACCAAGTCCTAGCAGCACCCTTCAACATATGCGTCCCAAAACGGACCCTGGAGTGGTTGGGAAAGTCTAGGTCATGGAAGCAATGTTCCATGTGCTGCATCCAACTCTCAGCTTTTCCCACCACATCCACCTCTTCCTCCCCAGCAAAGGAGTAGGGCTTGATCTTCAAAAAGTCGACTAGGGAAAGCTCGGGGTTGACCCTAGGGTTGTCCATTTGTCCTTCTCCTCTTCCCATGGCAGTGGCTAGGGCTCTAACAAGGACATCAAAGGGAACCATGGGGGTTTCATGATGTGGAGATCCTCGTTGTTCTCCCATGCTAACAGATTCACCTTCATCTCCATCCATGGCTACCTTTCCACTCTCACCTTTCTTCTTAGGAGCCATCACTGTGAAAAAGACATAAACTACATGAGATCATGAGAAAATCCTGGTGGCCAACCATATTTTGGCTCTGATACCATTATTGTAACACCCCTCCCTATGGTTACATACATAACCAGCGGAAGCACAGCCTAATCCCCAACATTATCCATAATGTGGGGTACTTGGCATTTCGGGGAGGGATTATCACAACCATAATATTCATTGCACAAAATAGAGTTTAAATAAACCATCACAGGATCAAGATTACAATTTCTCATTCTCAAACCTTAACAAAGTTTACATGTGCATACATATGGTAAAATGGAAAAAGATCTATAAACTGGGTATGGTTGGCGCCCCACCAAAGCTCTTCTCCTTGTAGGTCCTTGAGCTAGGGTTTCCTCCTTAGATGGACTTCCCTCCTTAGCTAGCTTCCAACCTGTGGGCATCACGCCCCCTGCCATGCATCAAACAAATGGTAAGTGGATTGAACATGTTATAATATATGAAACTTGAAAACTAAAAATAAGCATTAGCATTAAACATTGAAAAGACATGCATTTTCTTTTAGATCAATTTCTTTTATCTTAACCTATATAAGTAACCTCGGGTTGCACAAATGTGCCTCTTCTCTTATGCACCAAAGTGCCTCTTAGGATGCACCGAAGTGCCTCTTCTCTTATGCACCGAAGTGCCTCTTCTCTTATGAGGTACTTAAATAAGCTCCATTTTATCATTCTCTTTCTCTTAATGCTCTTATCTTTACTTTAGACTTTATTGGTAACGATTATCACTAAAGTTAATGAAGGTGATAATATACCTCATAAGCAACTCAAACTATATTAATCTTACTGACTTTAACAATTAGAAACAGTAAATAACCTAAACATGGCATTCATTGAAATTCATACATGCATAATAATTCAAAACAAGATAATTATATGTTCAATTGCATGGACCACTTACTTTTTCATTTGGAGAGTGAATTCTCTCTCTTCCTAGGTTGAGTGAGTCCTAATCACTCTGTGGGTCTAAAGAACCCTAGTTGTCCTGTTCCAAACATATGTCACATCAAAATATATTTTATTCAAAATCTTAAACCCTAAATTCACTTCTACAAAAATCAAGGTTTGGCGATTCAAAATCAGACTCTAAAAACCACATATTCGGATTCTTCTCGAAAAACCATTTTCAAAACATACAATTAGGTGTACCGTTATTAGGGTATACTAGGTTAAGGTACTAATGTGTTTTCATAGATGTTCCTTTATTAATCATAATAATATTAGAATACATAGTCTAATTTCATTGTGCAAATAGCTTATTTATACACTACAAACTCATACCATGGTTTATATGTATTCAAGTTGTTATTATTGTCATTAATACATAATATTCATAGGGCTTAGGATTATACATATAATATCCATGTTTTAACGTTTTATCATATATAAGCTAGGATTTGAATCACTTTCTTATGACCATTGCGATAGTCATAATATGTACTTACTACATATATTCCATGTATATAGCATAGAGTCATAATATGAATTGGTAGTTTATCATAGAGGCATACCATGGCTTATACTGAGATTCCAGTTTATCATTCCCTTAATCCCAGGTCTATTACGTGGTTAGTGTATAATCCAGATTATAGTTGAATTAGGTTCCTGTTGGATTTTTGCTATAGCTGAAGCTACACAGGACCAAGGTGATATATGTGTATTCCAGTATGAGTTCAGCCTTGTTCTTGTTGGATTCTTCTTGGTTCACGCGACACGACAATATAAAATAGCCTAGCGGCAAGGTGATAGAACAGAGCAATGCAGGAGTAAAAAGCATATCAGAACAATACTAAAACGTGGTGCAAAACAGAGCACACCATCACAACAGCTTGCACATGGATAAACTACGGCCACACTTAATAGACCAGGCAGCGGTCCTTGCACATGCCAAGAAGAGGCCAGAGCAGTGAAGCTGCCCTGCCACGGTCGCACGCACAGGGGATTGGCGGGCAAGAAATTCCGACGAGCAAACAGGGACTCACGCCCAACACACAACGAACCGTTCCGATCTCAGAGACTAAGAAAATGCAGCGAGGTAGTCCGTGGGGAGTAGGGCAGCGGTGCCGACCCCCTCCGTGCCAAACCAGGCGAGAACAAGCGAGAACAGGAGGAGGAGCACGGACCTGTGGCCGAGGATGAGAAACAGCAGAACGGTCTCCGCGGAAGAGAGGGTGCGTCCTCGTCGCCTGAAACACGGCCGTGCGGGGCTGGAGTCCCTCTGGCTGCGGGCGGCCAACAGTCGTTGCCACGGCTCTATAGGGTACGCCGAACCAGCAGCTTGTGGCCCAAGGGAAGGTGGGGGCCGCGTTACTAGGGCACCGTAGATGGTGCAGGAGCAAGGGATTTCAGCGAGGTGGTGTGAGGGTCGAGTATGACGACGGAAGGATGGAGGTTGAAGATGGCGTAGGCAGCGGGTGGCTTGAGTTAGGACGACGCAATTGATGGTGGAGGAGGGAAAGGAGGAGGCCGACGGTGCTTTAGAGCGCCTGATCGAGCAGTGGAGGAGGCTAGGGTGGCGGCTGCATTTTTCGGCAGAGAGGACAGCACAAGCCCTAATGGGCGTTTCCTACATACTCCACGAGAGGGATATTTCAAGGGATCGGTGGATGCGCAAGAGAGAGACGAAGCCAGAGCCGCAATAATTTCGCAAATCTGATAACTGAAGAGGGAGAAACCGATCGTTGAATAAAACGGCTGTAGGCGTATGACTTGCCCAAATGGCGAGAGGTAGGGGACGAACCAGCTACCGTCAGATCAAGATCGAGAGGCCAGAAAGTCGTGCGCAAATAAGGGTAACGCGTGACAGGGATTTAAATCCCGGGACTTTAGGAAAAATGAGACATTAAATGTAAAACCTATTAAATCTATATATAAATCTTTCTTGTTTTAATTGGAGGGTCAAACAAACTCCAAATGAGTCCAAATTTGGACCATAGACTAATCAAATGGTCTAGAACGTTCCTAATCAATTAGATTTTGGTTCCTTGAATGTTAAGTCTATATTTTCAATTTTTGTCACTCTTTCTTAATTTAAAAGCATAAACTAATTAAATAATTGATATAAAAGTTTATGTTGTGATTCCTTATTCCAAATTACGAGATAGACATTATCAACTCCTAAAAAGTCATTCAACACCTCTTTCTTTCCCTTTTATGCACTTTATTTGGAGGAGAGAGAAAATGAACATTAAAGGATTTATCTTGAAATCTATAAAAAGAAAAGCATACTTATTGCCCAGGTGATTTGAATTTCGAATTTCTTGCTTCTTTATCTTTCTCTTTCTCTTTCTCTCTCATTACTTTTAGATTTATTTGATAAAAGAAAAAGGGAAGCATATTACCAAGATTACACAAATATTTATAACACATAAAAGAAACTTATTTGGAGCCCTTTCTTATTTTTCTTTGTATTAAAATCCTAGAAATAAAACTAATTCGGGCAAATTACATTAATGCTCTTAACAAAATATTATTTAAAGAAAACTACATAAAATGTTTTATATTACTCTTAAAATTAGGGATGTTACAGAAACATAATTTCTCATCTCATCATCACATGGTACTATTCACTACTCATTCATGAGACCACACTGGACATCATACTATCACAAGATATAAATCCTTTTCACAATATCACAGGGTATCAACCCTTATCAACATAAAAGGATTACACCTCATTCAGAGCTCAACCATGCCCAAAGGTCACTAATACCATCACACTATTCCCTACAAGATCATCATTATCTTTGCATGCCTTATAAAAAGGCTCCAGAACATCGCTTACATATAATACACCAGATCAACATAATATAGCATTAATGATCTAGGAGATATTCATAAACAATCATAGCAGGGTTATATTAACATTAAGAACATTCTTTTATTACATCAACATGCAAGGAATCTAGATATGATTAACACCCATCATATTCATAATGCACATGTTTAGCATAAGAAAGTATCAACCATGTGGCTATGATAACCACCAATGAACACATTAAAGTTCTGATCATGTTAAGGAGGTTATTCTACCATCATTCCATCATATAAGAATGTTAAACATGAATACTCATATTTATCTATTTGCATTAGAGTTAGGTTCAACATGATAAGTTATATCAATGTTACTAATCAACACTCATACCAAACCCTAACTCACGACATCCCCATTGGAACATGGATGCATAAGGTGAAGCATCACCATCACATTCCATACTATTCTCAAGTATGAACCCACACATGAATCAAGGTGTAACCATTGGGTTATAGCATAATAGGGATTCAACAATAGTAACAGCGTACTCCATGATTGTATTAGTCATTCAAGGACTATTCATACCCAATTACCATCATTTAGTTATATTAAAGCTAGGTATAACAAGATATACCTCATTATGGTTACATATCAACACAATATGGTTATCATCCCTTATATTCATATGAGTGAATAGGTAAGACTACCTTATTAAGGGTAACCCTCCATTTGTTCCTTCATCATTCAACCCATATCACCATACCACAATGTCACCCAGAACCATTGGATGTTTAAAAGGTAAGACCATTGATTGTTTACATAAGTAAACACCTTGAATGAATCATATATGATGTTATTGAGTTGTTATCTATAAAAGTCACCATTTAACCCAAGACATCATTTGGTTAACAACAATAAGGGTTCCATTGAGAGTAGGTAAAACCCACAATCGACTGTTCATTTAAAACAAGCTATCCAATGTCAACAGGTAAGCTCCTTAAGTTGATCATATAAAGGAAACCATATAAATCACATTATTAGGACCAAAATATTACGTTAGACATAATTCCACTTTATTGGATGAATAAACATTATATCTTGACCATTGGGTCAAGTTCATCTAATAAAACCATCAATTACAGTATAGGTTTGACCATTGCATCAAGTGACCCAAGAAACCATTGGTCTAAGGCGTAGTTGATGCTACAACTACAATGCTTCACTCAACATAGGTTTTAGAGACCTGATACACCATAATTAGTGACCCATAAATCACCATATGTTGTTAGATAAGTTCTATATTCATTAATCAGCATCAAATATTAAGCTAATGTCGTCATTGATTGATAACATTCGTAGGGTACTTAATGGTTGATCATTAAACTTCTAATTGGTCCAAAACCAGACCTAAGGGGGTGACCATAGGTTGTCACCATCATTTAACACCCTTGATCACGACCATCAGTTGTCATGAAGACAACACCATAGGTTTGTTGTAATGGTACCATCATCGGGTCATGGTTTATAGAAGAAATCAGCTTTAAACCCTAAAATTGACCATTGGTTGATATGTGCTTAGCACCATAGGTTGTCAAACCAACCTGATAAAAGTCATATTATATCTTAAGAATAACATACACCTGATCACAGGTTCATCTAGAACTGAAATTAGAACAGGGAACATTATAAAAATCGAAATCCAAGTCAAGCATAGCTTTTTAGTGCAAAAATCATCATTTTCAAGCAAGAACATGATCTAGAAAGCTTATGGTAAGCAATAAACGTGGAGCAACTTATAAAACTTGGCTATAATGAAAAACCCCCACATAGAATAAATCTCTAGAAGGTAGGGTAGAAAATCCAAGAATAAGCTATGAATTCGTCCATCTAGCACCTTTCTTCATCAAATGAGCAAACCCTAAGCATAAGGAGCAAGAAAAATAGGGTTTTAGAGCTTTAAAGCAAATTCTACCATGGAAAAGCAAGGTTCATACCTGGAGGAAGGTCTAAGGAAGGAGAAGAGCAAGTGAAATGGAGAAGGAAGGAAGAAAGCAACTTTCCTTGGTCGAATTCCCTAGAAGATGACCTTGGAAACCCTAGGTAGGGCTAGATGGAGCTCTAGGAGACCTTCTTCTCCAAAAAGGGGTTGTCTTCTACCTTAGAGCAGTTGGTTTCGAAGAAAAACAGAGTGTATTCGTTGATCTAGGTTAGAGGGAAGAGAAATCAAGCATAGTTTCGAATTTGGGCAAGGAAGGGGTAAATATAGCCCACGAATAAGGATAGAAGCAAGCATGAGGTGTAAAAGTAGCTTTCCCATGTGTCTATGGCCTTAAATTATTAAGAATATACAAGAACACACACAATAAGCTTCCCCACCATCCCTATTGACCTTCTTGGCTTTCCTTTGTCGAATTTCCAGCCAATCACATAATTCACTAGTTGATAGCTACTAAAGGTAGCTCATCCGTGAAGGGGTAAACCCTAAAACACCCTTAGAAAAAAACTTCAAACAATGGCTCAACTAGGAGACCCATGGCTCAAACACTCAAAAATGATAATATAACATCTAAGGAACATAATGTATGTGACAAATTGTAAAGAAAACCCCTCAATTGGGTAAATTGCAAAAAAGTCCAAAATGTACAGAAAATTGCATAACTTGCTCAAACAATGTCCAAATTGGACCACACGGCTAAGATTCAAAATTATGTCGCATTTGAATGGGAGCACGGTGGGAGTGGGTGCCAAGAAGGTTCCCTCGTCGAATAAGGGGGCGAGAGTCTCGGAAGTTAACCTTGGTAGCTCGAGACGTTGCACGGGCGGTGCGTCGCGGTCGTAGATTCCTGTGGTAGATGGAGATCTGGTGATTTCTGGTGGCAGTAATCCCATATCCGAGGAGGCTATGCGATCTGAAGGTTCGAAGCATCAGGGCGGAATTGAGGCTACTAGGGCAAGACCTGGCAGATCGAGTAGTAGTTCTCGTTCCCCCTGGGCAGATCTCTTCAAGGATGGAAAGGGCTCGTCGGCTGGTACATCTAAGAGGTGGCTTAGTGCTGTTCCATTGGAGGTATCGGAAGGAAGAATCATTTATCCATAGGCGGAGGTAGAGGAAAATGCAAGGAGGTCGAGGAATGTTGTTGCAGGATATGTCATCGATCTGAAGGTCCACCTTCCCACGCTAGAGAAGCACCTGTCGTGGCTTTGGAAGGTTAGAGGTCCGATTCACATCCTATCGTGCCCACACGACTTCTTTATTATCAAGTTCTCTGATGAATTGGATATGCAACATGCCCTTGAGGATGGTTCGTGGTTCATTAAGGGGAATCCCCTAGTTCTCAAGCAGTGGCAGATTGGGGATAATCTGGAGAAAGAAGCCCTGACGGAGGTCCCAGTGTGGATTAGACTCCATAATGTTCCGCTGGAACTCTGGGGGGAGTCGATGTTCGGTCAGATTGGAAGCTTCCTAGGGAATCCGATTGATGCTGACAAGGCTACGAAGGAAGGGACGAGAATTGAGTTTGCCCAAATCTTTGTTCTCATGTCTGTCCATTCTAAATTTCCCAAATTCATTGATTTGGTTAGTGATACTGGAGTGGAACATAGGGTCACCTTTCAGTACAAATGGGTTCCAAGAAGTTGTGATATGTGTGGTTCGTTTGGGCATGAGAATACCTTGTGTCCTTTCATCCCTCAGGATACCCGTGCCCTAGAGAAGAAGAAGGTAACAAGGAAGCAATGGGTATCGAAGAATGGAATTGTGAGAAAGGAAGCGCCAAAGGAGATGGTTGTGGATTCTAGTCAGAAAGTTGATGGGGTGGAAGTACTGGACAGGGTGTTGTTTCCTTAAGTTCTGACACTAGCACAGGAGAATGTGGATCCATGTTGTTTCCCATCGTGTGAAAGTGTTGATAACTCTGATAATATGATAGTGCAAGATGAGGGTCACTACTCTAAAGAAAGAAAGGCTCTTGAATTGATAAGTCTGCTAAATAGTCAGTCTATTTCCCCTCTTGGCGTTGAGCTCCTGAACAACACTCCAGTGGATGATGGATTCCAGGAGGTGAGGATGAAGTCGAGGGCCCCCCAAAGCTTACAAAAACCAATAAATCCCAGGTTTCGTTTGTTGCTAGGTTGGCAGGGTCAGGTGCGAATAAGTTTCAGGGTCTTGAGCTCCTTGAAGATGAAGACTTTGCTGTTACTGTGGCTAGCAAGTCTCTAGCCCCTGTGGCCCCAAATGAATAATACCATCTTGATTACTTCCTGGAATGTGAGGGGCCTCAACAAAGGAGGTCACCAACATCAGGTCTAGGAAGAATTGGAGAGGGTGAAGTCGAGTGTTTTCTGCATGTTAGAATCCAAAGTGAGAAGGAAGAAAATCTGGAAGATTATTAATAGGCTTTGGCCTAGTTATAAGTGGTTTGTTAACCACGATCATCACCCTTTGGGTAGAGTCATTGTTGTGTGGGATCCTAACTGTGTTGATGTTAAAGTGGTCTCTTCTTCTGCTCAATGGGTCCACTGTGTGTGTAAACAAGATGGGGCTTGTTATTTTTTCACTGCTGTGTATGGGTTCAATGAAGACAACAAGAGATCGGCTCTATGGAAGGAGCTTAGGGATATTTCTAATCTTGTGGATGTGCCTTGGGTTATCTTTGGATACTTCAAATGTGTCAGATTGACGGAAGAGAGGCAAGGGAGGTCAAATCCTAGTCATCTCTCTATGGAGGAATTTAATTTTTTTATGTCTGATATTGGTCTTTATGAAGCTAATATGCATGGGCCGTGGTTTACCTGGGATAACAGGCAGGAGGGGAGGAACTTTACTTCCTCCAAGATCGATAGAGTTATCTTCAATGATCTTTTTCTTAATGAATGGTCTAATTACATTGGAGAGGTGGTCTCCACTATTCATAGTGATCACAGGATTCTCAGAATTTCTATGTACTGTAGTAGTAGAAGGATGCATATCCCTTTCCGTTTTATTAATGCTTGGACTGAATGTGATGGTTTTATGGATGTGATTAAGAAGGGGTGGAATATTGAAGTTAAAGGGTGCCCTATATACAGAGTTGTGAAGAAACTCAAAAATGTTAAGTCAGAGTTCATAACCTGGAATAAGAAGAAGGTGGGAAATCTCAGTAGCCATGCTAAGAAGCTGGAGGAAGAGGCTCTTAGAGTGGAGGAGTTGGCTGATCTTAAGCCTAATGACCTTTCTCTCAAAAGTGAGGCTTCTAAAGCTAGGAAGGAAGCTCCGAAAGCACTGGATCTTGAAGAGAGTCTTGTCATGCAAAAATCAAGAGTGCAGTGGATGAAACTTGGCAATAAGAACACTACGTTCTTTTATTCCTCTTTACACACCAGGAGACAAAGGAATTTTATCTACTCATTGATGATTGATGGGGCCCCTTCCTTTGATTTGAATAGCATCAGAAAACATGTGGTAGGATTTATACTGATCTATTTTGTAAAAAGTATGTTCATATCACCGATTGGGATGATAAATGGCAGCTTCCAAAGCTTTCTCAGGATCATATAAATATCTTAGTGAAGAAAGTGACTAGAGAAGAGGTGAATGAGGTTGTTAAGAATTCAAGTGATAACAAGGCCCCTGGCCCTGATGGGTTTAATGCGTTTTTCTTTAAGAAAGCTTGGCCTATTATTGGTGATGATGTGTCAAAAGTTGTGCTGGACTTCTTTGAAAAAAGATGCTTGCTTAAAGAGATTATTAGAACGTTTATCACTCTTATTCCTAAAGTTAAAAGTGCTACTGATATTAAAGATTGGAGGCCTATTTCTCTCTGTAATTTTCTCTATAAGATCATCTCCAAAATTTTGGCTAACAGGCTTAGCCTTATTGTGCCTGATATCATTAGCAATTGTCAGTTTGCTTTTGTGAAAGATGGAAAGATTTCTGATGCTATCCTCCTTGCAAATGAGCTGATTAGTGATTTCTCGACTCTGAAGGGTGGTGAAAAATTCTGTGTTAAAGCTGATATTACAAAAGCTTATGATTCCATTAAGTGGAGCTACCTTTTGGATATCCTACATGCTATGAACTTTCCCTACTGCTGGATTTCTTGGATCAAAGTGATTCTTAGCTCAACTAGTTATCAAATTCTTATTAACGGAGAGCCGTCTGATGTTATTTTTCCCTTGAATGGGTTGAGGCAAGGGGATTCCCTTGCCCCCCTTCTTTTTGTCATTTGTATGCAGGGGTTTACTACCATTATGGATTTTAATATTGCTCAAGGATTCTCTAAACCGCTGAAGGTCTCAAATGATATCTTTGTGTCTCATACCATCTTCGCGGATGATCTTATGATTTATGGCAAGAATGACTACTGCAATGCCAGATGCCTTAGTCAGATCTTGAGTGACTTTGGCAGAGTGTCAGGCCTCATTATTAACTCTAACAAAAGCTTGGTTTACTTTAGTGGAAATGCTTCAAAAGAAGTCTTCATGGACTATGTGGGAATTAAAGAAGGGTCTTTACCCTCCACTTACTTGGGAGTTCCTCTGTTTGGTGGTAAGATCACCAGAAGTCTGTGCAAGGCTTTGATTAATAAACTCAAAACTAAACTTGAGTGTTGGAAGATGAAGCTCTTGTCCTTTGCAGGGAGATTTGAATTGGTGAGATCGACCTTGTCTGCTTATAGTCTCTACTGGACTACTGTTTTTCCTCTACCTAGTTCTATTATGGATGAGGTGGATAGGATTTGCAGGGATTTTATCTGGGGAGATAAAGAGGATAAGAAGGTCGTGCATCATGTTAGTTGGGATAACATTTGCAGACCCAAGAAGGAAGGGAGTCTTGGGGTCAGAAGAATAGCAGATGTAAATAAAGCTAGTTTGGTTATCAACTTCTGGAACATAGCTTGTGAAAAAGATAAATTGTGGGTTAAGTGGATACATGGCAAGTACTTAAGGAAAAACTCCATTTGGAATCTGGATTGTAAGCCATATTACTTGTGGATGTGGAGATGTATTCTGAAGGTTCGCAGCCTGACAATGACGTTTGTGTCCTTTCAGCTTGGAAAAGGAGATAAATTCCTCTTGTGGGGTAACCCCTGGGTGAAAGGAAATATGTTCCTCAAAGAATGTGTGGATGAGAGAATATGCTTGATGTTAGGGAAAGGAAGGATGATTAAAGTCAGTGATGTTTTATAGAATGGTAAATGGAGCATTATTCCTAATAGGAGGTTAAGCCCTCTGTTGAGTTTCCTGTCCAATAATGTTGTTGTTATTGATAAGCCTGACATTGTGTTGTTTAATGGTAAAAGGAGGGTTAAACTCAAGGATGTCTGGGATTGCATGAGATTCAAATATCCCACTTTGACCTGGGCTAGAAATCTGTGGAAGCTCAGAGTCCCTGAGAATTACAAGATCAATTGTTGGAAGTTGGCTCTGGGCTGTGTTCCTATTATTGACTGGTTGAGAAAGAAAGGGTTCTACCGAACCTCGATTTGTATAATGTGCAAGAGGGGGGAGGAATCCATAAAAAACTTGTTTCATGATTGTTGTGTTGCTCGTTATGTTTGGGGGAAGGGTATGCAGGATGGGTTTCTCTCTTCTGAACCCGAGTTTCTTGATCCACAAACCTACTGGAGCTATTCTGGAAAAAAAGGAAGTTGTCTTTGTGTCTATTGCCATTTACCATATCTGGCAAGCTCGTAATCTGACCATCTTTGAGAATTGGTCGTTGGATAAGGAGAAGATCTGGAACCGAATTAGTAAAGATCTGAGTATCTTGCTGGACTACTGATTCTACCTCATGGATTTCTTTTCCCTATTATTTTAGAAGCTCTGGAAGGGATGTCTTCTTTGCAGTCTGTAATCCTGTTTGGATGTTTCTCTTTTGTTTCTTTTTATCTCAGGGTTAGCCCCCTGTAGCTAGCTTCCCCCCCTCTATCTCTTTCTTTTCCCTTCTCATGTTTCTTCTTGGTTTGGTGTGGTGTTTTGGAACCCACCAATGTACTCTTTATAAGCAATAAGAAGGTACCACACTTGCTTGAGCAAAAAAAATGTCCAAATTGGACCAAATTTGAAACCTAAGCTTGTATTATGATTTCAAAAAATATAAAAATGTTATATTAGGGTTCTAAGAATTCAATTATGGTAATTAAGCTCATTCAACTTATTAAGCAAGTTCAGGGGCCTTACAACTATAAACCCCTAACAGGGATTTCACCCCCAAAATCCAAGGTAAACAAAGATGGGTACTTCATTTGCACCTCATCCTATTTCCTTCACATGGTTACTTGCATATCATGGTGATGTCACATCATTCATACATATCTCATCTTGGGTCATCACAGAAAACCGCACATAAGAAGACATTTGCAAAAATGGATCATAGAAACTTGTTGTGTCACATGTACAAAGTTAATAGTAATGTTCAACTTTAAATTATAGCTATCATTCTAAAATTATATATATTATATCAACACATTACTCAAAAGTCATACTTGCTAGCTTTTTACAAATCATGACATGTGTCTCATACCATTCCTTGAATCATAAAAAAAGGCAATGTATCCATCCTTTTTTTATACACTGACACTTGAACTCTTGTCAGTTCTTTTTCAACATCAAAAGAAATGTTGACGCTGGCAGCTGTCCTTCCATACAAGGAAACATGATTCCTTGTCAACTTTGTTTGGGGTGAAACAACAACACTACCTCCACCTTACTAGGATTTACACAATCTACTTAGAAGACATATCATGATCCCATAAAGAAATTTAATCAACCCCATCTCACTCTTGTTCAACTTGTTCTCATAGCTATTGCTGCTTCAGCAACCCTAAGGTTTTTGAAGAAATATTGATCATATTTTTGACCATATTTGAAATACTTTGACATGTCATCATTTAAAGCTTGATATAACTTATATGACATGTCTGGAACACTCTGTTTGTCCTATTCATAAATCCTATTTGTACATTGGTTAGTCTAAAGGAAATAACTCTAAACTCATCATGGTCATGTGAATTATGTCATCCAATCTAACTCTTATGCATTGATATTTGATCATAGGTTTATCATAAAGGAATACGGTATAGCATATCTATTGGCAAAAAAACCATCTATCCTTGATAGTGGTTTTATCCAGCTATCACTGAACCATACACAACATTATTGAATCACTTTTTTTAAACAACATTTAGAGGGTCATCATCAACTCTCTCTCTCTAAGGGAGAGGAATACTTGTAATGTTCATGTAGTAAACATATCCAATCTTCACGTACTTCCCATACTGTTGATACATCTTGAATACTAAGATTCATTACCTTGGTATCCACCTCATGTGCTATAAGGAACTCATATCCTTATCTCAACTACTTTTACCAACATAACAAATATCAAGACATATAAAAGGAGTCTCCTAAATTATTGGAAGGCTCAAAAGAAAACTCATCACAAACTTTATGATCTTAGAACCATAGTCCAAGCAACCTTATGATATAATAAGCTATCCACTCTCAAGTTTACAATGAATCCACACATACCAAGTGGCAATGATCCACTTGAAAGTTGGGCCCTAGAAAGAATAGACACAAAGGGAAACACACTTCCCACATCATAGCAACATTATTCAAGGGTCACTAGCAGAAATGTAACCAATTCTATTTTCATTATGCAGGTTACAACTTCTTATGTTATCATTTTACCTTTTTCATTTTGGGTTCCTTGCCATTAGCATAGGAATCATCATGATTAACATATCTCATTACTCCTTCCTTGATGACTATTTATCACATTTGGTATGTTCTCTTATTTTATTAGGTTTTACAACCACTTATCGACATGTAAATCATCATATTCCACATTTTCTTCATTAAATCAAGATCATCTCCCTTAATTTCTTTCACATGCCATGCTGATTTTTCATTAACACTTTCTTACACACATAGATTGGACTTGGATTAAATCATGTTCAAACTTATTTCTTTTCCATTGTTCCCATTCATCTTCTCATTTTTTACTTGTTATAGGAGTTCTCACTATCTTATGTGGATTTCATACCTTGATTCACTTTATAAGCATATAATTGTTTGTCTTTTACTTTATTATCTTCTTGAATCACATTTTAAAGAACTCCTCTTTTCCTTATCTGTATTCAGATTTAGATTTCATGGTGGTGTATCTTTCTCTTATATTTACCAAGCAATCAAGTTTTCATAGATAATGATGCAATTCTCATCTTTTTTAAGGTAGGATTGAGATATTCACACCATGATTTCTTATTCGTTGTGCTCTTTAGATTGTCTCAAAATGACTACTTGATTAGAGTAATCAGAAGGATAACAATATAAGAGTTCCATACTTACCTTTTCTTCAATAATTGAATACCTGGCCAGGGCACCCAAATATTGAGATTAGACAGTATGCACCATATTTTTATGTCATATTCCTAACTTAGACATCATCCTAGTCCTAAGTCTTAGTGTCCCCATAGACTCAGTGAACCTAAATCTCTGATACCAACTTGTGAGAACCTGTTACACTAAACGAGATTACTCAAAACATAAAACACAATTAATCACTAATTAATCACATACCCAAAAATATGGGTAAATTAAAACCGATTTCAACATCAACACCCACTCAAAAACATTTGCATAAGAGCCCAACATCTTTCTTGTATCCATACTATGCCAAGAATTTGATATTAATCATTCTATCATCTTATCCACAACATATATATACAGGAGAACAATAATCGTATATGCCACACAAATAAGAATTAATATGCTAACAAAAGTCTGATTTATTTGAAACACCATATACAAACTTTTCCAGCCCGGACCTAAGAGTACAAGGATGACTCTAGGACACACTAGACATATAATAAACTTTATCAAAATTTCAATACTATAGCTCCTCTTTGCTTCCACATGTTTGTTTTCATCACTTCTAATTACCTAAAAAAATGTGGCAAACCACAAGGGTGAGACCCATGTCCCAGCAAGAGATATAACCTCCAACAACGATTATTGATTACAACATTTTAAAGTAATTAAATAGTTAAAAAGTTTAATCATATATAACAAATAAGATTAGCAAAACAGATGATTAACAAAATACATAAAGGAGCAGATAATAACTATCATCATTAGTTATACTATCATCCTTTATCTTGTTGACAATATAAGCAATTCAGTAGCATATGCATATCTAGCATCATGAGCAAGTCTAGTAACATAGCATAGCTAACAACATGAGAATGTCTAATTTGTTGAACATATCAACATTATAAGAAGAGCTAACAACATAAGCACAACTATCTAGACAAGCATGATTAGCAGTGTATGCATCTCTAGTTATAAAGGCATGGCTATCATGCTAAACATAACTAACAACATGAGATAACTGGCATCATGATTATAATCAGCAATAGCAGTATAGTTATCAATATAATCATGGCTACTATACGTAAGCATCTACAATCTTAAGCATATCCACAACATAAGTATATCTGCTATCTCTTAATTGAACTAAGCATCATCTTTATGTAAAGATAACAAACAAGGGTTATCATCCAATGTGAAACATAGTGTATAACCCTAAACAAATATGCTACACAGATATATTACATCTTTTATTACACCTTGGGGAATTTGAATCGTACCATTCAAAGTCAAACTGACCCCTGTGAAGGGCTATTCAGTTCCGTACAAGATCTAGGAGTGTCGGTATCCTAAGATCTCTTCCCCTCAGTCAGTACAAGTAAAAAGGCAGTGACATATCAGTCAAAGCTTCCACCACAACAACATATAGTCAAGCTGATAACCACTCGTCTAATCTTGGTACATGTCACGACACTAGAAACCAGGTTATTCAAACCCAATCATTGAGGTACAACCGCAGTTGTCCTCTAATCACATCATGTTATAATCATCGAGACACGACCGTAGCTGTTCTCAATCACATCAGATGTATGAGGCATGACCATAGCCAACCTCCACAATCTGCATTGTGGATGACAAGGATATATCTTCAACCTGCCACCCCCACATACTCAACAGTATGCGCTCTGAGTTTCCCTTAGGAATACTCATTTCACCATCCAACAAGTTCTGACACTGAAGATGGCTCTACGACACAAGACACTACATGATTACATTTGCATTTGATTAGTTATGCCAATTGGGTGAACTAAGGCCGCATCAAACAAGTGGACATACAAATCCTAATTCACTTCTAGCAAACATATAAATATCACAACTTTTAAAGGATATAAAATGTGTGAAACATAATTTCTCATCTCATCATCACATGGTACTATTCACTTGCCACTCATGAGACCACACTGGTCATCATACTATCACAAGATATAAATCATTTTCACAATATCAAAGGGTATCAACCCTTATCAACATAAGAGGATTACACCTCATTCAGGGCTCAACCATGCCCAAAGGTCATTAAGACCATCCGACTATTCCCTGCAAGATCATCATTATCTTTGCATGCCTTATAACAAGGCTCGACAACATCACTTACATATAATACACCAGATCAGAACAATATTGCATTAATGAGCTAGGAGATATTCATAAACAATCATAGCAGGGTTATATTAACATTAAGAATATTCCTTTATTACATCAACATGCAAGGAATCTAGATATGAGTAACACCCATCATATTCATAATGCACATGTTTAGCATAAGAAAGTATCAACCATGTGGCTATGATAACCACCAATGAACACATTAAGGTTATGATCATGTTAAGGAGGTCATTCTAACATCATTACATCATATAAGAATGTTAAACATGAATACTCATATTTATGTATTTGCATTAGAGTTAGGTTCAACATGCTAAATTATATCAATGTTACTAATCAACACTAATACCCAAACCCTAACTCACGGCATCCCCATTGGATCATGGATGCATAAGGTGAAGCATCACCATCACATTCCATACTATTCTCAAGTATGAACCCACACATAAATCAAGATGTAACCATTGGGTTATAGCATAATAGGGTTTCAACAATAGTAACAGAGTACTCCATGATTAATACCCAATTACCATCATTTAGTTATATTAAAGCTAGGTGTAACAAGCTATACCTCATTAGGGTTACATATCAACACAATATGGTTATCATCCCTTATATTCATATGATTGAATAGTTAAGACTGCCTTATGAAGGGTAACCCTCCATTTTTTCCATCATCATTCAACTTATATCGCCATACCACAATGTCACCCAGAACCATTCGATGTTTATAAGGTAAGACCATTGATTGTTTACATAAGTAAACACCTTGAATGAATCATATATGATGTTATTGAGTTGTGATCTAAAAAATTCACCATGTAACCCTAGACATCCTTTGATTAACAATAACAAGGGTTCCGTTAAGAGTAGGGTAAAACCCACAATCGACTGTTCATTTAAAACAAGCTATCCAATGTCAACAGGTAAGATCCTTAAGTTGATCTTATAAAGGAAACCATCTAAATCACATTATTAGGACCAACATATTACATTAGACATCATTCCACTTTATTGGAGGAATAAACATTATATCTTGACCATTGGGTCAAGTTCATATATTAAAACCATCGATTACAGTATAGGTCCAACCATTGCATCAAGTGACCCAAGAAACCATTGGTCTAAGGCTTAGTTGATGCTACAACTACAATGCTTGACTCAAAATAGGTTTTCCAAACTTGATACAACATCATTAGTGACCCTTAAATCACCATAGGGTTGTTAGATCAATTCTATATTCATTAATCAACATCAAATATTAAGCTACTGTCATCATTGATTGATTACATCAGTAGGGTACTTAATGGTTGATCATTAAACTTCTAATTGGTCCAAAACCTGACCTAAGGGGGTGACCATAGGTTCTCACCATCATTTGACACCCTTGATCACGACCATCAGTTGTCATGAAGACAACATCATAGGGTTGTTGCTATGGTACCATCATCGGGTCATGGTTTATTGAAGAAATCAACTTTAAACCCAAAAATTGACCATTGGTTGATAGGTGCTTAGCACCATAGGTTGTCAAACCAACCTGATCCAAGTCATATTATACCATAGGAATAACGTACACATGATCATAGCTTCATCTAGAACTGAAATCAGAATAGGGAACATTATAAAAATTGAAATCCAAGTCAAGCATAGCTTTTTAGTGCATAAATCATCATTTTCAAGGAAAAACATGATCTAGAAAGCTTATGGTAAGCAATAAACGTGGAGAAACTTATTAAAATTTCCTATAATGAGAATATGAAACCCCAAAAAGAATAAATCTCGAGCAGGTAGGGTAGAAAATCCAAGAATAAGCTATGAATTCGTCCATCTAGCACCTTTCTTCATCAAATGAGCAAACCCTAAGCATAAGGAGCAAGAAAGGTAGGGTTTTAGAGCTTTAAAGCAAATTCTACCATGGAACAGCAAGGTTCAGACCTTGAGGAAGGTCTAAGGAAGGATAAGAGCAAGAGAAACGGAGAAGGAAGGAAAAAAAAAACTTGCCTTGGTCGAATTCCCTAGAAGATTACCTTGGAAACCCTAGGTAGGGCTAGATGGAGCTCTAGGAGACCTTCTTCTCCAAAAAGGGGTTGTCTTCTACCTTAGAGCAGTTGGTTTCGAAGAAAAACAGAGTGGATTCGTTGCTCCAGGTTATAGGAAAGATAAGGAATGCATAGTTTCGAATTTGGGCAATGAAGGAGTAAATATAGCCCATGGATAAGGATAGAAGCAAGCATGAGGCGTAAAAGTTACTTTCCCATGTGTCTATGGCCTTAAATTATTAATAATATACAAGCAAACACACAAGAAGCTCCCCCACCGCTTCTATTGACCTGCTTGGATTTCCTTTTTCGAATTTCCCAGCCAATCACATAATTCACTAGTTGATAGCTACCAAAGGTAGCTCATCCATGAAGGGGTAAACCCTAAAATACCCTTAGAGAAAACACCTTCAAACAATGGCTCAACTACGAGCCCCATGTCTCAAAACACTCAAAAATGATAATATAACATCTAAGGAACATAATGTATGTGACAAATTGCAAAGAAAACCCCTCAATTTGGTAAATTGTAGAAAATTCCAAAACATACAGAAAATTGCATAACTTGCTCAAACAGTGTCCACATTGGACCAAATTTGAAACTTAAGCTTGTATTATGATTAAAAAGCATATAAAAAGGTTATATTATGGTTATAAGCATTAAATTATGGTAATTAATGTCATTCAACTTATTAAGCAAGTTTAGGGACCTTATAGAATTAGTCTTGACAAGTATTTTTAAATGAATCCTCAATTTTTTTCTGATCAAAATTGACTATTTGATCATAATTTTTGGAGCTAGGAATCAAAAGATACCATTTTTGTAAGTTTTGGTTATTTACTAGAATTTTTGAGTAGAGAGGGGCTATTTACCAGAAATGAAGAAAAATGAGGGTCGTTGATCTTTGGTCAACGCTTGGCCCATGCGGTCGATTGAAGACCGAAAGGTGATGTTCCATGGGCACGTGCTTGCAAAGGAAAAGAGAGAGGGGAAGAGAGTAGTGCGATATGTGGCTATTGATCTTGGGTCTTGGTCAACCTTTTTGCCCTATCCGACGGTCACAGATCGTCGTTCAAGGAGCAGAAGCCCCGTGTTCTAGCACAACAAAGCTGTGACGGAGGTGTGGCCGGAGAAAAAGGGGGAACGTGAGAGAGGGTGCGAGAGGGGAAAGCAAGGATCCATTCAGGTTCATGGGGGTAGGCCGAAGGTGTTGGGGGGTTTATAGGTGGTTGATTCTAGGTTTAGGGTTCTCTAAGGGGGGCATATCGCCAAGGGTGGCGACAGGTTTCCTTGGCACCCAAGGCAAGGTTTTGAACAATTAAGAGGTGCAAAAGATTCGAGCAAGTGAGGGGAAGAGACTGGACATGAAAATGGGGAGAGAGAAGAGTATATAGGGGGTCGGGTCAAGTGCTCGAGCAGATGGGTCCACAGTATACCTTCCAAATTGGAAACAAGGTAGAAGATGACTCAGTGCCATTGGATCTTCATCCAAGGATCGTTGGGCCGCATGTATGGTTCAAGGGAAGGGGGCTCGGTTTGAGCTTTACCTGTGGAAGGTCCAAGGAAAAAGACCCCCCGATCATGACTAGTGCGGTTGGGTCAGGCCCGACGCCAACCAAGGCAAATGGGTCGAGCCCACTAAGGATTTAAAAGGGGAATTCAAGGGATATAAAAGTGTAGATCTTAGGAAAATCATAAAAATTGTAGGAAGGCCCATATGATCTCAAATTTAGACCATATCTTCAAGATAGGATCTAGAACAATTTTGCAAAATTACAAATCAAAATTATCATGTATGATCAAGTCTTTAATCAAAGGATTCAAGGCTTTAACAACACTAGGATTTCATGCAGATATGTGTATCATATTGACTCAAAATGTGGAATCTTTGACTTTGGTGGACATATAGAGTTATGAATTCAAAGGAGACATAAAGAGTGAGGACTTCAAGTAACAAGAATAATTATTCACAAATAGGAGAAAATCTACTTTGTCACACATTTACACATTACCAGCTTATTTTTAAATCTAGGTTGAATCATCCTCCTCATGACTCCAAACCATGAATACCACCATTCCCTCAATTCCAAATATACATATATATGAAGAATTTACTAATAACCTTTGAGTCTTATCATAACTCCTACTCATGAACCTTGGTCATTTCCTCAATGTCTCTAGGG
Source organism: Alisma plantago-aquatica (assembly GCA_963693085.1). Lineage (NCBI taxonomy): Eukaryota > Viridiplantae > Streptophyta > Magnoliopsida > Alismatales > Alismataceae > Alisma > Alisma plantago-aquatica. Next base: position 464,459,433 of record OY856410.1, on the reverse strand, counting down.
TGCCAGTACTTTTGGGGTGATCTCTAGGGAGTGCCTCTCATATTTACCCCTCAGGCCCCATGAACTCATGAAGGTGGCCAACCTCCTAACCCATGAGCCTCCAACAAACATAACTGTTACCTCCGGAACAACTGATCTTGTGTAATCAAGAAATAATCAATTCCTATTCCCATCGGTATCATCCCTACTTGACCTTAGGATTGACTTAGGGTTCTATCGTAACATTATTTATTTCATCGCAAATTTTCTTGTGGTTGCTTTGATGATATTCATGGACGTTTCATGCTTAGAGCCCTTACCTAATTTTCCATCATCTCTCTGGGCATGGGAAACATGGCGACCTACCTATCTAGGCATGGCCCCATTCTACCAGTCACTTCCATAGTGACTTATCCTTATGTCCCTTAGAGATGGTCATACTAGGGTCTATAGACTCATACTCAAACTATGTGCTTTTGTGTTTCATGTACTTAATCTCTCAAGTTTTATAAGTGACCTTGAAGGTTACCTCAATCTTAAACAAAAGTTGGTACTCACTCCTATATGAAGGTTCCTTTCCCAGGACAGGAGGAAACTATCACTTGATAGCACCAAGGGTGACAAAATTTTCAGGAATCCAAAGTTTATATCATCACATGTAGGAATATATCCTATAATTTCACCCATGCATGTGTCTAGCAATTAGACAACTTATTAAACCACTTCTAGGTTTTCCATATGTCTTACTTTGTTCATCATTTCTCAAGTTTGGACCAATTTCATACATAGGACACCAACTTGTGTGAATGGCTCATCAAACATATACCTCGATCCAAGTGGGGTTTCCTTTTATTCAAAACATGAGGGGGTTCCATGCTTAATTCCTGTGAACTAACTCAACCTTGTGAGCATTATATGCACCAGATATCACTACTTTCCCTATTTGGTCTAAGAACCTCAAGCTTACCTCCGTTGCATTAGTTATCTAAACTGCATGACTTAGCCACTCAAGCACATACCAAACCAATACATGATATGACATCTTCTTCCCAACTTTCTCTTCCATGTAAACATCCCTTAGAGTCCTAGACAAGGACTATTAATCTGAGTCTAAGGCTTCTGATTTAGGGTGTCATCAGTCTTGTAGAATTTTTTTTAATCCTTTTCTGGGATGAACCACCCTAGCTCGGGTCACCAAAATCAAAAGTTGCACTAGGGGTCATGCAACCACTTATTGTCTATGTTTCAAATGCATACTCTATTTTTTCACGTATATCATGCATGCCTAACATACGCACTTGCATGCATGGAAAACCAAGGTATCCAACTTACTAGGTTCTCTCTTTCTCTAACCACTACTTAAGGTTTTGGGTTGAGGTTAGGGTTTACAACCCGCGCCTTCAGTTTTGTGATTCCAGTGACCCATTGAGGTTGTTTTCCCTTACCAACCCTAGTTGCATCCATGGTTTACCTTTATATGGGAGAAACCCAACAAACGTTTTCTCTTTATCATTATGTCCACTTTTATTATTTGGCAAGGGATGCCATAATCCTTAACACTCTTATCCCGAAAACTCCGAAGGAGGTGGAAAGAGAGAAAACTTTAAGCACTTAAGGTTTGTCCACTGAAAGAGGATAAAGAAGGGATGAAAGTAGACAAGAAAGCCTAGAGGTATTTTATTTCAAGTCAATTCCTCATATTTGGCCTGGATGTCACACGAATTTCAGGAGTCCTCATAAACTGATTAGTGGAGTAGAGAAAAAACTTGCCAACCCCCAGATCCTGATCCTTTTCTTGACACCTCCATCCTTGGAAAGTTCTCTAATAACTCCCTTGGGCTCTAAAGAATTTATAAACTTTACTAATTATTAGATATTATATGGAAAACCATGCTCTGATACCAAATGTAATGACCCCAATCCTCGACAACCCCCAATTAAGGAAGGCCAAGAATATAGAGCCATTATCCCAAAACAGGATCATATGGTTTTACAAATAATTAAAAATAATTAATAAATTCTACCATGACTAAGATTAAAGAAGGATAATTTTTTTTCACATACCTTTCAAAAATAGGACTTCAGAACTTTACTCAATGAAAGATCTAGCTAACTATAATCCTCCAAACATTATTTATCTTTGCTCTTTTTCAATGTCACCTTTTATTGAACATTCACTTTCCATGGACGTAACTGCATATTTCCCTAAAATGCCAACAAACAAAATGTTGACAAGTAGATTTAGGCAATGCACATACTTTTATTGAATTTTTTGCATTTTTCTGATCAACTTTCATATATAATTTACCTTGATCTGAGATACCAATAATCAGTTGTAGTTTTTACCAAATTATCATTAATGGGCCAATAAGAATAAGCCACGCCAAAAAGTCTACCATATAAACTGATCAAGCCCCGTCAGTCGCGAGGCCGCCCTGAACCTATGGGCTCACACCACCTATGTTCCTGGATCCGCGTGGCTTAGGATAGTTGAAAGGACCAAAAGACATAATTATCCTTACCTCTTAGCATCCGAGTTGGGGGTAAAGATGAAATTCTACACGAACTTGTCTTCCTCCTTTGATCTCATGAACTGGTATTCCACAGCTCCAAGCCTTGGTCAACCTAGAGGTTGACTCCTCTCCCTTAGGCATTGCGGATGCAGGCAATGAGCCGATGATCGTCGCCTTGGTCTCCTAACCTAGTTCTTCCTTCTATGGTGAGAAAGGGTAGGCGGAGTTGCATGAACCAGAAGTCGTCCCGACAGGAAGAAGGTTAGAGGAGAAGATCCAGCAATCGAGCATCCTAGTAACGAAATTGAAGATGGGGTTAGTTCCTTGAGTTGTTGTACACTTCGAAGAATAACGGCTCCCTTTAAATAGGCATGTACACCTCGTCGGTCATCCTTGGGTCCTCACATCAAATGGGAATTAGGGAAATCCTAGTTCCAGTGAAGACGTAGACATATAGGGGTTAGGTATATCTTGTTTGCTCTCCCAATTTCAATGGAGTTATTTCTTGACAAAGACATGGCTCGGAGAGAGAGAATAGCATCGTGTGGAGAAAGGTTTACTGTACTTGGGTTGCCTAAAAAGGCTAGGGGTAGGAGATAGGTTCACGTCCATTGGATTCATGGTCCAATGGCATGTATTAAGTGTGACATTATAGGGGCCAAGTCTTAGATTCATAATCGGATTCTTTTGTGACATTTAATGCATGTTTCTCTCAATTCGTCACTTTAGGAATTTTATAAAATTCATATCTCTCAAACCATTCATCCTTTTAGTCCCAAATTTTAAGGGAAACTCTTTAATGACTTAATTTACTTATGTACAATGTTTGGAACCAAAAATCCAAAATTAAAAGAGGCTTTTATTCATATGCAAGCCATCCACTCAAAAGACTTTTATTATGCAATTAAAATCATATTTTCTCTTTCTTTCTTTTCTATTTTCTTTACTTTGATTTCTTTTCTTATTATAAACCATGTAGAATCGAAAACTAACCAATAGTGGTCATGCATACCACTTTCTAGAGAATTCTACACAATTCTCACATATGCACACATTTATCTTTTATTTCTTTTTCCTTTTACTTATTATAGGATTTTCTATTATCCCTTTTCCCTCTTATCATTATTGGATTTATCAAAATAGTATAGACCACAAAATCATGCATCCAAGGGAACATTTTGCAAAAGAGTCCACTCTTTGAAAACAAAGCATACCAATTTCCATTGAAACCCCTTTTATTTACAAAATTGCATAAAAATGAATACAAGCAAAAATTGATGTTATAACATTCACCTCCTCCTCAATTACCTAGTTTCCTTACAAAGGACCTATTTGACTCGATAGGTCCTCAGTGTAGGGGTATGGCACTATGAGTAGGAAAACATGAAGAAGGGTAGCCTATGATGGTTTCGATCAAGGAGTACGTTGTAGGTTAACCTCAGGATACTAGTATATTTCTACAAGAAGTTTTGGAGTTGGTTATGCTTGGTTGAATACATCTGTGATAGAAATTTGGATATGGTGATATTTTATATAGTTAGATACCTCATTTTATATATGTTGAACTATTTTCTTATGTATTAATCCATACATGCTCTGTTTTATTTTATTTTATTTTCTTTTCTCTGAGAGTTGAATGCATTAAGGCCTTTATGATCACTACCAAAGAGTTGGATCATATGTACAATGTGACCACTACCAAAGTGTTGGTGCTTCCATATGTACAACGTGGCCACTACCAAAGAGTTCGGTCACTTCCAAGCACACTGCCATAGAGTTGGTGCTTTCATATAATGGAATAGATATATTATGTTTGATGTGTTCATAGCAATATGTATGGAAATATCAAGCAACATATCATACAAGAGAAATCATTTCATCCAATACCATATGCCAAGTATTTTACTACACATATAACACAAGCATATTGTATAATAAGCCAAGTAAGAGGTAATGGCGTACCTTGATCAAGAGATAAACTTAATCATCACATATATCCAGATTATGGTTCATCAACTGGATATGCTCATGTGTCACATTATTATGTGAACATAACATTATGTCACTTTCATTAACCATATTAGAGTTACATCTCATGTATTAAGGGTTCTCTTCATATAACATGAATTTCATGCATCTAACTGATATTAAAGTTCCAAATTAGCTTCCAGTTACTGATATAATATTGTTCTGTAAATTTCATCATTTATTGAGTATGTATGCATTAATTGCATTGTCTTTAGTGTTAATAGCCCTAATTAGCCATGTTAAGCAAATTACATAATTTCGTACATCAACATCATAATCGCTGACATCATATGGATTCTAAAAATGATTATAGACCTAGTGACATATTCTCATAATTTTAGGCCAACATTTGGTATTTATTATCCATTAAATAAGAATTACACATCTTACATGATATCACTAATATTAGTGCATCAAAAGCCTGATATTATCATTTTAATATTTTCTACTCATTTTTCTGAGAATTTTGGTACCTTACTTGTAATTTTCTAATGAACATGCTAATTACTATGATTTAATTAAGAACTGGGCATTTTAGAGGTAATTACCCTCTTCGGCCTATGATGTTCTGCCGCATGGCCATTAAAGGGGGAACTGCTCTTTTTGCTTTGCTAGTTGAGCAGGCAGTTCTGGCTGGGGCCGGACCCGATTTAACTGGAACAGGAGTCGTCCTCCGTTCTTTCACGCGATCGAGATGAAGTCCCCAAGAGGGACTCAGGTTATCCGCAACCCAGATTTCGCCGCCTGGAAGGTGTTCTGGTGAGCAAGCAACCATCCTGGGGCTCTATATCGGCAAGCACTGCACTGCTTCTAGGCCTCCTTCTCTACTGCTGTAGGTTTTCGGGCACCAAACCGTCGACTACAGCTGCTCTGGGCACTGTCATTCGGAAAAGATCTCTAGTTGGGAGATCAACGCATCTCGGCTTGGATCTCCTGTGAGAGATCGGCGCCGTCCCTCTCTGTCTCACCGCGGTGAGGTTCTAGCACTGCTGCTGGGTTCTATTCCAGTGAGGAATCCATGGCATGTTTCTTCTCCAAGCTACTCGTCCTCTGTAAGGCTGGGCAAAGGTGAGAAACAGGCGCCGCTATCATCCTCCTTGTCTATCTCTTAGATGTCCAGCAACCTCGACCTCTCTTCCTCCATGCCGTCTTGCAACATGGCCTCCTCGCCGCCTCTGGTCTCCAGGTTGCTGCTATTGCAGCTCCTCCTCACGGAGCCTGCCGGCTGAGTTCTCAAGCATCGTTGTGGCTTGAGCAAGGACCAACGACGACACCTTCCTATTCTGCTACCTCAGGTGTTGCTTTAGGCTTCATCACAATCAAATGGATCTCCACGGCTTCAAGCGTGCTCCTCGGACACCTGCTCTTCTCTACCCTTCTCTACCTATAGAAAGCGTTGGAGGGAGCAGTGAGAACTAATGAGATGAACTCTTTTGTTCTCGTTCATTTGGGTGTTCTAACTCCTCTCAATACGACCAGGATGTCCCACGAATGATGATCATGGTGGCTTGACTCCACAACACATGAACTACCTCCCATGTTGTTTATTTGAACTGGGTTAGGAAATAACTCCTTAACCCTATGATCTGGCCATAAAGGGCTTCAACACTGTCATGTCTCCAATCTAACCTATAGTCTATGGGCTGCAGTGCCCACCAAGTAAAGCAGCCACTTCACTCGTTCTCTTGACCAAGGTGTGACAATGCATGATCTAACAACTTAGACTATATATATTTATAAGCTTTTCTCATGGATACATAAAAAGTTAATCATCTATCCCACTTCAAATCTAAATAACTCCTTCTAGGAGCATCGATACCTTACAAAACTTTGACCATAACTTTTATCATCATCCAAGCTATCTCACATCCAACTTTGATGCCAAAACTCACTATATTACCAATCAATTAAATTCCTCAAAGAGGCATAAACTTATGGATCTAAATGCTAATATCAACATAAATAACCATGAAACTTTACCAAAGCACTTGGAACTCTCAATATAATTCAACCATATGATTTCACTTATGTCATTGGACATTTTAAGATTCCAAAAGTCCACTCCATCACATCCTACACACCTTAAAAGAAATTCCATCCTCAGAATTAAGCCAGAAATCCAGTTTATCCCAAAAGGGATGCTTACATGAAGCATTCTAATGATGCAATGGACATCAAATGTCTGATACTTTACTGTATGAATCATGAGATTTTAGTGAAACATGAGAGCATGGATGCCATTGAGATGATAATACATCTTACAAATATCTATCAGGAAAAAGCAAGGCAAGTAAGGTATGATGTCTGTAAGGACTAATTTAAGTGAAAAATGGAAGAAGATGACCTCATTGGAACCCATGTACTTGGTTAATTGAGTATCCATAAAGTCTTTCAAGTCTGGGATTTCCTTTAGGTCAAGAGTTGTCTACAAATGAATAATCATAAAATTATTTTCGTATTCATATAAGCAATTTGCCATGTACTACAACATGAACAATTTTGATAAACCATTGAATGAGATGCTTAGCATGTTGAGAACTGTTGAGGGGAAAATGGAAGATAAGAACAATTCTAAATTGAGGGTCAATAAAGGGAAAAGAAAAGACAAGGCAAAGCTAAGAAAGGTTCTAAAACTAATGAAAAGTTTTCTACACTTAAAGGAGGAATGGCTAAGGAAGGAAATTTTCACCATTTTCACTAGATGGGACATTAGAACAAAAAATTATCTCTCTACCTTGAGGAACTAAACAACAAGAACTAGTGGATAGAGATTGCCACTTCAAATTTATATTTTATAGAAATGATCTTCTCTACTTTTTTCATCATAGGTATTGGATACCAAATGTGGATATCACATATGTTCAAATATGTTGGACCAAAAGGAGGCAAACCTCTAAATAGAGGGGAGATGGAACTATACATTGAAAATGGAGCAATAGTTGTTTCTACTACAGTAGGCACCTATTGTTTATCTCTTCCCAGTAGGCTTGTAATAAAGTTCGAGAACCACTATACTGTACCTGCCATAAATAGAAACATTACTTTTGTATGTTTTTTGGATAAGAATGGTTTTGGGTTTCTAATAAAGAATGGTAATATTTCCATTTTTAAAGATGAGATTTTTTATGGAAGTGCCCTAATATCTTATGGTCTTTTTTTAGATTTTTATACAAATATATCTAACACACTAAGAAGTTAAAACTCAATGACTCAAACAAACAATATCTTTGGCACTATCATCTAGGGCACATAAATGAGAAGAACATTTCTAGACTCCATAAAGATGGCTATCTTGACTCTTTTGATTTTAATAATTAGATACATGCAAATCTTGTTTATTGGGCATGATGACAAAAGCACTTCTCATTGGTAAAAGTGAGACAGATAGTGACTTATTAGGGTTGTGGACCTTCTAGTATAAATTCTATAAATGGGTATAAGTATATAATCACTTTTATTGATAACTTCATTAGATTTGGATATGCATATATTATGAAACACAAATTGGAATCCTTTCAAAAGTTCAAGGAATTAATGAATGAAGTACAAAACCAACTTGGAAGAAGAATTAAAGAACTTTATCAGATTGAGCTGGTGAATATCTTATAAAGAGTTTGAGGTCCACTTGAGGATTGTGGTATTCTATCATAATGGACTTCACCTAGAACACCACAACATAATGGTATACCAAAAAGAGTAATTTTCACCTTCTTGTACATGGTATGATCAATGATAAATTTGGTTGATCTTCCACTTTATTTGTGGGGACATGCTCTTGAAACCACCTTGTTCACACTTAACCGAGTACCTTACAAATCTATATAAAATATACCATATGAGATATGGAAAGGGAAATTATCAATATGTCTTTCATAGAAGTTTGAGGATGTGCAGCTTATGTCAAGAAGCAATTCTGTGAAAAGCTTGAATCTGAATCAGATAAATATATCATTGTTGGGTACCCTATGGAAACTAAGTGTTACTATTTTTATATTCCATCTGACAAAAAAGTGTTTGTTGCTAGAGAGGTTGTATTCCTAAAAAAATAATTAATTTCTAGAGATATCAAAAGGAGGAAAATAGAACTTAAAGAAATTTTAGACCAACATGATAACACTGATCTATGGAGGTAGATAAGCATTAAGAGGAACGACAAACTATTGTGGAAGCTCAAGTCCCTATCATATCATAGGAAACTCGATGGTCTACTAAGGCACATATTCATCCAAAGAGATATATATTGCTTGTGACTCAAGAAGATTATGTATTGGTCATCTAGGATAATGAATGAACTACCAATCATGAGGCTATTCAGGGACCAAATTCTAAAAATTGGCTTGAAGCCATGAGTTTTGAGATGGACTCAATCTATCCAACGATGCAAGGACTTTGGTGGATTCATCTGAAGGGGTAAAACCCATAGGGTTTAAATGGGTCTTCAAGAAGAAGACTAACACAGATGGTAATGTATAAACCCACAAAGGTAGGTTGGTTTCTTAAGGTTTCAATCAAGTTCAAGGTATTGACTATGATAAAACTTCCTTACAAGTTTCCATGATTGAATCCATCAAGATCATGCTTTCCATTACAACTTAGCATGACCATCAGAGTTGGCAAATGGATGCTAAAATTACTTTCTTAATGGGAATCTTCTATAGGATGTGTACATGACACAACATGTAGGCTTTATTTCTCCAAATGAAACCAATAAATTATGGAAAGCTACAAATGAGAGGCCACTGAACTTGCTTAAAAAGTTGAATAACCTTTATTATCATACTTGAGTGCTTATAAGCCTAATCTAACATTTTGATATGCTTAAATATAAATTGACAAACTTAAGTTTCAAATTTAGTCCAATTTAGACATTGTTTGAGCAAGTTATGCAATTTTATGTACATTGAAACCTTTTTGCAATTTACCCAATTGGGAGGCTTTTATTGAAATTTTTCACATAAAGTATGTTACTTAGATATTCTCTCATCATTATTGATCTTTTTGAGCCATGTTTTGAAGGTATTTTCCTCAAGGGTATTTTAGGGCTTACCCTTTCATGGATGAGCTACCTTTAGTAGCTATCAACTAATGAATTATTTGATTGGCTTGGAAATCTAACAAAGGAGAGATAATAAGGTCTATATGGATGGTGGGGGAGCTTCTTGTGTATTTTGTTGTATATTCTTAATAGTTTAAGGCAATGGACACTTGGAAAGATACTAGAACTTCAACCTTTTCTTTTTCTTTATCTTAAAGTTTTATATACCTATCCCTAAGTACCCAAATGAACCATTTTCTCTCCACCACTTCCCTCCTTCTACGAACCTAATTCTCCCTCTGTGTTGCTGCAAATTTCCTGTCCAAGGAAGAAGAAAGTGGGAATCTTCTTGGAAAAATCATCTAGGGTTGCAATTGACTTCCTTTAGGGGTTTCTAAAGCTCCTTCCTAGAGATCTTGACCTAAAAGAGTAAGAATTACCTTATTTCCTCCATTTATTTCTTTTCTCTTCTTTCTCATATATTTCTCCAGGTCAGAACCTTGCTGTTCCAAGGTGGAAGTGGCTCTAGAACTCAAGCATATACCTTTCTTTGTTCTTCTTCTAGGGTTTTGCTTCTTTGTGGAGAGAAGTGCTTACTTGGCCAAGTTTAGATCTGAAATTAGGATTTCTTGTCTTCTTTGCTCGAGATCCTTTCTGTTTGGGATCTTACCTACTCTATAGAGGCGATTTATATAACATTCTTCACTTATATTGCTTACTAGAAGCTTGTTAGTTCATGTTTATGTGTCAATGTGATGATCTAAACATAGAGAAACCATGCTTGTTTAGGGTTACGAATTTTTATGGTGTTCCCTATTTTGTTCCAGTTCAATATGAATTTTTAAACATGTGTATGACCTTTCTAATGTATAACATTATATGGGACAGGTTGATTGCAACAACCTATGGTGCTAAGCACAAAAGAATCAATGGTTCAAATTAGGGTTTTCAAGCTATTTCCTTCACTACTACATAATCGATGGTGATACCACGCAACAACCAATGATGTTGCTATTTTGACAACTGATGGTCATGATAAAAGGTGTCAAATGATGGTGACAACCTATGGTCACCCCCATTAGGTTAGTTTTTGGCTCAAATAGAATATCAGTCATTAAGTACCCTAATGATGTTATTAATCAATGACGACATTATCTTCATATTCGATGATGATTAATGAATATAGCGCTGATCTAACAACCTGTGGTGACTTAATGGTCGAAACTGATGGTGGATCAGGTCTTCACAACCTATGTTGAGTTAAGCATACAGTTTTTGCATCAACTAATCCTTAAACCAATGGTTTCTTGGGTCACTTGATGCAATCGTCGGACCTATACTCCAATTGATGGTTTTAATGTATGAACTTGACTCAATGGTTAAGATCTAATGTTTCTTCATCCAATAAAGTGGAATGATGCTTAACGTAATATGTTGGTCCTAATAATGTGATTTAGATGTTTTCCTTTATATGATCAACTTAAGGAGATTACTTTTTCACAATGGATGACTTGTTTTAAATGAGAAATTGATTGTGGGTTTTACCCTACACTCAATGGAACTTTTTATATTGTTAATAAAGGGATGTCTAGGGTTATATGGTGACACTTTCTAGAGCACAACTAAATGACTTCATAGGTGGTTTGTTCAAGGTGTTCACTTGTGTAAACGACCAATGGCTTTACCTTTTCAACATTTAATTGTTAGAAGTTGATGCCTCAATATTCCCATTGTTTTGGGTGAAGCCTATAGTGTAATGTTATGATTCTAATGATGCGAATTTGATGGTTCAATGCCTTCAACTTGTATTCTTACCCTTTCCTCATATGATTATGATTGATAATCACCATAATGAATTAATGGGTAACCCTAATGAGGTATATCTTGGTATACCTAGCTCTAATATAACTAAATGATGGTAATTGGGTATGAATAGTCCTTGAATGATTAATACAATCATGGAGTACTCTTTTATTGTTGTTGAAACCCTAGTATGCTATAACCTGATGGTTACACCTTGATTTATGTGTGGGTTCATACTAAACAATAGTATGAAATGTGATGGTGATGTTTCACCTTATGCATCCATGATCCAATGGGGATGTCGTGAGTTAAGGTTTGAGTATGTGTGTTGATTAGTAACATTAATATAATTTATCTTGTTGAACCTTACTCTAATGAAAATAGATTAATATGATTTTTCATGTTTAAACTTCTTATATGATGGCATGATGTTGAAATAAGCTCCCAAATATGATCAAAACCTTAATGTGTTAATTGGTGGTTGTCATAGCCACATGGTTGATACCTTCCTATGCTAAACTTGTGCATTATGAATATGATGAGGGTTAATCATATCTACATTCCTTGCATATTGATGTAATAAAGGAATGTTCTTAATGTTAATATAACCCTGCTATGATTGTTTATGAATATCTCCTAGCTCATTAATGCAATATTGTGTTGATCTGGTGTATTATATGTTAGTGATGTTGTTGAGCCTTATTATAAGGCATGGAAAGATAATGATGATCTTGCAGAGAATGGTATGATGGTCTTAATGACCTTTGGGCATGGTTGAGCCCTGAATGAGGTGTAATTCTCATATTTTGACAAGGGTTGATACCCTATGATATCATGAAAGGAATTTATATCTTGTTATCGTATGATGAGTAGTGTGATCTCATGAATGACAAGTGAATAGTACCATGTGACAATGAGATGAGAAATTATATTTCATACATTTTATATCTTATAAAGTTGCAATGCTTATACACTTGATAGAAACAAATTAGGGTTGGTATATCAGTTTGCATGATGAAGCCTTAATTCACCCAATTGGCAATGATTAATGAAGTGAAATTCTAATCATGTAGTACCCTGTTCCATAGAACAATCTTCAGTGTCAGAACGTGTTGGATGGTGAAATGAGTATTCCTAAGGGAAACTCGGAGCACATACTATTGAGTATGTGGGGTGTTTGTCATCATGACACCGAGTGTTTTAGGAGGATGGCTGCGGTCATACCTAGCCCACTTTTTGAGAACGACTATGGTCAGGTCTCACTAATTATAACATGATGTGATTAGACGACAACTGCGGTTGTACCTTAGTGATTGGGTTTGAATACCCAGGTTGCTAGTGTCGTGACCTGTACCAAGGTGGGCTAGTTATAGGACTATATGTCGTTGTTTTGTAGTTTGACTATATGTCACTTCGATGCAGACTCGTACTGATTGAGTATGGAGAAGATCTTGGAGTACGGGTCTTCCTTGATCTTGTATGGAACTGATTGTGACCAAGTGGTGGTTGGTTGGACTTTAAGTGGTACAACACAAACTCCCCAAGGCATAATAAAAGATGTAATACAACCATGTAGCATATTTGTTTAGGGTTATACGCAATGTTTCACATTGGATGATAACCCTTGTTTGTTCTCTTTACATAAAGATGATGCTTAGTGCAATTAAGAGATAGTAGATATACTTATGTTGTGAATATGATTAAAATTGTAGATGCGTACATGTAGTAGCCATGCTTATGTTGATAACTATACTGTTGTTGTTGATTATAATCATGATGCTAGCTATCTCATGTTGTTAGTTATGTTTAGAATGCTAGCCATGCCTTTGTAACTAGAGATTCATATACTGCTAATCATGCTTATCTAGATAGTTGTTGTCACACCTGGGACCACTGCCCAAAGATCTAGTAGAGTTTTAGGAATGACAACGGGCCCCAAAGATCACCACTAGACTTAACTGTGTGCTTTATCCTCACTCACACACAAGCCGAGGTCAATTTCCCGACTGGTCACCCATCCTAGTACTACTCCAAGCTGAGCACATTTAACTATGTAGTTATTTAGTGATGGACTCCCGAAAAAGGTGGTGCACCTTGGTGATATGGTTAGTCCAATAATTCCTTTTAAGATCATTTTATTTGAGGCATCAAACCCTTGGACGTTACAATCTCCCCCACATAAATTCTTGACGTCCATGTCATGGCTCAATCATATGGCCTCATAATACTTCCCCATTTCACTGTAGACCCACAATGACTCATGGACACCCAACTCCCGATCATGGAATACCATCACAAGGGTGGCTACGTCAATCATGGACAACCCTTTCCAACATTCCTGGATTGTATGGCTCAAGACTGGCATGCCACATGCCCATATGGGCCCCATCCACTGGAGGGGAATTGGCTCTAATACCTTTTATAATGCCTGGGCCCACTTCCCTAGGCTCTAGTAGATTTTCAAGAATGACAAATGGCCCCACAAAGCACCACTAACCTTAACTGCATGCTTTAATCTCACTCTCACACAAGCCAATATCAACTTTCCAACTGGTCAACCATCCCAGTACTGCTCCAAGTTGTGCACGCCTAACTATGGAGTTCTTTAGTAATGGGCTCCCAGAAAAGGAGGTGCACCTTGGTGATATGGGTAGTCCAATCATTCCTTTTAAGATCATTTAATCTGAGGCTCAAATCCTGAGACATTACAATCTCCCCCACTTAGACTCTTGATGTCCTCGTCAAGGCTCAACTATATGGCCTCATAATATTTCCGCATTTCAGTGCAGACCCAACATGGCCCATGGACACCCAGCTCCCGATCATATAATACCAGTGCAAGGGTGGATACATCACCATGGATAGCCCTTTCTTACATGCCTAGATCGTACGACTCAAGAATGTCATGCCCCATGCCCATGTGGGCCCCACCTATTAGAGGAGTTATGGCTCCGATACCATTTTTAATGCTTGGGACCACTTCCCTAGACTCTAGTAGAGTTTCAAGAATGACGAATGGTCCCATAGACCACCACTAGCCTAAACTACGCACTTTAATCTCACTCACATGCATGTTAGGATCAACTTCCCAACTAGTCACCCATCCTAGTACTACTCCAAGCTGAGCACGCTTAACTATGGAGTTCGTTAGTAATGGGCTCCCAGAAAAGGAGGTGCACCTTGGTGATATGGGTAGTCCAATCATTCCTTTTAAGATCATTTAATATGAGGCTCAAATCCTGAGACATTACAATTGTGTTTATGTTGTTAGCTCTTCTTATGATGTTGATATGTTCAACCTATTAGACATTCTAATGTTGTTAGCTATGCTTATGTGGCTATACTTATTCATAATGATAGAGGTTCTATGTTACTAGACTTGCTCATGATGCTAAATATGCACATGCTACTGAATTTTTTATATTGTCAACAAGATAAAGGATGATAGTCTAGCTAATGATGATAGCTATTATCCACAACTTTATGTATTTTGTTAATCATTAGTGATATTGAGCTTATTTGTTATATCTGATTAAAATGCTTAAATTATTTAATTACTTAAAAATGTTCACTAGTTTTCATGACATTGTACTCTCTACTATGTGTGGGACATTCATTTTCAGGACTTGGTTTTTTATTCCAAACGGATCAAACCTCGATAGTTTTCTCTGATGCTTGTTTTATCAGAGAAAAACAATATAATATTTTATTATGTATATGTATTATAAAAATGTGTCCCCACACATGTACGATTAGGAGGTGTTCATGCAACCCAAGTGAAAGTGATGACATCAGTCTAGAAGAGAGAGTAGTTCTAGATTAGATGTCTAGAGCCTTGTTGGGATGTATGATAGATGGAATAGACGAAATAAGTTATGATGATATAATGCAAGTCTATATAGGTGTTATAAGATGGTTATGATGATCTATGTTTGTCTTTGAGGACATGAGTTTAGATTTGAGGTTTTGATATAAGTTTTAATGATGCAAGTACGCATTCTTTTATGAGATAAGATATGTTAAGTTAAGACAAGATGTGGGTCAGTAAGAGCCTCTGTCTCTTTTACAAATGAGGACCTCTAGTGTTAGGACCAGTTTCAGGGTTAAATCTAGAGAGAGTGAGACCCATTGGGAGAAGGTCAGAGAACCTAAACTCCAAGATATGATAATTATGAGATATGTGATATAATATGTCCTAAACTAGAATACTCCTAAGTGATTGAGTTGAGTCACTTTATACATGATTCCTATAGTCTTGTTGAACCCTAGATGTCCTTGGGAGGACCAAACCCTAGATATAGAGAGAGGCTAGTTATATATACACATGTGAATAAGGGAATATGTGCCTGCCATATGGGTGAGGGAGAGATCCCAAGACCCTGGAGGAGGGAGATCTCTTAGTTTCCATAAAGACTCATGCTCGGGTTGGTGGTTTCCCACATAGGAATCTAGTGGTGTATAGAACAAAGTTTTGGGTAAGATGTTTCATGGGTAGTGACCTATGAAGAGGATGTTGTAGCATGTTTTGGTTTGTGCTTTTGTGGCTTGAGATAATGAAGTTATCACTAGTGCCAATGAGGTAATCTGAGAACCCTAGACTAAGAGAGGGAAGATAAGTTTTTGTTTATGAGACACTCATAGAGATGAGTTAGATCAGAGAGATTGAGCATGACACTACCCTCATAGTATGGGTAAGGAGAACCTCAGTTGGACTAGATAAAGTTTTGATATATGTTTGACAAGCCACTTGCATAAGTGTGTTAGCACAACCATGATATAATATATGTAAGATGTGATCTAATTTCGAGATGTGATATATAGACATGATATGATGGAACCCTTGAGATGGTTTAATAAATATCAATGTATAGATGGTTAACCATATAAATGAATAATGATGATATAATAAAGATGGTTAATCTTGTGATGGAATCACTAGTATGTGTTGCAGCTTATGAGGAACAATGAAATAAGTTCATATGAATGAAACATGTTACACAAGGTGTTAATCTTAGTGATTAACAAAGATGGGAAAATATAGTTTGACAGTTAGCACAATATAATGATTATGACACCTTGATATGATCTAGATGGATAAAGTGGGTTAACTATAGTTAATACCCTCCTAAAAGGCATATGTTAATGTTGAACATGTTCTAACAATTAGCTCAATAAAATGTTGATGACACCTTGATGTATGAGTTAATCTTAGTTAACTCATTTAGAACATGGTAATATGATGTGGGAACCCTAATGCATGGGTAAAGATAAGGATGCAACCCTAGCATATGAGATATGTAATGACATAATCTAACTTTATAAACCATGAGTTTAACCTTGAATGGAGTGTTTGTGCACCAAGATGCTTGTAAAACCCCCCTAATAGTGCTTTGGATACATGGTTCTAGGTAACCTTTGCAGATATGTTACACATAGAATGGTTCCTACATGTGGATGAGAGCAAGATAAGGTTTTCCCTGGAAGTATAATTATGGCTTACTTTCGAGGATGAAAGTTCTTTTAAGATGTATATGATGTGATAAACTAGATTTCTAGCTTAATTCCGAGGAAGGAATTTCTTTTAAGGTGTGTAGGTTGTGATGGAGTGGACTTTTGGAATCCTAAAATGTCCAATGACATAAGTTAAATCATATGGTTGAATTATATTGAGAGTTCCAAGTGCTTTGGTAAAGTTTCATGGTTATTTATGTTGATATTAGCATTTAGATCCATAAGTTTATGCCTCTTTGAGGAATTTAACCGATTGGTAATATAGTGAGTTTTGGCATCAAAGTTGGATGTGAGATAGCTTGGATGATGATAAAGCTATGGTCAAAGTTTTGTAAGGTATCGATGCTCCTAGAAGGAGTTATTTAGGTTTGAAGTGGGATAGATATTTAACTTTTGATGTATCCATCAGAAAAGCTTATAAATATATATAGTCTAAGTTGTTAGATCATGTGTTGTCACACCTTGGTCAAGAGAACGAGTGAAGTGGCTGCTTTACTTGGTGGGCACTGCAGCCCATAGACTATAGGTTATATTGGAGACATGACAGTGTCGAAGCCCTTTATGGCCAGATCACAGGGTTAAGGAGTTATTTCCTAACCTAGTTCAAATAAACAACATGGGAGGCAGTTCATGTGTTGCGGAGTCAAGCCACCACGATCATCATTCATGGGCAAACGTGTGACTGACCGTGGGACATCCTGGTCGTATTCAGAAGAGTTAGAACACCCAAATGAACGAGAATAGAAGAGTTCATCCCATCGGTTCCCACTGCTCCCTCCAACGCTTTTTGTAGGTAGAGAAGGGTAGAGAAGAGCAGGTGTTTGAGGAGCACGCTTGAAGCCGTGAAGATCCATCTGATTGTGATGAAGCCTAAAGCAACACCTGAGGTAGCAGAAGAGGAAAGTGTTGTCGTTGTTCCGTGCCCAAGCCACAACGGTGCTTGAGAACTCAGCCGATAGGCTCCGCGAGGAAGAGCTGCAATAGCAGCAACCTAGAGACCGGAGGCGGAGAGGAGGCCATGCTGTAGGACAACATGGAGGAAGAGAGGTCGAGGTTGCTGGACATCTAAGAGATAGACAAGGAGGATGATAGCGGCACCTGTTTCTTGCCTTTGCCCAGGCTTGTGGAGGACGAGTAGCTTAGAGAAGCAACATGCCATGGATTCCTCACTAGAACAGAACCCAACAGCAATGCTAGAACCTCACCCCAGAGAGTCAGAGAGGGGCGACGCCGATCTCTCACAGGGATCCAAGCCGGGATGTGTTGATCTCCCAGTTGGAGATCTTTCCCGAACGACAACACCCAGAGCAGCTGTAGTCGAAGGTTTGGTGCTCAAAAACCTGTAGCAGTGGAGAAGGAGGCCTAGAAGCAGTGCAGTGCTTGTCGGTGTAGAGCCCCAGGATGGTTGCTTGCTCACAGGAACACCTTCCAGGCGGCGGCGGCATCTGGGTTGCAGATAACCTGAGTCCTGCTTGGGGACTTCATCTCGATCGCGTGAAAGAACAGATGACGACTCCCGTTCCAATTAAACCGGGTCCAGCCCCAGCCAGAACTGTCGGCTCAACGAGTAAAGCAAAAAGAGCAGCGTCCCCTTTAATGGCCACGCGGCAGAACATCATAGGCCGAAGAAGGTAATTACCTCTAAAATGCCCAGCTCTTAATTAAATCATAGTAATTAGCACGTTCATCAGAAAATTACAAGTAAGGTACCAAAATTCTCAAAAAAATGAGTAGAAAACATTAAAATGATAATATCAGGCTTTTGATGCACTGATATTAGTGATATCATGTAAGATGTGTAATTCTTGTTTACCTAAAATTATGAGAATATTTCACTAAGTCTATAACCATGTTTAGAATCCATATGATGTCATTGATTATGATGTTGATGTACGAAATTATGTAATTTGCTTACATGGCTAATTAGGGCTAATAACACTAAAGATAATGCAATTAATGCATACATGCTCAATAAATGATGAAATTTACAGAACAATCTTATATCAGTAACTGGAAGCTAATCTGGAACTTTGATATCAGTTAGATGCACGAAATTCATGTTATATGAAGAGCACCCTTAATACATGAGATGTAACTCTAATATGGTTAATGAAAGTGACATAATGTTATGTTCACATAATAATGTTACACATGAGCATATCCAATTGATGAACCATAATCAAGAAAATGACACCAGTAAGATAATTCTAAGATAAGAATGTAAATAATGATACACACATACTAGTGGACTAAGCAAACCCTAATGAACACAATTAGGGTTAAGATGAGATGTATGATGATGAGAACCTGATAGTCTATGATCTTGTCTTAATCAGGGTTTGACCTGGGATACATAGTTGACTCTTGGATATATGTGTTGATTAAGTTTATCTCTTGATCAAGGTATGCCATTACCTCTTACTTGGCTTATTATACAATATGCTTGTGTTATATGTGTAGTAAAATACTTGGCATATGGTATTGGATGAAATGATTTCTCTTGTATGATATGTTGCTTGATATTTCCATACGTATTGCTATGAACACATCAAACATAATATATTTGTTCCATTATATGAAAGCACCAACTCTATGGCAGTGTGCTTGGAAGTGACCGAACTCTTTGGTAGTGGTCACGTTGTACATATGAAAGGACCAACTCTTTGGTAGTGTGCTTGGACCCAACTCTTTGGTAGTGGTCACATTGTACATATGATCCAACTCTTTGGTAGTGATCATGAAGGCCTTAATGCATTCAACTTTTAGGTAGTAAATGTGTGGATGATATAATGGAAATTATGCTTAAAATATGTGTTCTCTTTTGTTAATGAACATCTTTGTGCAAGTATACGTTTTTCCTATATTCTTCTGTTACTGCCAAGTATTAGTTTTATCTTATTTCCAAGATATGATGAGAGGTAAATAAAAGACACGTAGGCATACTTAGTACAATATTCTTGAATATTGTACTGACGTAACTGCATGAAATCTTTTGTTTAGGTTGTAGTTATGTTCTTGAAGATCGAGGATAGTGAGAGTTGTATGGTGAGTTGATGTATAGGTGGACATGTTGTCTTAAGATCCTATAGTTTAGATGTAGTACATTTATATGTATAAGATTGCTATTCAATATGTAATATCAAATGTTGTAACAATTCATGTTGTAATTATATGTTGAATGGTGAACATATGTTGTATGGTTTGGTTATTGTTCATGTGCATGTACTACTGATTGTTTCCTTCTGACTCCCTTGATTTTCTTCTTCTTAGCCTAGTGTGTGGTGTTTAAATTGGGATTCTCACTGAGGTGAGGGTTTCAATTTGGACATCGCACATCAGATTAAGTTTTAGAAAATCCATGGACGTCACACTTTCCACCCTAGGTGCATTCAAAATTGGTTCACTAGGTATTGGTTTGTATAGGGTATAGAGATTATGCTCATTAGTGAGAACAATGCTCAACATCTAGAACCAGTTGTAAAGTTATTTCCATTTATTTTCTCTTTATTGAGGATGGATCATAATGAAAATGGATTGTGGGTTGTGTTCTCCTTTGATCCACATAGAAGATATCTTACACAAGTCAGTTGATTTGAAAATATATTGTTTAACAAAATTAATTTGTAATTTGATTAATTATGCTCCTACTATTTTTTGAAATTAACAACTCTCACTGATAATGCAAAAAATTGTAGTGAGCAATCTTCTAGTGAGTCAAGATCTAAAATATTCAATTTATTGCTCAACCAACTTCGTCACTCATTAATTAATAACTAAGGTAGGTGTGAGAACCCTTCACACTAAATGAGATTACTCAAAACATAAAACATAACCAATCACTAATTAACCACATACCCAAAAATATGGGTAAATTAAAATCGATTTCAACATCAACACCCACTCAAAAACATTTGCATAAGAGCCCAACATCTTTCTTGTATCCAACTATGCCAAGAATTTGATACAAATTATTCTATCATCTTAGACACAACATATATATACAGGAGAACAATAATCATATATGCCACACAAACAAGCATTAATATGCTAACAAAAGTCCAATTTATTTGAAACACCATATAAAAACTTTTCTTGCTCAGACCTGAGAGTACATGGACGACTCCAGGACACACTAGACAACTAATCAACTTTTTCAAAGGACCATTACTATATCTCCTCTTTTCTGCCACATGTTTGTTTTTGTCACTTCCGATTACCTAAAAAAATGTGGCGGACCACAACGGTGAGACCCATGTCCCAGCAAGAGATATAACCTCCAACAATGTTTATTGATTACAACATTTTTAAGTAATTAAACATTTAAGCAATTTAATCAGATATAACAAATAAGATCATAAGTATTGATTATTAACAAAATACATAAAGGAGCAGACAATAACTATCATCATTAGCCAGACTATCAACCTTTATCTTGTTGATAATATAAGCAATTCAGTAGCATATGCATATCTAGCTAACAACATGAGCATGTCTAATTGGTTGAACATATCAACATCATAAGAAGAGCTAAAAATATAAGCACAGCTATCTGGATAAGCATGATTAGCAGTATATGCATCTCTAGTTACAAAGGCATGGCTAGCATGCTAAACATAACTAACAACATGAGATAGCTAGCATCATGATTATAATCAGTAGTAGTAGTATAGTTTTCAACACAAGCATAGCTATTGTATGTACACATCTACAATCTTAAGAACAACCACAACCTAGGTGTATCTACTATCTCTTAATTGCACTAAGCATCATCTTTATGTAAAGATAACAAACAAGGGTTATCATCCAATGTGAAACGTTGTGTATAACCCTAAACAAATATGCTTCACGGTTGTATTTCATCTTTTATTACACCATTTGGAATTTGAATCGTACCATTCAAAGTCCAATCGACCCATGTGAAGGTCTATTCATTTCCATACAAGGTCTAGGAGTGTCGGTATCCTAAGATCTCTTCCCCTAGGTCAGTACAAGTAAAAGCTAGTGACATATCAGTCAAAGCTGCCACCACATGGACATATAGTCTTGTAACTAGCCCACCTTGGTACAGGTCACGGTGCTAGAATCCAGGGTATTCAAACCCAATCATTGAGGTAAAACCGCAGTTGTCCTCTAATCACATCATGTTATAATCATCGAGACACGACCGCATCCATTCTCAATCACATCAGATGTATGAGGCATGACCATATCCAACCTCCACAATCTACATTGTGGATGACAAGGATATATCCTCAACTTTCCACCCCCACATACACAATAGTATGCACTCTGAGTTTCCCTTAGGAATACTCATTTCACCATCCAACAAGTTTTGACACTGAAGATGATTCTACGACACATGGCACTACATGATTAGAGTTGAAACTTGATTAGTTATGCCAATTAGGTGAATTAAGGCTGCATCAAACAAGTGGACATACAAATTCTAATTCACTTCTTGCAAGCATATAAATATCACAACTTTGAAAAGATATAAAATGTGTGAAACATAATTTCTCATCTCATCATCACATGGTACTATTCACTTGCCATTCATGAGACCACATCAGTCATCATACTATCACAAGATATAAATCCTTTTCACAATATCACAAGGTATCAACCCTTATCAACATAAGAGGATTACACCTAATTCAAGGCTCAACCATGCCCAAAGGTCATTAAGACCATCATACTATTCTCTACAAGATCATCATTATCTTTGCATGCATTATAACAAGGCTCAACAACATCACTAACATATAATACACCTGATCATCACAATATTACATTAATGATCTAGGAGATATTCATTAACAATCAGAGCAGGGTTATATCAACATTGAGAACATCCCTTTATTACATCAACATGCAAGGAATCTTGATATGATTAACCCTCATCATATTCATAATGCACATGTTTTGCATAAGCAAGTATCAACCATGTGGCTATGACAACCACCAACTGACACATTAAGGTTATGATCATGTTAAGGAGGTTATTTCACCATCATGCCATCATATAAGAATGTTAAACATGAATACTCATCTTTATCTATTTGCATTAGAGTTAGGTTCAACAAGATAAATTACATTAATGTTACTAATCAACACTTATACCCAAACTGTAATTCATGACATCCCCATTAGATAATGGATGCATAAGGTGAAGCATCACCATCACATTCCATACTATTCTCAAGTATGAACCCACACATAAATTAAGGTGTAACCATTGGGTTATAGCATACTATGGTTTCAACAACATTAACATAGTACTTCATGATTGTATTAGTCATTGAAGGACTATTCATACCCAATTATCATCATTTAGTTATATTAAAGCTAGGTATAACAAGCTATACCTCATTAGGGTTACATATCAATACAATATGATTGTCATCCCTTCTATTCATATGATTGAATAGGTAATACTACCTTATTAAGGGTAACCATCCATTTGTTCCATCATCATTCAACCCATATCACCATACCACAATGTCACCCAAAACCATTGGATGTTTAAAAGGTAATATCATTGGTTGTTTACATAAGTAAACACCTTGGATAAACTACCTATGAAGTCCTTGATTTGTTCTCTATAAAGAGTCACCATCCAACCCTAGACATCCCTTGATTAACAACACAAAAAGTTCCATTGAAAGTAGGGTAAAACCCACAATCGACTGTTCATTTAAAACAAACCATCCATTCTCAACAAGTAAGGTCCTTAAGTTGATCATATAAAGGAAACCATATAAATCACATTATTAGGACCAACATATTACATTAGCCATCATTCCAGTTTATTGGAGGAATAAACATTATATCTTGACCATTGGATTAAGTTCATATATGAAAATCATCAATTACATTATAGGTCCGACCATTGCATCAAGTTACCCAAGAAATCATTGGTCTAAAGCTTAATTGATGCAATGACTAACTCACCATAGGTTTTTGAGACCTGATCCACCATCATTAGTTACCATTAATTCTCCATAGGTTGTTAGATCAACACTATATTCATTAATCAGCATGAAATATCAAACTAATATCACCATTGATTGGTAGCATCATTAGGGTACTTAGTTGTTAATCACTAGGCTTCTAATTAGGAAAAAACATGACCTAAGGGGTGAACTTCAGTTGACACCCATGGTTACCACCATCAATTGTCATGAAGAAACAACACCATAGGGTTGTTGCAATGGTACCATCATCGGGTCATGGGTTTATAGAAAAAATCAGCTTAAAACCCTAAAATTGACCATTGGTTGATAGGTGCTTAGCACCATAGGTTGTCAAACCAACCTGATTCAAGTCATATTATACCTTAGGAGTAACGTACAAATGATCATAGGTTCATCTATATCTGAAATAAAAACAGGGAACATTATAAAAATCAAAATCCAAGTCAAGCATAGCTTTTTAGTGCATGGATCATCATTTTCAAGCAAGAACATGATCTAGAAAGCTTATGGTAAGCAATAAACGTGGATCAAGTTATAAAACTTGCCTCTAATGAGAATATGAAACCCCAAACAGAATAAATCTCGAGTAGGTAGGGTAGAAAATCCATGCATAAGCTATGAACTCATCTATCTAGCACCTTTTTTCATCAAATGAGCAAACCCTAAGCATAAGGAGCAAGAAAGGTAGGGTTTTAGAGCTTTAGAGCAATTTGTACCATGGAAAAGCAAGGTTCCAACCTAGAGGAAGGTCTAAGGAAGGAGAAGAGCAAGAGAAACGGATAAGGAAGGAAGAAAATAACTTTCCTTTGTCGAAATCCCTAGAAGATGACCTTAGAAACCCTAGGTAGGGCTAAATGGAGCTCTACGAGACCTTCTTCTCCAAAAAGAAGTTGTCTTCTACCTTAGAGAACTTGTTTCCACAGAAAAACAGAGTGGAGCCATTGATCCAGGTTAGAGGAAAGAGAAAGCAAGAAAAGTTTTGTACTTGGGCAAGGGAGAGGTAAATATAGCCCATGGATAAAGATGGAAGCAAGCATGAGGTGTAAAAGCAACTTCCCCATGTGTCTATGGCCTTAAACTATTAAGAATATACAAGCACACACACAAGAAGCTCCCCCACCGTCCTTATAGACTTTCTTAGCTTTCCTTTTTCAAATTTCCTAGCCAATCACATAATTCATTAGTTGATAGCTACTAAAGGTAGCTCATCCGTGAAGGTAAATACCCTTGGAGAAAACACCTTCAAACCAAGGTTTAAAAAGGCACCCCATGGATAAACAAGATCAATAATGAAAATAGAATATCCAAGGAACATAATGCAAGTGATAAATTATAAATAAAACCTCTCAATTGGGTAAATTGTAGAAAAGTCCAAAATGTGCATAAAATTGCATAACTTGCTCAAATAGTGTCCAAATTGGACCAAATTTGAAACTTAAGATTTTCTTATGATTTCAAAGCATATAACAAGGTTATATTCGAGTAATAAGAATTCAATTATGGTAATTAAGATTATTCAACTCATTAAGCAAGTTCAGGGGCCTTACAACTATAAACCCCTAACAGGGATTTCGACCCCGAAATCCAAGGTAAACAAAGATGGGTACTTCCTTTGCACCTCATCCTATCACCTTCACATGGTTACTTGCATATCATGGTGATATACTCTTGGGTAAGCACAAAAACTCCCACCTAAGAAGACATTCTCAATATGGAATGCAGAATCTTATTGTTCCATCTGTACAACTCTAGTAGTAATGTTCAACTTTAAATTCTAGCTATCATCCTAAAATTATATCTATTGTATCAACACATTACTCAAAAGTCATACTTGCTATATTTTTACCAATCATACCATGTGTCCCATACCATTCCTTGAAGCATAAAAAATGGTGATGTATCCATCCTTTTTTTTCTTTCTAGATACACTGACACTGGAACACTTGTCAGTTCTTTATTAGCATTAAAAGAAATTCTGACACTGGAACCTATCATTTCATACAAGGAAACATCATTCCTAGTCAACCTTGTTAGGCATGAAACAACAACACTATCTTCACCTTACTAGGATTTACACAACCTACTTAGAATACATATCATGATCCCATAAAGACATTTAATCAACCCCATCTCACTCTTATTCAACTTATCTCACAGCTATTGCTGCTTCGGAAACCCTACGTATTTTAAAGAAATATTGATCATATTTTTTACCATATTTAAAATACTTTGACGTGTCATCATTCAAAGCTTGATATAACTTGTATGACATGACTGGAACACTCTATTCTTCCTATTCATGAATACTATTTGTACATTGATTAATCTAAAGGACATAACTCTAAACTCATCATGGTCATGTGAATTATGTAATCCAATCTAACTCTTATGCATTGATATTTGATCATAGTTTTATCTTAAAGGAACACAATATCACATATCTATTGACCAACAACCATCTATCCTTGATAGTGGTCTTGCCCAGCTATCACTGAACCATACACAACATTATCGAGTCACTTTTGTTTTTCCTTCCAAACAACATTTATAGGATCATCATCAACTCTCTCTCTCTACGGGAGAGGAATACATGGAATGTTCATTTAATAAACATCTCCAACCTTCACATATTTATCATATTATTGATACACATTGGATACTAGGATTTAGTACCTTGGCATCCACCTCATGTGCAATAAGGAACTGACATCCTTATATCATCTACTTTTACCAACATAACAATTATCAAGACATATAAGAGGAGTCTTCCTAATTATTGGAAGGCTCAAAAGAAAAATCATCACAAACTTTATGAACTTGGAACCATAGTCCAAACAACCTTATGCTATAATAAGCTATCCATCCTCATGCTTACAACAAATCCACACATACCAAGTGGCAATGATCCACTTGAAAGTTGTGCCCTGGAAAGAAAAGACACAAAGGGAAACACACTTCCCACATCATAGCAACATTGTTCAAGGTCACTAGCAAAAAGGTAACCAATTCTATTTTCATTATGCAAGTTATATCTTCTTATGTATCATTTTACCTTTTTCATTTCAGGTTCCTTGCCATTAGCATAGAAATCATCATGATTAACATATCTCATTACTCCTTCCTTGACGACTATTTATCACACTTAGTATGTTCTCTTATTTTATTATGTTTTTCACCCACTTGTTGACAGGTAAATCATCATATTCCACATTTTCTTCATTATACAGGGATCATCTCCCTTAATTTCTTTCACATGCCATGCTGATTTTACAATAACACTTTCTTACACACATAGGTTGGTCTGAGATTAACTCAGGTTCCACCTTATTCCTTTGTCATTGTTCCCATTTATCTTCTTATTTTGTACTTGTTATAGGAGTTCTTTCCATCTTATGTGGATTTCATACCTTGATACACTTTATAAGCATAGACTTATTTGTCTTTTACTTTATTATCTTCTTGAATCACATATTCAAGAACTCCTCTTTCCTTATTTGTATTCAAATTTAGATTTCATGGTGTAATATCTTTCTCTTATAGTTACCAAACATTCAAGTTTTGATAGATTATGATGCAATTCTCATCTTCTTTAAGGTAGGATTGAGATATTCACACCATGATTTCTTATTCATTATGCTCTTTAGATTGTCTCAAAATGACTACTTGATTAGAGTAATCAGAAAGATAACAATCTAAGAATTCCATACTTACCTTTCTTCAATAATTGAATACCTGGCCAAGGCACCCATGTACTGAGATTAGGCAGTATGCACCATATTTTTATGTCATATTCCTAACTTAGACACCATCCTAGTCCTAATTCCTAGTGTCCCTATAGACTCAGTGAACATAAAGCTCTGATACAAACTTGTGAGAACCCTTTACACTAAACGAGATTACTCAAAACATAAAACACAATCAATCACTAATTAATCACATACCCAAAAATATGGGTAAAACACCCACTCAAAAACATTTGCATAAGAGCCCAACATCTTTCTTGTATCCATACTATGCCAAGAATTTGATCCAAATTGTTCTATCATCTTAGACACAACATATATATACAGGAGAACAATAATCGTATATGCCACACAAACAATCATTAATATGCTAACAAAAGTCCAATTAATTTGAAACACCATGTAGAAACTTTTCCTACCCGGACCTGAGAGTACAGGGACGACTCTAGGACACACTAGACATCTAATCAACTTTATCAAAGATTCATTACTATAGCTCCTCTTTGCAGCCACATGTTTGTTTTTGTCACTTCCAATTACCTAAAAAATGTGGCAAACCACAAGGGTGAGACCCATGTCCCAGTAAGAGATATAACCTCCAACAACATTTATTGATTACAACATTTTTAAGTAATTAAACAATTAAGCAGTTTAATCAGATATAACAAATAAGATCAGCTATACTGATAATTAACAAAATACATAAAGGAGCAGATAATAACTGTCATCATTAACCAGACTATCATCCTTTATCTTGTTGACAACATAAGCAATTCAGCAGCATATGCATATCTAGCATCATGAGCAAGTCTAGTAACATGGCGTAGCTAACAACATGAGCATGTCTAATTGGTTGAACATATCAACATCATAAGAAGATCTAAAAACATAAGCACAACTATCTGGATAAGCATGATTAGCAGTATATGCATCTCTAGTTACAAAGGCATGCTAGTTGAACATATCAACATCATAAGAAGAGCTAAAAACATAAGCATAACTTTCTGGATAAGCATGATTAGCAGTATATGCATCTCTAGTTACAAAGGCATGGCTAGAATTCTAAAGATAACTAACAACATGAGATAGCTAGCATCATGATTATAGTCAGTAGTAGAAGTATAGTTAGCAACACAAGCATAGCTATTGTATGTACACATCTATAATCTCAACAATTTCCACAACCTAAGTGTATCTACTATCTCTTAATTGCACTAAGAATCATCTTTATGTAAAGATAACAAACAAGGGTTATCATCCAATGAGAAAAGTTGTGTATAACATTAAACAAATATGCTACATGGTTGTATTACATCCTTTATTACACCTTGGGGAATTTGATTCGTACCATTCAAAGTCCAACCAACCCTTGCGAAGGGCTATTTGGTTTTTTACAAGATCTAGGAGTGTCGGTATCCTAAGATCTCTTCTCCTCGGTCAGTATGAGTAAAAGACAGTGACATATCAGTCAAAGCTGCCACCATAGTGACATATAGTCCTATAACTAGCCCACCTTGGTACTAGTCACGACACTAGAATCCAGGGTATTCAAACCCAATCACTGAGGTTCAACCGCAGTTGTCCTCTAATCACATCATGTTAATATCACCGAGATACGACCGCAACCGTTCTCAATCACATCCGATGTATGAGGCATGACCATAGCCAACCTCCACAATCTACATTTTGGATGACAATGATATATCCTCAACCTGCCACCCCTACATACTCAACAATATGCTCTCCGAGTTTCCCTTAGGAATACTCGTTTCACCATCCAGCAAGTTCTGACATTGAAAATGGTTCTACGGCACAGGGCACTACATGATTAGAGTTGCACTTGATTAGTTATGCCAATTGGGTGAATCAAGGGTGCATCAAACAAGTGGACATACAAACCCTAATTCACTTCTAGCAAGCATATAAATATCTTAACATTGAAAAGATATAAAATGTATGAAACATAATTTCTCATCTCATCATCACATGGTACTATTCACTTGCCATTTATGAGACCACACTAGTCATCATACTTTTACAAGATATAAATCATTTTCACAATATCAAAGGGTATCAACCCTTATCAACATAAGAGGATTACACCTCATTCAAGGCTCAACCATGCCCAAAGCTCATTAATACCATCATACTATTCCCTGCAAGATCATCATTATCTTTGCATGCCTTGTAAAAAGGCTCGACAACATCACTTACATATAATACACCAGATCAGCATAATATTGCATTAATGAGCTAGGAAATATTCATAAAAATCATAGCAGGGTTATATTAACATTAAAAGAATTCCTTTATTACATCAACATGCAAGGAAGATATGATTAACCCTCATCATATTCATAATGCACATGTTTCACATAAACAAGTATCAACCATGAGGCAATGACAACCACCAATTAACACATTAAGGTTATGATCATGTTAAGGAGGTTATTTCAGCATCATTCCATCATATAAGAATGTTAAACATGAATACTCATCTTTATCTTTTTGCATTAGAGTTAGGTTCAACAAGATAAATTATATTAATGTTACTAATCAGCACATATACCCAAACCCTAACTCACAGAATCCCCATTGGATCATGGATGCATAAGGTGAAGCATCACCATCACATTCCATACTATTCTCAAGTATGAACCCACATATAAATCAAGATGTAACTATTGGGTTATAGCATACTAGTATTTCAACAACATTAACATAGTACTTCATGATTGTATTAGTCACTCAAGGACTATTTGTACCCAATTACCATCATTTCGTTATATTAAAGCTAGGTATAACAAGCTATACCTCATTAGGGTTACATATCAACACAATAATATTATCATACCATCTATTCATATGAGTGAATAGGTAAGACTATCTTATTAAGGGTAACCCTCCATTTGCTCCATAATCATTCAACCCATATCACCATACCACAATGTCACCCTGAACCATTGGATGTTTATAAGGTAAGACCATCGGTTGTTTACATAAGTAAACACCTTGGATAAACTACCTATGAAGTCCTTCATTTTTTCTCTATAAAGAATCACCATCCAACCCTAGACATTCCTTGATTAACAACACGAAAAGTTCCATTGAAAGTAGGATAAAACCCAAAATCGACTGTTCATTTAAAACAAGCCATCCATTATAAACAAGTAAGATCCTTAAGTTGATCATATAAAGGAAACCATATAAATCACATTATTAGGAACAAATTATTACATTAGCCATCATTCCAATTTATTGGAGGGATAAACATTATATCTTGACCATTGGATCAAGTTCCTATATTAAAACCATCAATTATAGTATAGGTCTGACCATTGCATCAAGTTACCCAAGAAACCATTAATCTTAGGCTTAATTGATGCTACATCTATATTATTAAATCACCATAGGTTTTGGAGACCTGATCCACCATCATTAGTTACCATTAAGTCACCATAGGTTGTTAGATCAACACTATATTCATTAATCAACATCAAATATCAAACTAATATCACCATTGATTGGTAGCATCATTAGGGTACTTAGTTGTTAATCACTAGGCTTCTAATTAGGACAAAACATGACCTAAGGTGTGAAATTCAGTTGAAACCCTTCTTTACCACCATCAATTTTCATGAAGACAACACCATAGGGTTGTTGCAATGGTACCATCATCGGGTCATGGGTTTATAGAAGAAATCAGCTTAAAACCCTAAAATTGACCATTGGTTGATAGGTTCTTAGCACCATAGGTTGTCAAAACAACCTGATCCAAGTCATATTATACCTTAGTAATAACGTACACATGATCACAGGTTCATCTATAACTGAAATCAGAACAGGTAACATTATAAAAATCGAAATCCAAGTCAAGCATAGGTTTTTAGTGCATGGATCATCATTTTCAAGCAAGAACATGATCTAGAAAGATTATGGTAAGAAATAAATGTGGAGCAAGTTATAAAACTTGCCTATAATGAGAAGATGAAACCCTAAGTAGTAGAGATCTCGAGCAGGTAGGGTATAAAATCCAAGCATAAGCTATGAACTCGTCCATCTAGCACCTTTCTTCATCAAATGAGCAATCCCTAAGCATAAGGAGCAAGAAAGGTAGGGTTTTAGAGCTTTTGAGCAATTTCTACCATGGAACAGCAAGGTTATGACCTGGAGGAAGGTATAAGGAAGGAGAAGAGCAATAGATACGGAGAAGGAAGGAAGAAAATAACTTTCCTTGGCCGAAATCCCTAGAAGATGACCTTGGAAACCCTAGGTAGGGCTAAATGGAGCTGTAGGAGACCTTCTTCTCCAAAAAGAGGTTGTCTTCTACCTTAGAGAACTTTGTTCCATAGAAAAACAGAGTGGAGTCATCTGTCAAGGTCAGAGGAAAGAGAAATCAAGCAAAGTTTTGTACTTGGGCAAGGAAGAGGTAAATATAGCCCATGGATTAGGATGGAAGCAAGCACGTGGTGTAAAAGTAGCTTACCCATGTGTCTATGGCCTTAAATTATTAAGAATATAAAACACACACACAAGAAGCTCGCCCACCATCCTTATAGACCTTGTTAGATTTCCTTTGTCGAATTTTCCATTCAATCACATAATTCATTATTTGATAGCTACTAAAGGTAGCTCACCCGTGAAGGGGTAAACCCTAAAATACCCTTGGAGAAAACACCTTCAAACCAAGGTTTAAATAGGAACCCCATAGCTCAAAAAGCTCAAGAATGATGAGAGAATATACAAGGAACTTAATTCAAGTGATAAATTGCAAAGAAAACCTCTCCATTGGGTAAATTGCAGAAAAGTCTAAAATGTGCATGAAATTGCATAACTTGCTCAAACAATGTCCAAATTGGACAAAATTTGAAACTTAAGCTTGTATTATCATTTCAAAGCATATAACAAGGTTAGATTAGGGTTATAATCATTCCATTATGGTAGTTAAGCTTATTCAACTCATTAAGCAAGTGTAGGGGCCTTACAGTAGGTAACAACTACCAGTTGCATCATATGTAGTTCTTGGATATATGGCTGCACAACTTTGTGTCAATAATTCATCATATGAATTATATGCCAACTTTATTCCTCTATGTTCTTAATCCCATTAAGGTCACCAAGTAAATTCCAACCCAAGGCCAATACAATAACTATGCATACCATTTGGTAGACCCACATGCTTATTATCATGATTCCCCGATAAATTTCACCACACTTAGCGTGTCAAAACTTAATCAAGCGAGGTTTTCATGTGTATCACACTTGGAAGGCATCTTCAATATTGATAATATATTGACAAATATATATATATATATATATCCAATCACAATTACACATGTTTATTGTTATACATATAATATAATATAAATATCATTTCATGTGATAAAATTGGTAACAACAAATTAAGCCAACAAGTGTTGTAGAAAAACATCTAAGGGTTCACATATATATGTAATTCTAATGTTTCCTTTTCTAGGGTTCCAGATCGCCCAATCAGAATTCCTTGATATAGGCAAATCTTGCATTTTTGTTGATCCATCATCTCATACTGACCACAAATCCTCCAAAGACCATCCATTTTGGTATGGTATTTTGATCATCTCCTCATCTCCACCATGGTCCATTGTCACATCCCAGGATTTGATGCCTCAGATAATATGATCTTATAAGGAATTATTGGACTATCCATATCACCAAGGTGCACCTCCTTTTCAGGGAGCCCATCACTAAAGAACTTTGAGGTTAAGCATGCTCATCTGAGAGTAGTATTAGGATGGGTGACCAGTCAGGAAGTTGACCCTAGCTTGCACGTGAGTGAGGATAAAGCATGCAGTTAAGGCTAGTGGTGGTCTGTGGTGCCAGTCGTCATTCCTGAAACTCTACTAGAGCTTAGGGTAGTGGGCTCGGGCATTACAAATGGTATCAGAGCCAAAACCCCTCCAGTAGGTGGGGCCCAGACGAGCATGGCATGCTAGTCTTTGAGTTGTGCGGTCTAGGCATGTTGGAAAGGGTTGTCCATGGTGATGTAGGCACCCTTCCACTAGTATTCCATGATTAGGATCTAGGTGTCCATGAGCCATTGTAGGTCTACACTGAAATGGGGCGATATTGTGAGGCCATATAGTTGAGCCTTGATGAGGAAGTCAAGAGTCTAAGTGGGGGAGACTATAACATCGTAGGATTTGATGCCTCAGATAATATGATCTTACAAGGAATGATTGGACTACCCATATCACCAAGGTGCACCTCCTTTTCTAGGAGCCCATCACTAAAGAACTCCATAGTTAAGTCTGCTCATCTTGGAGTAGTACTAGGATGGGTTACCAGTCAGGAAGTTGACCCCAGCTGGCACGTAAGTGAGGAAAAAGTATCTAGTTAATACTAGTGGTGGTCTTTGGGGCCAGTCATCATTCCTGAAACTCTACTAGAGCCTTCGACAGTGTACCCAATTGTTACATCCACAGTGATGCTTTGACATCATCCTATTCTAATTGCAAAATTAGTTTAAATGGAAAATGAATAGAGAGAGGCATGGTATGCAAGCCATATACATTTTACATGATGTTTGATTAAAATCAAATTAACGATATCAATGTTTTAGATCACACCATGATGATATAATTGTCATATCCGCATCCACCAAATAGAATGGATATGCAAGGTGTCACATTGGTATATCTAATACATATCATATATGATACTAGGTGATTGTGGATACAAGATTCCACATTTCTTAATCCAACACATCATCTGTGGTTTAAAACTGAAATTGTAGTTAGAAGCATATGATATCAGCTTTGATACCACTATTGGATTTCAGGGAAGGAGACAAAGTGGAATAAGAAAAAATCTTCCCTTTCTACCCAAGTCGTGGGATCTGTAGTAGCTATAAAATTTCGGTGAATGAAAGACATAACAGGGTATAAAGGTGATACCTTTATGCACACTACTTGTTCAACAAGTAGAAGCATCTTATGTCTATGAAGAACTTGATCCTTCAGATCTAGATGCATAACGATAGCTAATAAGTTTTGATAGATAAAAAAAGATCCAGAATGTCCAAGAAGCATCAAATTGTTGTCTTGTATTACATTTTCCAATCCTCCACATGTTTGCCTCATCCTCTAATTTATCCACACAGATGAGGGAGAATGTGCTGCAACACCTTAGCCACCAAAGTCAAAGAGGAACAAGAGTTGTTGTTTTGGTAAGCATCCTAGAACTCCCTTTCTTATATCTTAGGCATCAATCCTTAGGATGACTTCCTCTCCAAAAGAGAGAAGTTTTATGGCCAACTTATCTCGTTGTCTCAAGTTATGTCTCCCCATTTCAGCCCCTTTCCTATTTGTAATCCAAATAATTGTTTAGTACCAAAAACACAGATCAGATTTGCGATAAAAAAAATTATGTCTTGTGATTGCCTGATCACAGCCCATGATCCCCACATCACATTAGTTGATCGACCAATCATGACAATCTAGATCTAGGTCTAACTTGTTTTCCAATTTCATACATTCCCTATAACACTGTGATCGCCTGATCAACTGGCTTGATTGACTGATAATGTGCCAAGCAGAAATCTTAATTGATCAACTGACAATCAATTGATCTATTTATCCAAACAATACTACCGACTAATTAGACATTTTGGTTGCAAGACCATAGAGTAAATCAACATGTTTATGATTCATAACCATTTAATCATATGACTGATTGCAAGCTTCAATTCCCTTATCCATCCTTATGTGTATGACGTGATAGGTCTAATTATGTTTGTAGTGATGTTCAAAACAACCACACACATTTATTGGTGTCTAGCCACACATAATTGCCACCCAAGTAAAAGGAGTGAGTTTGAGAATAACTGCAATGTGTAACGTGATCAATGTTTCCTTGGTCGTACAATCCCTTTGTCTTAGATAACCATATTGAACTTATGGAATGTTGTGTCATACTCTTAATCATTCGATCTTATTCCTTGAACTAGAGTACACTATTCAAGATATTTTGAGCTCAATATATATATATATATATATATATATATATATATATATATATCACATGAGCATGACCATGCATTTCAGAAGTCTCTCTTATTAAGTGGCCCATGTGTTATAGAGTAGCCAATGAACACTTTTTTGAGAAGTTGCATTTTAGACAACAATTGGGCTAGTGTCAAAGTACACAGAGAAACATTAGTTACTATAGCGAGTCTGAGTCTAACGATCATAGTCACCACTTCTAACTTTGATATATAGCTTTGACATGTCATTACATCACTTCCATGTGTCAAACTCAAGGTGGGTATCTCAAAGACAACTTGTTCTTTAACAAGCACCCATACATCTGAGTCGATATCCAGTATCATGGGTAAAGAGACATAGTCATCACTCACCATACATGCTAGTCTTTTGTAATATTGTGGTCCTATACTATTTATAAACAAAACTGACTAGGAACATACAAGAATGAATAATTTTATTGTACATATGGTCTCAAGTTTCCTTAACCTAAGCCATGTGCCATCAAGTTACACATTCTCAGGACATTATAAATTTTATTCATTATCTTAACACTAAAAAATATAATAAGTAGAATTCCCTTTTATTAATAATAAAAACATACAAAATATCCCTTTTACAAAAATCAAATGATGACTCCCATGTCATATAACCAACATGCAAGTTTTGTGTGGACTTCATCTTTAGGACTGCATGATAAGTTCATGGTCTGGCTCGTAGGGTGTCACATAGATGATGTTATTTTTATGTCTTGATTCTTAATGCTTAGATCTTGACTTGTTACCTATACAATAGGATTACAACTTTGAAATTGTTAATATTTGGTAATATGATCAGAGATATTCTATCAATGATGATTTATATAGTTTGAGTTTGATTAACTAGATGACCATATAAATAATTAGATTATTCCTGGAATTGGATTTCTTTTAGAATGCTAGAATTATGTGTTACAATATTGAGTATATATAAATTTCCTTGAAGTTTAATATACTTAATCTAATGTGGATGCACGTACTTAGCTTAAGTGGAAGGTATCCACTCACTGGGGCTTTTTATGAGTCTCATAATTTTGTTTCCTATGTTTATAGGTATAATTTCGTTCAGTGAAGAGTTTGTAATCTAAATATAATAATCTAGATTATAATATCCATGTATTCTTTCTTTCTGTAGATGGGTTGTAGTTCATATTTTTTTTCTTTCATATATATGTAATCTACTATATATCAAAGCACATGTGAGTAAGATTACATGATTTGTCTTTAATGATGTTCAATGAGATTTGTGATAACTGAGCATGTGAATGTCCTGAGGTGGAATTTGGTTCTCATTTTTTATGAATAAAAGGAAGAGAATTACATGAGTTTCTCTTATACAATATTAATCATGTTTTTCAGCACTGTGGTTTCGTTTCTTAATTTGGGATAAGATTTAGGGTTCTTTCTAATGTTTGAAATCTATGCTAATCAAAATAGAGGTTTCCACAGTTACCATGTATTCCAACCTAATTCATTATTTCTACCCCGACATATGTTGAAAAGTGTGTTGGATTTATGGGTTGAAGATGCATGGGATCAAGTGAGATATGAAAAACTAAAACCAATCTGGTCATACCTTCAAATTATATTTCAAGTTAACTGCACTAAGTAAAACAATAAGGGAGTGATTGATATTGAACAAGCCACAAAGATACACAAAGATACATAGTAGTTTGAAACCAAAGCCATAGCACCACTACCTATAGTGGTCAACCTCTAGGATTTTCAAAGCTTGATTACCACCTTGTATTCCACCATAAAAGCATACATCAAGAAGACCTCTATTTTCATAATAAGAGTAACAAGATTCCTTTTCAAAGACAAGGAGCCAACAATATAAACAATGGTCTTGCCTATCCTTACAAATGAAACTTCTACCCTAGAGCCGCCTTCACCAAGGAAATGCTTTAACCCCCAAAGGAATCCTTCCTTGTTGTGGGCTTCATATTGATAGTGGACCAAGTATCCTTACAAATGAACATTGCTTGGTCCTTTCATATTGATAGTGGACCAAGTATCCTTAAGGAAAACTCATCTAACACATGTTTTTAGAAATACCTTTACTGTTAGATCAACTGAGTTTCTCCCTTTGAAATCTCAGTTGATGATATTAGTTGTCTGGGATACCTCTAAATATCCCAAAGTTCATTATTATTCATTCTAATTGTTACACTAACCATTACCAGCTTAAATAGGAACAATGATTTACAATAAATATCTAAAGATGCATTCATCTACTCATCAAACAACTTGATCTTTTTTCATGTCTCGGTCTTAACTACAATGTTAGGGTATGTAAGTTAAGAGTTTGAAAAGTGTCCATCTTTTATAAAATCATTCATGTATAAGCATTGTACACAAATAATTGGAAAAATTTAATCATCACTTGTATGGAATTAGGCCATGCAATCTCAAAGTCAACATTTTGTCCCATGTGAAGATGATCCACTCAACAGATGTATTGAACGATTTTCATGTAAAATCACAACTATAAATGAATTTGGGGTTTGAAAAACTTATTTCATGTGTCCCCCCAGTTTATGTTACATATCATGTTTTATTAGATTTCACAACAACACAAGGTGGATAGATTTGTCTTAAAACATTTATGGAAGAAATCTAAGTCTTCTCCCACTTTGTCATATTGAAAAGTGGGGGTAGAATATCATAAAAAAAGTCTTGTATAAGAATACATAGAAAATATAGGAAGAATTGAAAATAACTTAGTCAACAACAACATGTCACCTATACATGTATATGAAAAATAAAGAGAGATAACCAAACAAGAGAACACACATTTGAAGTAGCCTTAGATGGTATTAGTCACTAGAAATCATGTATCATCAAATTATAGTAGATGTGTTACTCAATTAAAGAAATTTTCATTTTAAGATCATGGTTTCATATGCCATCAAAATGAGACACAAATAGAATAATATCACAAGATAGTGCACGATGAAGTGAATCTATCATAATTATGAATTATAGAATAAAAGAGATTATATCAAAGATAATGTAGCCAGTGAACACAAGTTCCCTTTGTAATACCATGTTTTGATCTTACAATGTCATAAGTAAACCACACACAAACTAGACTTAAAAACCTATCCAAGATAGGATAAAATATTGTATCATGGTATAAGGGGTAGGCTCAACATCACAAACGTTGCATATGAAAAAAACATTCTTATAAATATATTAATCATTTTTCTCTAAATCATGCTATGCGTGAAGGGTTTGGAATGAAGAAAATAAATAAGTGAAAAAGTAGGATTTAGGTTAGAAGAGTGCTTTGTGAATTAGGTTTGAAATTAAATATAGAAATATCAAGCTGAGAAGGATATTTTTAGTTGACAAAAAAAGTGAGTAACTAGAAAAAAACCTATATAAGTATCTTAAAATCATAAAAATGAATCTCATTTATTTTACATTTAAAGTGTTTGACACTTTTTTGCTCAGGTAAAACTCCTTTCTCTTTATTTCATAGTTTTTGCAAAAGTAAATTACAATGCGAGCAAAAACGTTGTACATAGGACTTTACATGCAGTACAACCTCACTCAGCCTTAAAAAATAAGGAATATAGATGGGAGAAAGGAGAAATTGAAAAAAAATAGTAAGGGTAGGAAACAACCTAGAATCACAACATACATATCAGAACCTAGGTATGAAGGAAAGATCAAAAGTGAAGAATCGAAAGCATTGAGATCCCTCCAAGCAAAGGAAGACCTTAATAAAAACTTGCTTGAAAGTGGCTATCCATCATTCACATACAACACAAAATATTGACACAAACTCTGGCCCAAGCAGGGTTCTAAAGGAAGACTTTCACTAATAGCATAAGATCAAAAGACACCCATACAACAACTCCATAGGTAATAGTAGCACAAAATAGAGGCTAGAGAATTTGAGAAAACTGAATTAGGAGCATGGATCGCAAAAAAATAGGAAGAATAGAAATAATTAAAAGATCATAACTACTTTTCACACAAAAGCACATCAGATGCACCATGGTTTCATCCAGAGAGTAACGAGGAGATGATCAGGTCAAGAAACCACTTCCATAGGGAACACAACTCAAAAATAGTTAGACAGTTAGAATACACTATAATAAACTTCAAAAAAAGACTAAATGCAATCAATACTTATGTATATCTCATCATGAACTCTAAAGTTTTTTTTCACTTAACAGTTCTAGTAAATTAATGCACTGATAGTTTTTCTTTTATTAGAAGAAATCTTGGTAAGATCAGCCCATACATTAGGCATATAATAGACAATATTTGACAAAATAGTTTTCTCTAAAAGCTTCTTATTAATATACTATGAGAACATAGTATGATTTGTAACTTCAAACAAGTTCATACAAAGAAAGCAGATAGAATCAACATCAATTGATGTAATCCTCACTACAAAACGTACGATTTAGGCTAACTAGAAAAGTTGATAGTTTTTTACAATTCATGTTACCATAATAAAAAAAGTCCATTTCCCATATGAACTAATGGCAGTTAGAGAAAATTCAAAGGGATAATCATTCTTGGTAATAATATATCTGCTAATGAAATCAGTAATAAACTTGGAACAACACCAAAGGTCTTGCCAGAGCTTGTGCTTTTCCCTTTACCAGTATGAAAATTGGTATGAGATACGAAGAGTATGACGAACTATAAAGAAATTATTAGAAAACAAAATATACATAGAATATTTTAAAACCAACCAGAGAGAATTCTTCTTTAAATATTTCTCAAAAATTCACTTCACCTACAATGAGTGCTTTTCCCTATAAATGTCCCAAAAATTAAGGACAAAACAGGCTTTAAACACATCCCTGCTTATTTTGAGGCCCAGACCCCCTTTCTTCTTAGATAAGGTGATACAAACCCATTTAACAACAAATTTCTATTAAAATCAGAAAAATCCCAAAGAAAACCTCTACACATCTTATCAATGTCATCAAGAACACAACTAGGAATGAGAATAGAAAATTAAATATAAAAAGGTTGTAGATGTTGATTTAACAAGTTTTATTCTAACAACCACAGTAAATAACTTGGTTTTCCAACTCTCAAGCTTCATCTTAATGTTATCGATGAATTTTTAATAATATCTTTTGGAAAGTTTTTTAGTAAAGTGAAGGATGTGTATCTAGTAGGGGAACTACCTTCTTGGATTTCCAAAGCATCATTGACGTATATCTTATCAGCTTCCTTGCTAAAAAAATAATAGAACTTTTGTGAGAGTTAATAGAAAGACTTGATTCCTTCTCAAACTTATCCAAAATATTCTTTAAACTAATAACATTGACATGATCAGTTGTAGAGAAGACCATCAGGTCATTTACAGAAATCAAATGTAAAACATGGAATCTTTTGAAGTGGAACAAGAAAAATAATGAAAGAAACATGATCTATAAAATAATGAAAGAAATAGAATGGATGTGCAATATCTATTCAACTAACCAGGATGGTAATCTTAGATACAAGCACGAATCTGGATAAATAATTCCTCTATTTAAATCACAAAAGGATCTTAGTATAGAAGTTTGTAATATCATTCTTCGCAGTTAATTCAAAAACATATGTTGTCAACTTTATTTCTATTTTATATGGATTGAGAAGTCATTCATTGAATATAGCTTGTTTCAATTCTTTTGCAAGTTCCATACATGAGTAAAAGTGAAATGGTCCCTAATCACGTCTTTAATTCCAAGGGGATTAGATTAGTCACCTAAATGGCCGGTGTTGCTTTTAGGTGTTTTGCTAAAAGGGAAATATGTGAAATAGTGACCATCCTTTCTAAATACATTGCATCTATTTTTATCTTGGCATGTAGAGTAATCCCCATAGAACACATGAAGATAGTTGTGATTCTTGTTCCCATAGACATATTATATGCCGCTTTTACTAATGTGTTTGGTAGCATGCAACAACATTTCACAAATAGACTTTCTATCACTTATAAGATCTTCCAAGGAAGATCATGAAACTATAAAGATCGTGCATATGAGAAGTAATTATGGAATACAATAATAAGGTTTCATGAAAAGGATTGGCCTTCAAGTAGATCGTTTTAGTCATATAAGAATATTTCTCCATAGTAAGTCTTTCTTTCTGCTACCAATTACAATTTGGGACTCTAGAACATTGACTTTAGTAAGCAAGAAAGGATCTTCATCTTTAAAAGAATATATCTTGAAACTCTTCCACTCTTTTCATTTTATTTGTATATTATCACTATTACTCTTGAAAACATCAACATCATCATAGAGAGAATCAAATATGTAACATAATTTCTTCTTCTGATAGTTTAATAAAAGATTTGTTTAACATTTTAATCAATGTATTCTGACAGTTTTTTGGAATCTTCATTTGATATTTTATGTGGGATAATTATGTCATTTTCCATCTTCACTTTGACTAGAATATTCACTTGTGTCGGTGGAGTCTCAATAGCCTTTGTGACCTTTCTCCCTCTTTCCTTTTCTTATACTTATCTTCCCTTCTCTTTCTCCTCTTATGGTGATGGGTATTTTTTACTTGTAAGAAATAATTATTCAAGTGACCCCTTTGTCCACACTCACTGAAATGATATATTGACTAAGACTTCCCTTTGAATGGTTTTCTTTTGGAGTACACAGAATCTTCTTTAATATTGGAAGATGGTTCCTTGAAGAATAATCTTGCACATTGAAGAAATAACTTTATCCTTCATCTTTTGATAGTACTGTTCATTGTCTGTTCTTATCTAGAACTTAGCTTCACCTCATAGTCTTAAAGATTCCCTATGAGGAATTCTACAAGGAGTGTTTTAAGGTTATATGTCTCCTTTATTGCGGTGACTTTTTTCTTAAACCAGTTAGTGATGGAGCAAATGGTTTTGCACATTGATCCTTCGACTCTATGTGCTTCCCAAATGCACTGGTCCAATTGATAATGTCAGACAAGTGTGAGTACATATTTAAAATGGAATATATGTTGTCAATTTTGAATATCTATGGTTGATGTTATTAACAAGTTGATCTTGGAGTTTTTTACTTGATTGGTTCTTTCATGTTTGATGGAAATATTCCTCTAAAGATCACATGAGGTATTGCAAAAAAAAGATAAATTCAAGGGGAATAGAGAGTGGGATATATGATTGATGGAGAATTCAAGGACCGCCATTTTCCAAACATCAAACCTATTATCTTGTATGTAGAATTGAATTCTTCACACTTAAATACAACATAGTTTCTCATAAATATGAAAAGAAATCTAAAATAAGTATAGTTGGCTTCCCACCATAACTTCTCTTATGAATATCCTTGAGATAGTACTTACACGTCATATGGCTTTACTCCTCTAAGCTTGCTCCTTACCTGCGGGCATCGCACCCTCATCCAAGAAAAGTAAGTATGTTAATTCAATTAAAGTAAGTGTCAACGAGTAACATTATTTGAAATGAAAATATATTATACTTTTGATAAAGCATAAATTTAAATATGATAAACATTGGATTGTTATCATATCATCTATCTTTATCTTTATCTATCTTAATCATTGACATTATTGTCTTGGGCTGAATATGTTGTCCATCATCTGTATATTGCTCACACAGAGCTTATGTTCCATGAAGGATATATGCTCCCAAGAGCTCATTTCTCACATAGAGCTAATGCTCCAAAGAGTTCATTGCTCACACAGTGCTTATGCACCCAACTCATTGCTTAGACAGATTTGATGGAAAAAAGGCGAATTAATCTTAGAAGGAACAATCATTATTCATCTTTCATACACTTACATTGATCTTGAGCATACTAACTTAAAGCATTAAATTTGACTTATGAAGCATGTGGATGTTATTATGATAGAAGTATATAAGAATGATGCAATGAAAACCATAATTTGATTCATGAGTGTTATCTTAAAAGAATTCACTAAAATGTGTAATTGATAACAATGTAATTGAATTTCATAAGTATAAGCTGATATAAAACCCTTTATGCATACTTGTTACTGAGAGTGCATCATCCACTTACCCGTAAGAGAAGAAATTCCTCTAACCTTCCTTGAGGTTGACGAAACCATATTTTCCTAAAATTCATATATTTTACATCCATTACCATCTTAATTACAATATAAACCCTAATTTATGTCTCGTAAGAAAAAACAATCATACATGAATGAATTTGGTCCTAAAAACTTAACATTAAGATTCCTTATAAAAAAACCTTAACACTGATTATTTATTTTTCTGATGAGTTGTTAATTTACTGTGAATTTCCTTATTGTGAGCCAATCCGAAAGTAGTGTTAAATCAACATTGGCATTTCTTGTCCAAAACCATAGATGCTCAGCTCAGTTGGACCAACCACGGTCAGCTATGGTGTTCAAGGATAAAATCTACAGTTATCTGCCATGGCAGTTAAAACAGAACCTAAAAGGATGCCTTTGTCCATGGATAAGGGTGACAACAATATCACGGATGTGGGGTGAAATCGTGAGCACGCACATACAATGATTAGATATCAAATCAGGTTGGTAGTGGAAGAACACGAAAAAAACTTGGAATCGTCCTAGAGATTCAAAACTCGATTACACTCCTTGTCATCAACAACCAAGGTGATGGATACCTTCCTCAACTCTGTACAAACCTGACAATCTCGTTCATGCATATGATGATGGCCAAAAGATAAATAATGGCCCTCATTCAAGGAAGAGTAGGGGAGGATCAAGGGATGGGGCAGACCCTAACCAAAACATGACCCAACAAGGATCCATAGAAACCCAAATCTCAAAATCCTTGACAAATAGAAGCGCAAGTCTGGGTGGAGATGAAAAAAAAATCATGAAAGTCGTCACCCAAATTGTCCAAAGCAATCATGTAATCATGAATTACAAAAGAAGAATAGAAAAGAGGGAAAATTAGCCAACTATCTTCTAGGATAGAAAAAACCATGAGCAAGAAGAATCTGAGAAATTCTAATTGATTGTCTTAGGGGAATCATCACACCTATGGATAGGGATGTACATTTTTCGATCCAGACTGGACTAACTATTTGATCTGATCTGATCTTAGACTGGTTGGACTTCGGTTTGATGTTTAGTCCTGTATTTTCTATAAACTCGGTCCTCGGTCCAACCCAGCCCAAAAGTAGTAAAAATCAGTCTGGACCAATTGGACATGTTAGTATAATATTTTATATATTATTTATATATATTAAGAAGAATAGAAGAGGATTGGAATGCATTATTAATTATTCTAAAAAATTTCAAAGAATATGAGTCTCTTAGATTATACGTTAATGTGTCACAATGTCAATTAATGTAGTTGTTGGCCCTTTGCACACTTGCAGTACTACACA
This sequence comes from Alisma plantago-aquatica, assembly GCA_963693085.1. Taxonomy (NCBI): domain Eukaryota; kingdom Viridiplantae; phylum Streptophyta; class Magnoliopsida; order Alismatales; family Alismataceae; genus Alisma; species Alisma plantago-aquatica. The sequence goes on along the minus strand of OY856410.1, from coordinate 464,414,444 downwards.
ACTGTTGCACCACACAAGAAACACACATCCAAATTTGTAACTGTAAATTATGCTATAATGGTGAGTTGTGACTTGCGTTTAATTGAATTGTGTAAATGCAATAAATATTAATGGCCACATTGAATTGTGGAAATTAATCATTATTTATGTTCTATAATTATTTACTTATTGTGAGTAATCCTACTCAAACTGCAACTTCTACAATTTTCTATCACTAAATTTCTGTATCTCATACTAATTGAGTCTTAAAAAGAGAAAATCAATTGAAATTTATTACTTAATACTTAGGAGGAAAGACTTATTAGACACGACATAAACTAAAAATACACAAATATGCATATAAATTAAGTTGTGTTTTAGTACATTACATTTAAATTTACTCACTACATTATATTAAAGTAAATTCTCATATAATTTTCAAAACTTAAAGGAATAATATTATCTCTGGTCAATGGTCAATGATGTATTTAGCAATAATGTTGTTTGGATACTAATTCACCTATCTGGTCCCAGTCTGGTCTTTTATTTGTCTAGTCTGGCCTGTATCAGACCAGATCTTATTCATCCTAATCCTCGGTCCAAAAATTTACTATTAACTGGATCTCAATCTGGTCCTCGATCCAAAAATTTTCAATTAACCGGGTCTTGATTTGATCTGGTTCAGGTTTGAATGATGTAAAACCCTACCTATAGAGCAACTGACTCATCGGTGTCGTCTGCCAGAGGGGACATGAGTAAAGTAGGGGACTAATGGACCGTCAATCAATGAGTTATAGGGGTACAATGATAGATGTGTTGTTCCTAGATCAACAAAGATTATCAACTATAGGTTAATATATAGGGGGGCGAAGGGAGGATGTTAGACAACAATGTCCCAGGGCAGAAGGTACTGGGTCAATAAGACAGAGTGACAACGTGCAGATGAGTCCGTGACTCAAAGTCCGACTCGTAAAGGTTTCACTTCATTGCATGACTGATAAATAAAAAGCAAATATTATTAAATCAATTCAATAAAATCAAATGAAAGATTATTTAGGGTTCAAACCATATAAACTTTCTAAATTCAGTAGATGGGTCGTATAAGGTTAGATTGATCTGAAATGTACCATATATGTATTTTAGGTCTACATCATTCTTATTATTTTATTCTCCAACTTTGGTGAACCAAATATGAATTATTACTATGATGTCTTTAGTATTGATTATGTACATCAAATGAAGTAGAATTAATTTCTAATAGATTCATCTTATCAAATGTGGTGACATTGGGTTCATTTTACTCGTATTGAGTCTAGAGGGAGAAATTAGTCCAATTAGGGTTCATATACTTAACAATGATAATGAGGTTTCATAGAGGAGAGAGAATGTGCATTATACTCCCATGTTAAAGTTTATTGAATTAAGTATCATCATAAGAGTAAGCATTTTGTTGGATTTTGCTTTAAATATTAATATGGGACTAAAAGTGACATTGGCAACTGTTTGATACATGAATTTTAAAAATTTTAAAATTAGTGTTTCCATTTAAGGATTCATTCATAAGTTTAAAGTTTGGGGATGTTACGATTCTACCCACCTTAAACTAACTTCGTCCTCAAAATTTCATAAGACTACCCACTTTAGGGTTTTACTTGTTCTATACATTCTAACTCTCTAATATCATCTCAAGGTCTCATTATCATACTTACCTTCTCATGGTTAAATATATTCCATGAGAACTTTCTTAATCGACATGATTTCATATTAGATTGGATCTTTACTTGAGTTGATAAAGTCACTGTCTTGAATGTACCCACAATGCCCATAAGGCTATTAAAGCTCACATAAGGCTGGTTAAGGTTCACATAAGAACTCATAAGGCTAGTAAAGGCTCACATAAGGCCGGATAAGGCTCAATAATTCTCGCACAGAGCTCATGAGGTCAATTAAGGCTCACATAAGGCCAATTAAGGCTCAACTTACATGATTTGAGAGGACTATATCAACATAACATGATTTCTTAATCATAAACATGATTTTTAGAATTCTTAGCATGGTAACGATACATGATGAATACATAATCATAAAATAGTAGAAAACATTGTTTATTAGCATTTGCATGCTTTTCTCACTTATCTATGTCAAATTATCTACGCTTCATATGCTTTCTTGGTCCTACGATCTATCTAATTAGGTTTAGGTGGATATATGTCTCAAACTTTAAATGTTGAATCTTGCTATCTTTTCCACCTTTGGATACATGTCAATCGATCATATATCTAGAGGTGATATGTCTCATCATACTTGTCGTGGCACCTTCCTAGCGCACATGTCTCATACTAAATACATTCAAAAGGACGAGACAAGCATGATACTTTATTTATATACACATAATGTTCTCTTTATCAAACCCCCTAAGTTTATCTCCCATACAACAAACAGGTGGGAAAGAGAGAGAGAGAGAGTATGTTATATGCACTTCTAGAGTTAACATAAAAGTCTAAAACATCTACACACACAACTCCAATTCTTATCTAAGTTATGTCTCCATCTAGTCATCTAGTGTGTTTTCTAATATCTTTCACTGACTTCTTATATACGTACAAAATCATGAGAAAATCCTGGTGAACAACTATACTTTTAGATCTAATACCATATTGTAACACCCCACTTTTAGTTCATATATAAACCAAGTCATGATAAAGATAAAAATTCTCATACTCAAGCCCTCAACATTACTCACATATAAACAAATCTAACATGTTCACACTTAAACACTACATAATTTCTAACAAATTTGAAAAGAAATCTAAGAAGTATAGTTGGCACTCCACCATGACCTTTCTTTTGAAGATCCTTGAACTAGTACTTGCACGGAAAATGACTTTACTCCTCTAAGCTTTCTCCTTAGCTAATGGAATGGAGCCCCCAACCATGCAAAGCAAAAATGAATATTTGATTAGAGTAAGTGGCAGCGACTAACATTGTATGAACTGAAATATATTATACTTTTGAGAAAGCATAAATTTAAATCTGATAAACATTGGATTCATGTCATCTATATGCATCTTTATTTATCTTAATCATTGACATTATTGTCTTGGGTTGAATATGTTGCCTTCATACTTATATTGCTCACACAGAGCTTATGTTCCATGAAGGCTAATTTGTTCCCAAGAGCTCATTGCTCAAACGACTCTTATGCACCAAAGAGCTTGTTTCTCACACAAAGGTTATGCACCCAAGTGATAATTACTCACAAAAAGCTTATGCCAAATAGGTGAATTGATCTTGGAAGGAACAATCATAATTCATCCATCATATACTTTACATTGATCATGAGGATAATAATTTAAGCATTAAATTTGACTTAAGAAGCATGTGTATGTTATGATTATAGAAGTATACGAGAAAGATGTAATGAAAATAATAATTTGTTTCATGAATAATTATCATGAGAGCATTCATTAAAATGTGTACTTGATATCATTGTATATGGGTCATAAATATAAGCAAGATAAAGCTCTTTATCTATACTTGTTACTCAGAGTGCATGATCCACTTACCCGTAAGAAGAAAATCTGCTAAGTTTCCTTGAGGTTAATGAAACCCTAATTTTCTAAAATTAATATACTTTACATCAATTAACATCTTAATTACAATATAAACCTTAATTTGGGGTTCATTAGAAAACATTGTCAAAGATGATCAAATTTGTTCCTGAAAACTAACATTAAGATTTCTTATCAAAAAATCTTTCCCAAGTCTTTGTGTGAGCCGTATGTGGTGAGAGTCGCACATACGATAACGGGACGGGGGTCGCGTCTATACTTTCTTTGTTGTGGTTGGCCCTACCCACCTTATTTGTTCCATGATTTATGGGTCTACTGGAGCTACCCACTTTGATCAATTAACAAAGTTTTTGACCCGATACGAAATCACTTACCTTGGAAGCTAAGTTGTGACATTCAATATTTTGGTGGAGTCAGACTGGACTTCACGACAAAGACTCACTTTTCCTATCAAATCCAACATGCCATCCATTGCAATCAGTCTTCTGGGTGAGGAGGGGCCCACCTCGCCACTCCCCTCCTTTCCTATCCCATTGCTGAAATAGGACCTCCTCTTTCCACGATAGAAGAGAAAAGAGTATTTCATCTTCTCCGATTGAGACAATGACCTAGAAGAAAAATGAGATTAGAAAGTGATGCTTCCTTGGTCGTGTGGAGTATGGATGAGCATTATGTCATTCGTACAAGTGAAAAGACAGAAGGAAATGCTCTCTAAGGACATCAAAATCAAATAGAGAATGTTTCTATTCATTCCTTATGAGCCACTGATTTCTCCGAAAGAAGCGATCAAAGTGATTTTCCTCCTTTTTCCCAATAAGTCGACGACCTTACACCATTGAGATACTTGAAATAAAGTTGAAGACATATAGGAGACATCAGTGCTAAAACTTTTGATCGATACCTCCAATTTCTCTTTTGTGAAAGGACGTTGCGTCGGATTTTGATCCCCTGCGGTGAAAGCAGATGGTTCTGTGGTCTGAGAATTCAGCCGATCCCAAGTACGTCATCTGTATCATTGCATTTTTTTTTGAAGGTAAACACAACCATTGTATTAATAAAGCCATACGACATCTATAAAGACAAGGGAAACAAGCAATTTTGGTAACAAAGTAGTCAGAGGTATCAAAACGGGATACAAGTTTGATCGGATATGAGTAAGGCGCTTTAGCATAGACTCCTCCCCAGTACTATGGACAAAGCGGCTTTCAAACGGAATCTTTCCACAATCATGGGTAACACTTGTATGATTAAGACCCCAAACAACAGAGCCAAAGCCGCCGAGACACGAGTCCTTATGAATACCATCTTCTTTCCACAAATGGCTAAGCAGAACGAGAGTAGAAACCAACCACGAGAAAACAAACCTAACTAGATGGACGTAAGCCTCAACCAGAACCAAGACAACAGGATACAGACCAAAAGACATTGACCTAAACCGACAACAGCAGCACCATTGAGGAAAAAACACAAACAGGTTGCAGGCAGTATCAAAGGCAAAAGCAAACCAGGCCATAAAACTGCCGCCTCCGTTAATCAGCATGGGCAAGAACAGTTTGGTGAAAGGAGAACATGGGAGGTACACAACAGAGAAACCCCACCACCACTGCCCCCCTACGACAACCACCCTTCTTGAGCCTAGCCTCAAGAAGTAAGGAGGACAGACCGGACTGGTGAAAGCGTCCCACACCCCACCGGCTGTCCCCGAAAGCTCCCCTGCCCCTACAGACCAACGCCTCAGGCAAGCCGACCCAACGTCGTGCCACCACTGCCAGAATCAGACACAAAGGAAAGAAAACCAAGACCGAAGAAACGAACAGGGAAAGAAAACGAGCAGGCCAACACGAGCAGGAAGGGGGGAAGGGAAGCAGCCGCTCCAACACCGGAAACAGCCACAGAGCAGAACATCCGCGCGCTCAACAACCTCTTCGCTGAAAGCCTCCGATTGCAACGCCAAGCCAGGACCCCAGGAACAGCTGACGCCGCCATCAGACGAAGAAGTTGGGAAGGTGGAGAAGTTCGTCCGTTGCTCAGTCCGGTGCTAGGAGGCGACCAAGGATGTGGCCCAGGGGGAGAAGGGTGGCAATCGCGGATCCCCGATCCCCCTCCCCCAAGCCGTAAGCTGCAACCCTGGAGCCCGAAATCGCCAGAGCCCTAAATTCTGTATCATTGCATATAGAAACATAGTAAGTAAGAAAAATTGTGAGAAATAAGTGGATTTATCTGGTTAAGGTATTATTGATTCATCCAAATGGTTCTCTCATACTATTTATTCATAGTCGTCAATTTACTGTGAATTTCTTTATTTTAGCCGATCATAAAATGGTGTTAGATCCACGTTGGTATTTCTTATACCATAGACGCCCAGCTCAGTTCGAGCAACTTGGGATGTTCCCATAGAATCAAAACTCGATTACACTCCTCGTCGTCAACAACCAATGCGTTGGGCACCTTCCTTAACTTAGTACGGACCTGGCGATTTAGGCCGTGCATACCACTGTGGCCAAAAGATAAAGAACCGCTCTCCGCCAAGGAAGAGCAGGGGAGGATCAGGGGATGGGGCAGAACCCCACCAAAAGTCGACCCAAAAACGATCCAGAGAAACCCAGACCTCAAAAGCCTCGGTGAACAGAACCGCAAGTCTGGGCAGGGACGAAGAAATAAATCGTGAAGACCGATCACCCGAATCGTATAAAGCAGTCAAGGATTCATGAACTAAAAAAGAACAGGAAGGAGAGAAAATCAGGGTACCGGCTAGGACAGCAAAATTCGCAAGCAAGAAGGTTCGCATAAAGTTTCTTGATTGGTTCAGGGCGTCGACGCACCTATGGAGCAACAAACTTCTCGTTGCCATCGGCCGGAGGAAACAGCAGTGAAGTGGGGAATCGGGGACCATCGGTCAATGAGTTATAGGTAAAAGACGACTGATTTTTTGTTCTCAGATCAACGAAGATCATCTTCCATAAGCTAATTTATAGGGGAAGAAGCGGGGAGGGAGGAAAGACCCTGGACAGCAGTGTCCAGTGCGGTAGGGACTCAGGTCAAGAAGACAGAGTCCCAGTCTGCAGATGAGTTCGTGACTCCCCAGAAACAGGTTCACCAATACCGTCAATTGGGATTCAATTGTCAACTGTTCCTATAGGAAATAAGACTGACTACGGAATTTTATACATGAATCATGATTCAGGAAACAAAGTTTTGTAATTATTGACTCAGACTTATCGTTGAATCCTACTCAGGAGAATACGGAAGTAGTACTTATGGGAGTCTGACCCGGGTAGGGTTTCACTTCAGCGCGCAATTAGGAGTGACATTTGGATTCGGGTTGACCAAGTTTTATTTTGGGTCATTTCGGATCAGGACGCTAGATCTTAAATTTACAAAAGATGAGCTTTCAGGTCAAAACTGTTGACCCTAACCAGCGTAAATATTTTTGAGTCTATCATGTCTAACCCATAGATCCAAATACCTAGATAAAATTTATAAAAAATTCTATAATTTATCTTATTGTAGACAATCACCTAGTTTAATTGACAATTTTCAATGTAATCAAACTTACACTGTGTATGAATGCACATATCAAGCTTATTGCAGTTTGTCCAAAGAAGTTTATACACACATTTGTTAAACAATTAACATAATATATCATACAAATCATTACAGAATTATGTAAAATTGTCAAAATAAGTTTCATTCACTGTTAGATTAGTAATTTAATTGGTCGTTTCTCAAACTTTAGTATTTGAATTTTATTGAATATATAATTGTGAATCTTGGGTCAATCATGTCAATTTGTGTCTAAAGTTTGAACTTGGACCCGGCCCTAAATTAATCTTGGGTTCTTCGAGTACATGTCCGTTTTGGGTCTGGTCAAAAAATATTCGACCCTAACCTGCTTAAAAGTTTCGGGTCTGGGTCGAGTCATCTTTTACCAGCCCTACACGCGATAGAGATATAAGAAGTGAATCTTATTATATCAATTCAATTAATTCAAACAAAAGATCATTTAGGGTCCAAACCATATATAGAGTTTTTAATTTCATAAGAGGGGACATCTAAGGTTCGATTCACCTCATATTTGGACCACATTTGTATTTTAGGGTCTACATCATTCTTAGACAATTGTTTTCCAACTTTGATGACCCAAAGATGGGTTATTATTATAATGTCTATAGTATTGCTTATGTAGATCAAATGAATTATAATTAGTCTATAACTTATTCATGTTATCATATGTGGTCATTTAAGGTTCATTTACTTGTATCCAGACTAGATGAATGTCCCATTAGGGTCCATATAGTTATATATGACAATGAGGTTACATAGAGAAGAGAGAAAGTGCATTATACTCTCACGTTAAAGGTTATTGAATCAACTATCATCATAAAAGAGTAATCATTGCTTAATTTATTGAATTTTGTCTTAGATATTATATTTGGGACTAAAACACAACAGATTTTGTTTGATACATGAAATTTGAAAATTTTAAAAATAGGGTTTTCAATTAAATATTCATGCATAAGTTTACAGTTTGAGGATGTTACAATTACTCTTACCTTTTTTGACTAAGGTAGTGGGTTAAAGGGTATTGGGTAAAGGGTAGCCAAATCCTTTACCCTAACCTTCACCCTACAAGGTATGGGCAAAGGGTAAAAGGATAAAGGGAATGAAAATCATTTACTCTTACCCTATAGAATACGGGTAAAGGGTATACATGTTTCCCCTTACCCATTAACAACCCTAATGTCAAGTGTGAAAAATATTGTGACCACACAATAGCCTTTGATTAGTTTGCAAGAGTATATGTGTGGTATGTGTCAAGATTTATGCCTACTACATACATGTTAGTCATGTATTTCATAAAATGCTTATTTCAAACTTCCTACCCTTGTATTAACCTTTCCTCAACTATAATCAACTCAAATATAGATTTTTTGAATTATTTACTTTTCATTAAACAATACAAGTATGTTTCATTGGAACATCCCAGGATTTGAGGCCTTAGATAACATGATATTAAAAGGAATGATTGGACTACCCATATCACCAAGGTGCACCTCCTTTTCTGGGAGCCCATATCACTAAGAACTCCATAGTCAAGCGTGCTCAGCTTGGAGTAGTACTGGGATGGGTGACCAGTCAAGAAGTTGATCCTGGCATGCGCGTGAGTGAGGACAAAGCGCGCAGTTAAGGCTAGTGGTGGTTTGTGGGACCATTCGTCATTCCTGAAACTCTAATAGAGCCTTGGGCAGTGGGCCCAGGCATTACAAATGGTATCAGAGCCATAACCCCTCCAGTAGGTGGGGCCCGCATGGGCATGCGACACGCTAGTCTTGAGCCGTGCGGTCCAGGCATGTAGGAAAGGGTTGTCCATGGTTGATGTAGCCACCCTTGCGTTGGTATTCCGTGATCGGGAGTTGGGTGTCCATGAGCCATTGTGGGTCTGCATTGAAATGGGGTCAGATTATGAGGCCACATAGTTGAGCCTTGATGAGGACGTCGAGAGTCTAAATGGGGGAGATTGTAACATCCCAGGATTTGAGGCCTTGGATAACATGATCTTAAAAGGAATGATTGGACTACCCATATCACCAAGGTGCACCTCCTTTTCCGAGAGCCCATCACTAAGAACTCCATAGTTAAGCATGCTCAGCTTGGAGTAGTACTGGGATGGGTGACCAGTCAGGAAGTTGATCCTGGCATGCGCGTGAGTGAGGACAAAGTGCGTAGTTAAGGCTAGTGGTGGTTTGTGGGGGACATTCATCATTCCTAAAACTCTATTAGAGCCTTGGGCAGTGGGCCCAGGCGTTACAGGAATCAAACATTACTCAAACTTGTCATTAAAGAAGTTACTTAGAGGTAATGAGCTTTTATTTTCCAATCATTATTACGGATGGTTTCCAAAATCTTTTGGAAATGTCCTTTTAGTTTTCATGTAAAGTACAAATGATAAAAGTAGTTATTTTCTTCATGGGTATTCAGAGAGATCAAAACATAATAAGTAGCATGGTATGATTTTCACAAGTTCTCACTAGATATCTAGTTAAGGGATGGGTGACCAGTCGGGAAGTTGATCCTGGCATGCACGTGAGTGAGGACAAAGCGCACAGTTAAGGCTAGTGGTGGTTTGTGGGGCCATTCGTCATTCCTGAAACTCTACTAGAGCCTTGGGCAATGGGCCCAGGCATTACAGGAATCAAACATTACTCAAACCTGTCATTAAAGAAGTTACTTAGAGGTAATGAGCTTTTATTTTCCAATCATTATTACGGATGGTTTCCAAAATCTTTTGGAAATGTCCTTTTAGTTTTCATGTAAAGTAGAAATGATAAAAGTAGTTATTTTTTCATGGGTATTCAGAGAGATCAAAACATAATAAGTAGCATGGTATGATTTTCACAAGTTCTCACTAGATATCTAGTTGTGCCCCTACTACGTAACATGTTCATACCTGGGTGTGCCCCAACTGCATAACATGGTCAATAAAAATACTTACTATGAGGTCCTGGAGTGAGTGGAAAGAAGAATTTCATGATGTGCAGCAAAAAGTCTAAGTCTTTCTTGAAGAATATGTATGATCAAATTACGTTTGATGGCCACTACAACTTACACAATACAAACTTGCATGTTACCTATGAATCTTTATGACATGCTGGATTACATCATTGAAGATTTATATGGGGAAAGGATGAACATACAAGCCTATGTTCCTCTTATCCAAGGAGTTTGTCATGACCGATATGAAAGAGGGATGCTTAGAGATTAAAGCTATGCATTAATGAACATGTCCGTTAGTATAGAAAACTCCTGGGAAGTACAATCTGAGAAACAAGTGTTGTGGCGATAAAGTATGGTGAGGAAATACAAAGCTTATCAATGCAACTCAACTAGAAGAGCCACAATATTTTGAAGGTTAGGTGCAACAAAAATGTAACATCATTGTAGAGGGAACAAATATAGAGATATGGAAGTACTATTGGGTAGAAAATGGAGTCATCTCGAACAATATGTTCATGAAACCAATTTTTGAGGAGCTATTTGACATCAAGGTGGCAAGTTTGGCTAATTAAACTGGTTACTGGAATGTGAAGTTTGCGAAGGATTTTTTCCTAAACAATGTGACAAAGTATATTCTACTACTACATATGCCTAATGAGAATGGGAAGGTAGATGAATGGTGTTGGCCTGTAAGCCATGATGATACTTTTAGCATGAACTGTGCTTACTCTTGTATTAGCACAGAAAGTGTACGATACAAATAGGTCCAAAAACACATCTATGGAAGTGAAGTTTCTAAGAAAGATCAAAGTCTCCTACTAGATGGCATCTCACAATCTGATTATGTCCAATAGTATTTGGGTTAAGGGAGGACTAATCATGACAGTTTATGCATTAAATGTGGAGGAAATATCGAAACTACAATGCATGTGGTTTGTGAATGCAAGTGGATCAAGATGTATGACTAAAGGTACATGAGGTCTGCAACAATGACCACTTCTCTACCTATAATCTAGAAAGTTGGAACTCAATAAATCAATACAACTAAATGTAGATGCCATGCATGTATAGCGGGGTGCTGGAATATATGGAAAGAAAAGTCTTTAAAGGTAATGTGGTTCCTATAAAACATCAACTTCTTATGATGAAAAATTTGGTGCATGATGTAAAGAAAGCATGGAGCCATCAGATTTGGAAGAGTGCAAACTACATCCAAGGCAATTATTGACATGGTATGCACCAATGGAAGTTGGATGAAGTTGAATATAAATGCCTCAGGCACTAGAATGGTTGTGTATTGGTTTAGTGGTAAGGGACCATAGTGGTGGTTGAAGAGGTAATTGGAGTCGAGGCAAAAAGATAAAACCTAGTCTTAGAGGGTGAGTTGTCAGCTATCATTTAGCCATGACATTAGCAAAGAGTGTGGACTTGAAGAAAATGGAGATTGGGACTGATAATATTTCAATAGTGAGTGGTATCTACGATGAACTCAGAGATATACTAATTTCATAGAATAAAGGTGAAAATAAACGACGACCATGAATGTTATAACCCCATTTTTCTAAATCATGTAATGAGATTTGTAAATCTCCTTTTAAAAGGTAACTGAAATCAATGGTTGATTTAATGGTTTGTTTTGAATGAATTTCATGTATAATAGCCTTGTATGTTTTCTAAATGGGCCTTATTGACTATTTAGCCCAATTGGAAGAAAAAGAAAAAGAAAAGGAAAAAGAATCCAATTGGATAAATGAATAAACAAGAAAATTGATAAAAGAAGAATAAAAAGCTAAGGAATATTTTCCAAGATGGAATTTCGAGATATTAAGGTTCCTTGAGGTTCAAGGAACACATGATAATAATATAAAGGCTAGGGAAAGAGAAAATATGTGGAAAATATGAATAATTAAGTGTTAAATTTCAACTAAAGAAAAGACTAGTTTTCTTTAGATAATGATCTGAATTTTTGCATGATGAGGGATAAAATCATAAATAGGATTCCCTTAAAATTTGAGGTAAAAAGGAATTACGAATTGGGAGTTATGGCTTTTTCAAATGATCCTCAAAATATGGATTTATTTTGGATTTAGGAAATCTTTTCCTTGTTTTGGTTGAGCGCGTGTGATGAGGGCCATTAGATCTTGATCCAACAGGCACCGCTCATCATCAAGGTCCCAGAGGGACACAGACTGTGGTCGAGTTCAGGGGAACTTTCCCCTTTGATTTCCGATCCACTCAGTGAATGTGCACTCTTAGCAATCACCCCTTTGGGTGCGGGAGAGGGAGACGAACCTTCTCGACCCTAAGATGATAGACTCCCATCACGACTAGGAGAAACACCCAATTGGGATGGGGATCGGTTGGTGGCAGGGATAGGAAACCCTGAAGAGGACCCCCCATATCCTATATATAGACCCTGGCGTACTTCCTCTCACCCTCGCAAACCCTGATGGCATCTTCCTGAGCCCTAATTCTCTCTCTCTCTCTCGCTCGATTGCCCTCTCTCCGGTGAGGATTCTGCCTCGACGCCGCCGCGATTGGAACAACAAGAGAAGAGGAAGGAGACGAGCCACGTCTGTGCGATTGGGGTCCATCGTGGACTTGAGAGGGATCCAACGATCCCTGGACCAACATGTGTTACTTACTCGCGTAGTGGAGCTGATCGCCGCGGAGCGTCAGATCTGATCAGTGGACCAGCGGCGCACCGATCAAACAACTACGAAATTTTGGATTTTCTGTGCATAATTGGTTGCTTGGTTGAGATTCCTCTATTTGATTGATTCTATCTCAAAATCTGCAATCACAGGTATGTGGTTACATTTATGATTAACCGCCTTAGTTTCACGACGATTCCCAGAAAATTTATCGGTTGTTTGAAATAAACTGCTTGGATGACTTTTATTTCATGCAACTATAAAGTGACTATGATTATCACTATATATATATATATATATATATATATATATATATATATATATATATATATATATGGCTTAGATCCAAATCCTCCTCTGTGGCTTTGCAAATGCTAAAAAGGGTAACCTAGAGTAAGGTCTAGGCTATCATGAGTTACAAATTGGGCTACCCACATGTCGTGCCATGAGACTCTATAGCACGCCATGAGTTAAGGAGTGGGATACCTATGGGTAGTGCCATGTGACTCAACCCTAGAAACTGATTCACTGATTAGGTAGGATCATGAGGGGTTCAATGGGGATCTACCATAAGGAAGGTAGCATCCAGGTCAACTGCAGGTACATCGCATAGGATAGGGTATGTATGGATCACACAGTTATATTTAAAATGTAAAGTTGGTTGTTAAACTGTAATTGACTGCAATATGTTGTTATTAATTGCACGATTATTGTTTCCCCCACATACCATCTTTATGCTGACGAACGTTTTGTTTGTCGGAGTTTTAGGTACAAACCCAAAAGGACAAATAGTAAATTGTCACATTGTGAATACATGAATTAAAGTGCAAGGAGGGTTAGTTAGACTAGAATTCATACGTGGATAGAAGTTTAGAAATCCAAACATTTCAAAGGTAAGTAAAATTTTATTTATTACAGCTTTTTAGTATAGTCTGGTAAAGTTTGATAAGTATTAATGTTTAATTGTCAAACCTTTGATCCGGAAAATTGGGATAACGGCTCTGACCTCCTGGTCTTCCTTAAATGGGGGTTACTGGAAGGCGGGGTCGTTACATTTGGTATCGGAGCCAAGGTTCCTCACTTAACCATTAATAATTATTAAATTTTACAAACTCTATAGAACCCAAGGGAGTTATTAGAGGATTATCTAAAAGACAGAGGTGTCTAGAAAAGGATCACGACTGGGGGCTGGCAATATTTTCCTCCACACCGCTAGTCGGAATACGAGGACTCCCGGATCCGTGTGACTGCCTGGCCAAAGTCTTAGGGTATGATTCAAGATAAGACACCTTTAGGGTTCTCTCATCTTATTCATCCCTTCTCATCACCCATTCTAATAAGGATCTTAAGAGTTAGGGTTTTTCTCTTTCTTCCTCACCCTCATGTAGTATGGGTAAGTAAGTTAAGGATTAAGGAATCCTCCATCAAATTAATAAAAATACATAATAAGACGTCATCGACATAAGTATAATTAGCTTAAAGGTATAAACTAAAGGGTCTATGTGTATGATTATGCAGATGGCTCACGTGAAGACAGTGGCTGTCTCGGATGCTACCAATGGTGGTGGACCTTCACTTAAAGGAAAGGTGTTTTCTGAGAAGAGGAAGAGGAACCACGATGGAGATTCCTCAAAGAAGAGGAAGAGACCTGAAGAAACCACTCATGAGGTCCCTAATCCTGACCCGATACCCTTCAACAACCTTGATCAAGAAGAAGACCAAGGGTACGAGGAGCAACATGAGTACGAGGAGGTGGCCCAGATAGAAGAGGACCAAGCTGGTGGTCCCGAACCAACCATGATAATCCACACCCGTGATGCTTTGTGGATGGAACAACAGAAGAAGCTGACAGAGGACATTAGTGCTTTGGCCCTCCGAGACTTAGCTAGAGGTGAAAATGGTGAGCCACTTCCTGTTCATCCTCGACTGGGAGCCACCATATTGGACTTCGTCAAGCTAGACATTGAGAAGTTCTTGGGAGAAGATAAATCTGAGGTAGTCGACAAGGCGGAAGCTTGGCTGCTTGCAGTCGAGAATGGATTCCACATGCTTGAGGTACAACCGAGCAAGAAGGTCCTCTTTGCTGCTAATCTCCTGGAAGGAGCAGCCAAGATATGGTGGGAGACTCACATCATAGGCCGAGATCTGACCGAGGAACCAATGGCATGGGCTGACTTCAAGACAATCTTCACCACCAGATTTGTCCCTATCTCAGCTAAGAAGGAAAATGAAAGGGAGTGCACCAACATGACTCAAGGGAACTCCTCTGTGGCGGACTTTGGGCACAAGTTTCGAATCCTGGAGCATTTTGGGCATATGATGGATGAGGAAAGAAGGGTGGATCACTTCATAGAGCATCTTCACCCTGCCATCAAGCCCCATGTAATGACAAGTAAACCCAAAACCTTCTCCGAAGCTTACAACACTACTTTAGACATGGAGAGGATTGTGATGCCTGCCCAGTTTCCACCCAAGGGGTATTTGGGTTTCACTGAAGGAACTCAAGGTCAAAAGAACAACCACAAGAAAGGTCCAGGGCATCATCATGCTATAGGAAGACATGGAGGGAAAGGGAAACCTCGTCAAGAGAGCAACCGACCGCAATGCCGCACCTGCAAAAAGGGGCACATTGGTGAGTGTCGCTACAAGAAGAAGATGTGATTTCGGTGCCATCAAGAAGGACACCTACAATCAGTTTGCCCTCTACCAGATCCAAGAGGATCAGGACCAATAGCAGCCCCACCAGTAGCAGTCCCACCTGTGGCAGCTCCACCTATAGCTGCATCCCCACCTGCTGAAGAGAGAAGACAAGCTTGGGTGTTTGCTATTGATAATGAGGAGGCTCAAGCAAATGCTAATCGGTTGATCAAGGGTAATAACCCTTAGAGTTTTCTAATATGTTTTAAGATAAGCATGTAATGGCCTAATGTATGGTGAAAAACAATGTAGGCATGCTTGAAGTCATGGGACACAATGTAAAAGCTTTGTTTGACTCTAGATCTACTAATACTTTCATTTCAAGAAATCTCACAACTATGCTTTGTTTGGATATCAAGGATTTAGGGTATGTCTTAGATGTTACAACCCCGAGTGGTCGAATCTTTACATCTCTGTTGAAAACTCCAGTGATACCTGTGAAATATCAAGATCATGAGTTTCCTACAAACTTTATCCTTCTTGATATGAATGACATTGATGTGATCATTGGTATGGACTGGCTTTGTACTTATAGGGCCAATATTGACTGTAGGGAGAAGAAAGTGATCATTAAGACACCCGGTCACCCACCTTTTGTCATTAGAGGTAGGAAAGATGCCACCACCAGCCTGCATGTGTCAGCCTTGAAAGCAGAGCAGATGATGAGTAAAGGTTGTCGAGCTTTCCTGGTAGTAGTTACCGAGCCAGAACCCAGGGTGCAACCCTTAGAGGAAATAGAGGTAGTTAGGAGCTATGCAGATGTTTTTCTGGATGATCTACCTGGGATTCCTCCCAAGAGAGAGGTGGATTTTTTCATAGAGCTAGCTCCCGAGACAAGCCCTATTTCATGAGCACCTTATAGAATGGCCCCTGCAGAGTTGCTCGAGTTGAAGAAACAATTGCAGGAATTGTTAGACAAAGGTTTTATCCGCCCTAGCATATCACCAGGGGAGCACCGGTTCTTTTTGTAAAGAAAAAGGATGGTTCTCTCCAAATGTGCATAGACTATCAGATGATCAACCAGGCTACTATTAAGAACAAATACCCTTTACCCCAGATAGAGGACTTGTTTGACCAGTTGAAGTCTGCTTGAGTCTTTTCCAAGATTGACTTGTGATCAAGATACCACCAGTTGAGAGTCAAGAGTGAGGATATCCCAAAAATAGCTTTTAGAACACGTTATGGCCACTATGAGTTTGTGGTTATGTCTTTTGGGTTGTCCAATGCACCAAGTGTTTTCATGAACCTTATGAATAGTGTGTTTCAACCTTTCCTTGACTTGTTTGTCATAGTATTCATAGATGACATACTAGTTTATTCGAATGACTTAGATCAACACTGAGACCACCTAAGTAAAGTCCTTGATATCTTGAGAAAGCAGAAGTTCTATGGGAAATTCTCCAAATGTGAGTTTTGGATAGACTGAGTCATGTTCCTCGGACACATCATCTCAGGAGGAACGATCGTCGTAGATCTAGCTAAAGTGTAAGCAGATTGAGATTGGCCTTCAGCGAAGAATCCCTCAGAAATTCACAGTTTCTTAGGTTTGGCAGGGTACTATCGACGCTTCATCAAGGATTTCTCAAAGACCGCCTTGCCTTTGACCATGTTGACTCAGAAGGATGTGAAGTTTGTATGGTCTGATGTGTGTAAAGCGCTTTTTCAGGAGCTGAAGGAGAAGCTAACCACTGCATCAGTTTTGACTCTACCATCAGGCAATGAGGGTTTCATGATTTTCACAGATGCATCAAAGATGGGACTTGGTTGTGTGTTAGAAAAGAATCGACATGTGGTTGCATATGCCTCTCGACAGCTCAAGCCCAACGAGGTGAATTACCTGACGCATGACTTAGAGCTAGATGCTATCATCCATGCATTGAAGATTTGGCGGCATTACCTGTATGGTGCTACTTTTGAGATCCTCACTGACCATAAGAGCCTGAAGTACCTCCTGACTCAGAAAGACTTAAACCAATGAAAACGACGATGGATGGAGTACATGAAGGATTATGACTTCACCATCGCTTATCATCCAGGAAAGGCAAATGTCATGGCATATGCTTTGAGTTGGAAACAGCTCAAGTGTGCAACTATATTGTCCAGTTAGTGGAAGAGTTTAGAAGAGCTGGTAGAATGGTTTCCTCAACCATTTAATGATCGAGTTCGTTTGGTCAAAATCTAGATATAGTAAGAACTATTGAGTGAGATTGTAGAAGCACAGTTGGCTAGTGGTGAACTTGACAAGATAAAGGGCTTGATGAAGAAGCTACAGACCCGTCTTTCATTGGGAATAGACGGAGGGATCAGATTCAAGAATCGTATATGGGTTCCTAATGACTCACCATTGAAGGAACGTATCCTACAAGAGGCTCATGGTTCTAAGTACACGGTGCTCCCTGGAACAACTAAGATGTTTAAGGACATGCAGAGGTTTTTTAGGTGGCCAGGAATGAAGAGAGATATTGAGACATATGTGGCCAGTTGTCTTACGTGCCAAATGGTGAAGGCTGAACACCAATGACCTGGTGGACTGTTGCAGTCTATAGAGATTCCATAATGGAAATGGGAACATATCACCATGGATTTTGTGGTAAGTCTACCTCGGACTAAGAAAGGTCATGATGCTTTATGGGTTGTTGTAGATCGCCTTACCAAGTCAACACATTTCCTTGCCCTGAAAACCACTGCCAAGGTGTCAAACTTAGCTGAGTTGTATATCAGAGAGATAGTGTGTTTGCATGGTGTACCCAGTTCCATCATCTCTGATAGAGACTCAAAGTTTACTTCCAAGCTGTGGAAGCAAGTTCAAGAGGAACTTGGTATAATGTTGAAATTCAGTACTACATATCACCCCCAGACAGATGATCAGTCAGAAAGGACAATTCAGACCTTAGAGGATATGCTGAGAGCTTGTGTACTCGATTGTGGTGGATCATGGGAGCAGTACTTACCATTAGCCGAGTTTGCCTATAGCAACAGTTACCAATCCAATATTGGGATGCCTCCGTACGAAGCTCTATATGGGAGACTGTATCGGTTACCACTTCACTGGGATGGTGTGGGTGATAGGACCTTGTTGAGGTCAAATGAACTCCAAGTGTATGCTGATAAAGTCACTTTGATCAGGCAAAGGCTAAAGAGAGCCCGGGATCGACAAAAGTTGTATGCTGATGCGAGGCAGGCTGATGTGCATTTCACTATGGGAGAACATGTTTTTCTAAAAATCCGATCGCTCCGAGCTATAGTTAAGAACAGAGGAAAGTTGAGTCCCCGATAGGTGGGTCCGTTTGAATTTTTAGAATGGATTGGTGAAGCTGCATATCGTTTGAAATTACCCCCTCAATATAGTATGATGCATGATGTGTTTCACATGTCCAATCTAAAGCGATATGTGCAAGATTTGAGCCATGTGCTGAGCATTGAACCCATTGAGCTTCAAGGGCAGCTAACTTATCCTGAGTTACCTTTGCAGATTCTAGATACCAAGGTGAAAGAGCTCAGAAAATAAGAATATAGAGATGGTAAAGGTTCTTTGGAAGCACCATGGAGAGGATGAAGCCACATGGGAGCTGAAGACGGACATGGAAAAAACATATCCTAATTTGTTTGTATGATTGTTGAATTTTGAGGGCAAAATTTTGATAAGTAGGGGAGGATGTTATAACCCCATTTTTCTAAATCATGTAATGAGATTTGTAAATCTCCTTTTAAAAGATAACTGAAATTAATGGTTGATTTAATGGTTTTTTTTAATGAATTTCGTGTATAATAGCCTTGTATGTTTTCTTAATGGGCCTTATTGGCTATTTAGCCCAATTGGAAGAAAAGAAAAAGAAAAGGAAAAAGAATCCAATTGGATAAAGGAATAAATAAGAAAACAGATAAAAGAAGAATAAAAGGCTAAGGAATATTTTCCAAGATGGAATTTTGAGATATTAAGGTTCCTTGAGGTTCAAGGAACACATGATAATAATATAAAGGCTAGGGAAAGAGAAAATATGTGGAAAATATGAATAATTAAGTGTTAACTTGCAACTGAAGAAAAGGACTCATTTTCTTTAGATAATAATCCCAATTTTTGCATGATGAGAGATAAAATCATAAACAAGATTCCCTTAAAATTCGAGGTAAAAAGGAATTACGAATTGGGAGTTATGGCTTTTTCAAATTATCCTCAAAATATGGATTTATTTTTGATTTAGGAAATCTTTTCCTTGTTTTGGTTGAGTGCGTGTGATGAGGGCCGGATCTTGATCCAACAGGAACCACTCATCGTCAAGGTCCCAGAGGGACACAGACTGTGGTCGAGTTCAGGGGAACTTTCCCCTTTGATTTCCGATCAACTCAGTGAATGTGCACTCTTAGCAATCACCCCTTTGGGTCCGGGAGAGGGAGACGAACCTTCTCGACCCTAAAATGATAGACTCCCATCGTGACTTGGAGAAACGCCCAATTGGGATGGGGATCGGTTGGTGGCAGGGATAGGAAACCCTAAAAAGGACCCCCCATATCCTATATATAGACCCTCGTGCACTTCCTCTCACCCTCGCAAACCCTGACGTCATCTTCCTGAGCCCCAATTCTCTCTCTCCCGCTCGATTGTGCTCTCTCCGGTGAGGATTCCATCATGGCTCCGCCGCGATGAGAACAACAAGAGAAGAGGAAGGAGACGAGCTGCATCCATGCGATTGGGGTCCATCGTGGACTTGAGAGGGATCCAACGATCCCTGGACCAGCACGCGCTACTTACTCGCGTAGTGGAGCTGATCGACGTAGAGCGTCAGATCTGATCAGTGGACCAGCGGTGCACCGATCAAACGACTACAAAATTTTGGATTTCTGTGCATAATTGGTTGCTTGGTTGAGATTCCTCTATTTGATTGATTCTGTCTCAAAATCTGCAATCATAGGTATGTGGTTACGTTTATGATTAACCGCCTTAGTTTCACGATGATTCCCAAAAAGTTTATTGGTTGTTTGAAATAAATTGCTTGGATGACTTTTATTTCATTAAACTATAAAGTGACTATGATTATCACTATATATATATATATAATTGACTTAGATCCGGATCCTCCTCTGTGGCTTCACAAATGCTAAAAAGGGTAACCTAGAGTAAGGTCTAGGCTATCATGAGTTAGAAATTGGGCTACCCACGTGTAGTGCCATGAGACTCTATAGCACGCCATGAGTTAAGGAGTGGGCAACCTACAGTTAGTGCCATGTGACTCAACCCTAGAAACTGATTCACCAATTAGGTAGGATCATGAGGGGTTCAATGGGGATCTACCATAAAGAAGGTAGCATCTAGGTCCACTGAATGGACAACATAGAGGATATGGTATGTATGGATCGCGTAGTTATATTTAAAATGTAAAGTTGGTTGTTAAACTGTAATTGACTGCAATATGTTGTTATTAATTGCACGATTATTGTTTCCCCCACATACCAACTTTATGCTGACCGACATTTTGTTTTTCGGCGTTTTAGGTACAATCCCAAAAGGACAAACAATAAATTGTCACATTGTAAATACATGAATTAAAGTGCAAGGAGGATTAGTTAGACTAGAATTCATACGTGGATAGAAGTTTAGAAATCCAAACTTTTCAAAGGTATGCAAAATTTTATTTATTACAACTTTTCAGTATAGTCCGGTAAAGTTTGATAATTATTAATGTTTAATTGTCAAACTTTTGATCCGGAAAATTGGGATAACATCTCCGACCTCCTGGTCTCCCTTAATTGGGGGTTATTGGAAGGTGGGGTCATTACAATTCTGATTATTTGGTTTCTTTCACCCATCCATGATGACAATAGCATATCAAGGCTCTCACGACCTTGCCTTGTGTGAGGATTCCCACTACTTCCCATGGGACTGGTGCGATCATCCATCTCCTCACGCCAAGAAAAAGCCAATGACCCTTGTCTTCGGTAGGGAGGTCCACAGGAGCTCAAAAGGTGCTCCATCCATGGTCAGAATAGGGGAGAAAGATCATGGAGGAAAACCACCAAAAAGGACTAAAACAATGCTAACAAAGCTTCCTATGACATGCACGGGATCAAGGACACACAAACTGAGTAGTTTGTTTGGCCAAAGAAGGAGCAGGTGGTCCAAATGAAGCGGCCTATAGGATGCAATGACAGGGGTGATCATAGGGTGATTGGGCAAAGTGTAAAGACATCAGGGAGTCTGGGGATGCTCTTTATAAACTTGATTTTTCATTGGGAGTGTATAGGGTCGTCGGGGCTAGGTCTTCGTCGCCGAAGATGAGGAGCGGGCAGGTCATGGAGACTTGAGGCACTAGTGAAGAAATTGAGGAAGGAGGAGGATTGTGTGTGGCTTGAGGGTGCTCTAAGTAGCCTTATATAGGTGGGAGAGGGGTCAGAGTGCCCTCTATAATTCAGCGACAGAGAGGAGAGTCGCTGCCCTAATGGGTGTTATGTGCTCATGCCACAAGGGGGTGAGTGATAGCTCGTTCAAAATGGGAGAGAGAGACGAATCTGGAGGAAAAAGAATCATGTGAAGTGATCGAGTAAAGGGGAAGGTTGAGGAATAAATTGACCTATAGGGAGAGGAACGAATCGACCGATAGGGAGAGGGGAGGTTTTTCTTTTTCATCGAAAATGAGCCGAGGATGGCCTATTGGTAGCCCAGCCTTCCACTGACTCGAGATTTGCTTGCCCTTTTCTGATTCTGATAAGAATTTCAGCTCGACCTGGGAAAGCACTGGCAACAACTAAAAGGAAGGGGTCCATGTAGTAGTAGCACCTGCCCATGGAGCAACATGTTCGACATCTACTATGCAGAAAAAGAGAGAATTCACTTCAGATAACCATGCATCTTCCCGACAATGTGTGGAATGGCCGAGAGCGGACCCTTTTGGATATATAATCCAAGTCGGGAGTGGAGTTAGGGTAATAGCCGTCTGATGGAAAACGGCTTTCACGTTCGGTTCAGAGAGCACTTTTTTCATTTCGTTGATCATTCCTCATTCCCTTTTGTGTGAATTACCCAGCGGTGAATCCCCACCTTTTTGGGTCCTCCATATCTAAAGCCCCGAGGAACACCCCCAACCCCCTGGGCCCGTGAGCCCCAATATTTTGACTCATTATATGTGGGCACTTGATATCTATGAGGGTCACCCACCCCAGTTATAACATTCCTTTCTATTGCACCTAAAATCTCTAATTTTGCAAATATGTCACGTCTTTCTATTGTGGGTTCCCCTGTCGGTACACTGCACCAAATCCTCTTTTTCTACAACATTGCTTCTACGATCTTAGGAGCACTGGCCGCCATGGCCCAAACAAAAGTCAAAAGACCTCTAGCGTATCGATTGGATGTGTTGGTTATATTTGTATTGGTTTCTCATGTGGAACCATAGAAGGAATTCAATCACTACTAATTGGTATCTTTATTTATGCATCAATGATGATAAATGCATTCGCCATAGTTCCAGCATTATGACAAACTCGTGTCAAATATAAAGCAGATTTGGGTGCTTTAGCAAAAATGAAAAGCAGTTGTCGATTGAAGAGCAGTGAAAATGGCTCTAACCCACAAATTAACAGAGGTAGGGGCGACCTCTTGGCCGTCGGATCGGCTTTGGGCTCACAGATGATGAAATTTGAGCCGTTGGATTGCACATGAGATCAAAATATCTATTGTAAGGTGTGATAGCAAAATAACCAAATCTTTAGGTTAAATGCGATGCATTTATGAAATATTTTGAAAACCATAGTAACACTTTACTTAGATCTTATAGAATCGATTTGGAGGGTCAAACATGGGTCAAATGACCTCAAATTCAAACCATAGTCTAACATTAATACCTAGATTAATTCTATGTAATTATATTTTCATTTTGCAAAAGCTTTTCCCTTAATCACCATATTGGCCATTCATATTTATATATTAATGCCTTTTTAAAGGGTGAATTAATACAAAGCTATTTTCTTAGAAAATCCTTTAATTCGAGATGGATATTATAAATTCATTTAATAGAAATGTCTCATGTCCTAGTCTCCTTTTTAATGCTTTAATAATAATTTAGAGGAGAGAGGAGATAAGAGGGTGAATATCTCATTAATTAAACTCAATTTCATATTAATTCTTATTTCTTATTCCAAAGAGCACAGTTACTCTAAATTAGCATAATCTACTCATTATCTCTCATAATTGTCCAATTTTAATTATTAGACTCTAACTAAGACATAATTTGAGATATTTGTGCAAACACTCATTCATTGTCATGAATGTGGGGAAATGTAGTTTAAGCCATCAACTATAGCTCAAATTCAACATTGAGGCCAAAGGGGATAGAAAAAGCTAAATAGGATTTTGCCCTAAAAATCTCAACAAGAGGGAAGGGTGAGTACGTAACATCCCAACACTTTGAAACTAAGTGGTTACCTCTAATCTATGGTACTTCACATGCTCTACTCATAAGTCAAGTTTTACTAAGGTTTCCACTATTCATGTTACCTTTTATCAAATATTACAAAGTTAACATTTGTGGCTTATCAGCATCATCTCCATTATGAAAATGCATCCTCATTATTATGCTATTAATTGTGTCAAGTTATATTCACATTGTTGTCAAAAGAATTCTATCTCAACATTATGTATAGTTCATCTGTATTTCTCATTACTAATTAAGAATTTTAAGACAATTAGGGTTTACTAAATTGTAACATCCCTGACCTGGGTTATAAGTTAACCCTAGGTGTTTTGCTTAATCATGTAACTAAATTGTAAAATACACCTTCTAGAGTATCTTTTGTGACTCTTAACATCATTTAGAGAAGAAATGATGAAAGGGGCGCTTCAATTAAATAATTAGATAAGAAGAATGACCTTTGTAGTAAAATCACCTAGTATGAGTAAGGAGACCCTTCATATATGTACCTTAGTTTGCATGTTGGTTTTCTTTACCCTTAGATCTTGAGTTTTGATGGGCTTTGCTTAATTTATGATAGATTGAATGTGCCTTAGAAGGAAGGAGGGACCTAGATGAGAAACCATGAAACTAGAGGTCCTTATGTTGAAAACTAACCCAAGCTATATAAGCTTCTTTCTTTGCAAACCAAGTAAACATATCCCCTTCTCTTCTTCACTTATCATCTTGCTCAACTGACCAAGGCAGAGCTATGGAGCTCAGGGAGATGACCAACTTGTTCTAAGGTAAGAAGAGACCATCTTCTAGCTCAGATTCATGGAGGAATTCCTTGTATAAGGTTGGTTTTATGGTTATCTCACTTAGGTTTCTTGTTTTAGCCGACCCTCCCCAACCTTTTCTTGGAGAATCATCTTTGGCCAACATGTGGAGCTCAAGACGCCATTAAAGGCTTGAAGCTTGGAAGCTTGGAGCTCTAGGAACCACGTTTGAGGCGAGTTTTATAACTCTAAACCTCTTGTTCTATTATGCATATTGTTATTCTTGCAAGTAGTAGTTAGGTTCTTCTTCTTCCCCACCTTTCCTTGCTTTCTTGCAAGCAAAACCATGAAGTAACCGACCTGTCCCAAGGTTGAAGATGATGGGTGTGAATTCCTAGGTAACTTTATCAAACGACCTTGGACCATTTGGTCTAAACGGTTTGCGAACCGTTTGAAATCAAACGGTCTCAAACCGTTTGATCTCATGCGGTCTTGCAAGACCGTTTAGATTCAAACGGTCTCCAAGACCATTTGGTAGGGTTGACCAAGTGAAGACCATTTAGAGGTTTGTTGTACACATGTTGAATTAATCAATTACAAAGAATCATGATCTAATTGCAAACCAATCACAAGTTGAAGGCACTTCAACCTTCAAAACCCTAATCGGGTTCAATTGGTGATTTCAATGACCAATTTTGGTGAACTTTGGGTTGAAGGGCCCAAACGGTCTCAATACCATTTGGGGGTTCACTCAAACGGTCTCACACCGTTTGGTGACAACCCAAGACCGTTTGGAGGTCTAGGGTTAAGGTAATTTGATGAATTGAGGGTCCAATCACAATAAGTTGATGAATTGATTAAAAGTGCGGATTTTAGACCTAATTAGGGTTCGACCCTTATCAATTCGACTTAGATTTTGATGCATCTTTGGGCAAACGGTCTCAAGACCATTTGGAGGGTGTCCAAATGATCTCAAGACCGTTTGGGCCAAGTTTGGGCCCAATTGAGTGTCAATTGATGGGTTCAACTTCAATTTGATTCACATTGTTGAAAATTGAGAGTCAACCAATTGAAAACCCTAATTGAGTTGGATTCAGCCCTAATTGGCTTTCAATTGAGGGTCAATTTGGTGTCCAATTGATTAAGGTTAACCCTAATTGACTCAATTTATAAGTGGTTAACAAGGATATGGCCAATTGAAGGCTTCAACATAGAAAGCCCTAATCGATTATAACCTTTGATACACCTTTGAGGTCCATGCGGTTTTGAGCCCATTTAGACCAAACGGTCTCAAGACCGTTTGGGGCCAAATGGTCTCAAGACCGTTTGGGCTCAAACGATCTCAAGGTCATTTGGTCCAATCGATCTCAAGATCATTTCAACTCATGCGGTTTCAAGGTCGTTTCATCCAAACGGTTTGGAGGTCAACACTCTCAAACGGTCAACGCACCCAAACGGTCTCAAGACCGTTTGAGGGCAAACAACCTTGAGTGTCATGCGGTCTTGAAGTCAACTATAGCAAATGATCAACACATCCAAACGGTCTCAAGACCGTTTGGAGGTTGAAGGTGTGTAACCGACTAGAGACTTTAGGGTTGTGATTGCTTAGTACTTTGAAGGTCTAAATTGGTTCAATGGTGGTCTAATCCAAACCCTAATGATACTTAAAGACATTAAGGGGTTAAGTGATCAATAGATTGAACCATGATTATGATCAATGATGTACTTTACCAATGTTCCCTTGAAGGGTTCAACTAGATGATACCTTGTTTTAATCAAACCCTAATGACATGATAGTGGTGACTTAGCTTATGTTCATCAATGAGGACTTGACCTAACCTAATCTAGAGTGATGTAATCACCATCTTTTAGTAAGAGGAGAGAGAAGGTACTATTTATGGTTGAAACTCAAGTAAAATACCTTCAATGCATATGAATATGCATGATTAGGATATGATCCACCTATGTGAGATCATGAAAACCCTAATTATGATAATTGATGAATCTTAACCTAATTTGAAGGCATCAATGATGATGTTTCTCATACATGATGATACTATGAGTTCAATTCATCATGAAGTGAATAGTAAACCCTAATTCTAGGATAATAACATGTAATGTGAATAGTAAACCCTAATTGAAGGAGATATGTTGATTTGTATAATAAACCCTAATTCCAAGTTATGCTTTTGGGTATGAAGGTACAACTCTTGAAATGAATTGTTTATTATTATTAGTTGAATTAACCATGCAGGTTCTTATAAGAGAATGATCATATCCACGTAAGTATTATGATATCATATTCATTGAAGGCATGTTGTTACCTTTATGAATAGTGAATATGCTATGATGCCTAAGTTTAAGTGGCATCATATGTGAAGATAGGTTGTAAGAGCCATGAGTAACATCAAGGTCATGCTGATTAGATGACTTGTGATAATTTGATATCCTTTTTGGTAACTGGGATGAGTTAAACTTGATACATTTAGTATTCTTAGCAGTGTTTTAATATTTAAATGCTTGGAAACATGCTTGATGTTAAAAGAATACTGAAATGTACCTAACTAATCAAGTACAACCATACCATGTAGAGCCCTGATCATAGATCCATCATTGTCAGAAGCTAAATGATGGTGAAATAGGTTTTTCTAAGGAAACTCCTGGATCACATACTTTTGAGTATGTGGGGGAATATGGATGTGTATATCCTTACATCCTAGTGTAGGAATTGATGTAGATGTATCTTAATCTATCAAACCTTCACTATATGTTTATGCCGGGGTGATGTAACATTATTCTCCCGAGGAAATCTTTTATACCACATCGATGAGAGATAAACAAGAAATCTTTCGATGGTGAAGAGAGTACAGAATGCCACTGTGACTCTAATAGTGAAGTACCAGAGTACCGTGGTAAGCTATAGTAGCAGAGACATTAGAAGTCCTGCATGTTGATCCTCACTCTGACTGAGGAAGATGAGGTCATAAGAATCCGACTCTTTTGATGACCTAGGTAAGATACCGATGTGACTTAATAGTGATCGGTTGGAGTATGAGCGGTATACCTCATCTCCGTAGGGAATAATAATGTTTGTAAAACATAATCAACCACATAGAATATCTGCTTAGGTAGAACTACGAGATACAATGATTGAAGTTACACTGCCTAGTACATATGTTCTTCATATTTCTTAAATGTTGTTGTCCTACTTAATGACAATCTGATGTTGATTACCTTAAAAGCTTTTATTGCTTATGTTATTCTTTGATTGCTATAATAAAGCTTCTGGTGGAGAGTTATAACTCTCGCTGGGACAATTATTTAAAATTGTCTCACTCCGTAGATTTCAACTTTTTAGGTGGTCGTCGAGGACGAAGGAACCAGTCTGCAGGTGATCAGTATCAGCAACAGCAGCACCAGGAGCAGCAGTGAATCTCAGGTGGAGATACTAACTGCTGAGTCATGTAGTTAGTTAGTCCTATGTCATCTCTGTACTCTCAGGTCCTTGGAGTTAGTTGGTCTGAGATTTTGGTTTGAATCTTGAGATTTTGTATCTGGTTGTGTATAATCACTCAAGAAGTGATTTAACAGAGATGTAAATTGTTTATCTTGTTTTTATAAAAAGAAGTTTATGATTTCAAGATCTTGTCTCAAAAAGTTTTAAATTTCCGGTGATTTTTGTATTCCGTTGCTAATCGAATGCTTCCGCTGAGTTTATATCGTGGTTTATGGATCGGATCGTCTCAATTTAGTGGTATCAGAGCTCTAGGTTCGCTGAGTCTACAGAGACACATGACTTAGGATGTCGAGTCTATCCTTAGTGTTTCTTTCCTATGTAATAGAATCTTCTACTCCTCAGGAGAAGAAGATATATAAGGATGTCTGAGCCACATGAGGAGTACGTGGCAGAAAGTAGCGTCACTGCACCTCGAGAAGGTGCAAGGAACCCAGAAATAGAACAGCCCGTACCTGAGCCACCCAGGGAGCCACCTTAGTTTGACCCATCTGACATGGGTAACCCAGCTGTTCAAACCATGTTCGGGCAGTTTATGACTACCATGACACATATCACCAACAGGATGCCCATGCCCGCACCTAGGGCACCTGTCCATCCTGAAGGACAAGGTATCGGTAAGACGTTCGAGCGAATTTGTCGTGTCAGAGCCACCGAATGCTTTGGGACAGTTGACCCCGCAGATGTCGATCTGTGGTTAACCGAGTTGGAGAAAGCCATCAGAATCTTAAACATCCCTGAAGTTGAGAAGGTTAGACATGCTGTCTATCTTCTCAAAGGAAGTGCTGGTCACTGGTGGACCATGGAAGAGCAGAAGAGGCCTGGAGTAGAGATCTCGTGGGAAGACATTCGTCGGGGATTTGTCAACAGATATTTTCCAAAGACCTTCCTGGATGAGAAGATCTCTCAATTCGAGAGATTGAGGCAAGGCATGATGAACATTAGCGAGTATGAAGCTAAGTTCATGGAGTTGCTGCGGTTCTGTCCGCACATGGCTACCTGACGTGTATTTTACTACGCGCTTAAACGCAAGTATACACGTCGAGTAATATAGGCCTTGTGAGGCCCGAGTCGAACTCAGGGATACATGAATTATTGGAGACTTCTACTAACTAATCGCAATCAGCTAGACCGATTAACAAAGTAGGGTTTTGTTGTTCAAATTAAAAGAAAATAAAAATCAAACAAAGAAAACAATCGATTAAAGGTTAATTTAATCAATTAAAAGGATATCTTTAGGATGGCGGTTTCACCGCGGGTCAACATTGTATTAAGTTTCATATCATTCCTCACACTTCTCTCTCTATCCGGGTAATGGCCTGAAATCAGAATTACCCACTGTCGTGGTGTAATTCACTACTTAGATTTAGGTTGATTCCACCGTCGTAGTAATCATTCCCCTA
The DNA here is from genome assembly GCA_963693085.1 of Alisma plantago-aquatica. Classification (NCBI taxonomy): domain Eukaryota; kingdom Viridiplantae; phylum Streptophyta; class Magnoliopsida; order Alismatales; family Alismataceae; genus Alisma; species Alisma plantago-aquatica. The sequence continues at coordinate 464,384,970 of OY856410.1, read as the reverse complement.
AACTAAGTGCATTATAAACGGTCTCTCAGTTCCCACCATTAATTTTACAACTCCTTTGTCAAGGGTTTTATTAATTAATGTAGAATTCGTCTCTTTTCAACCGTTAATCCTTCTGTCGAAGTGATTAAGGGAATTAAGTTATTATTATGGTGATCAAGCATAACAATAGAAATGGAGAAAACGAATCTATACCACGGATATGAGAGAAAAATATGAATTATCAATATAAAATCATCATACAATGTATCCCCGGGCTACTCCCGGTCCTAAAGATTGAGGGTTTTAGCCTCTCATGTTCATCTTACACGAATACATGGTAGAAATTGGGGAATTCATAAGAAAAACGTGAAATAAATGGGAAAACCCCTAAACGGAGAAGAACCGGTGGATCCTTGGCGTAGAACACAAGCTTTCCCCGCCTGTCGGTGGTGGAAATCGTCTCCGGCAGCGTCCGAATCACCTGGAATGAGCTTCTCGGCCTCCGTTCTCCTTTCTCTCCTCCTCGGCACTCGTGCAATCCAAAAATGAGATGCTCCCGTCTGGGCGGCCGTCATTAGGTATAAGTCCCTAATTAGGTCGTCAAATAACAACAGCCGTCCGATCGAAATCAAAACAAATCCAACGCATATCTGCCGGCGTCGATACCATCGACGCGGGTCGATGGTATCGACCCAGCGGATTAGCAGCAGCTTTCCTTTCTTTTATTCTGAGCGCCTGTGGTGATCTCGAAACCATCGACTTGGGTGTCGATGGTATCGACTCCTTTAGCGTCGGTTGTTGTCATTTAGCGACGCTGTAGCTCTCTTTGTGTCGATGGCATCGACTTGCGTCGATGGTATCGACTTCATCCTCGCCAGCAGCCTGGAGACATCTCGATGCCATCGACTTGGGTGTCGATGGTATCGACTCTGTATTGCTTTTCTCGGCTGACAACCTGTGGCTTGGTCGATGGTATCGACATCCATCGATGGTATCGACGGATGTAGATACTTGTTTTTCCTGAAATTGCACAACAAGACCAAATAAACCCACACGATTTATGATAAGATGATCAATAATGCTTAAAATAATGAAATAAAGGGGATTTGATATAAAATGATGGCAAAGACCAAATAAAGTGAATTATGCAATAATATCAATGAAAATGAGTAATTAAGGCACAAAACACATATGAAATCGGTCTATAAATGCGACTCAAAATCATCGCATCAAACTCCCCTAAGCTTAAACATTGCTCGCCCTCGAGCAACTAATCCTTAGAATAGAATTGCGAATGTCAACTAACAATCAAAATACCAACCCACATCACAAATGACTCCCACTGGACGTTCTCAAACCGGCCTTTCCCAATCACAGAACAGTAATTACCCTGTAGGCGACAATAATCATAAATAAAAGAATTATCCTTCAAACCAATGAAAACTATCACATAAGGCAGTTAACATAATAAAGTTTGCCGATTCAGCCATGGTGCATCTTGTGATCACCTAAACTACGTTGCTCGCCCTAACTACCATCTACATGGAAGCCGTCCTCCTTATACACATGAGTGAGGAGAATATCACGGTGGACTACCAATCCGAGCAACGGGTGGATGGAATGGGTGGTTCATGGAAGAATTTGGAAGCATTACACAGTTTCAGTATGCATATAACAAAATGCCCTAAATGATGCAAATGCACATTAAGAATGCCTTAATGCCTAAAAGTGGGTGGAATGATGCATGCACTAACCTTCTACCTCAAAATGAGATAGAAATCTACTCAAGTCACATCATGTACTCAATTCCCCTGTTATACAAGTGATATCATTCCTTTCTCCCTCTTATTCCTTTTCTTTCCAACTCTCTTTTTTTTTTCTTTTTTTTCTACTTTTTTTTTCTAACATTTTTTTTCATGTTTTCAGAATTTTTTTCTTCTTTTTTCTTTTCTTTGCCCATATATCCATAATTGCTTAGAGATACATGTATAAGGCCATTTTCTTTCCAATTGGAGATCTTTGCTTTATTTCGAGGGTATGGAACAAATTAGATCACCTATTTAGGAAAACTGAGATACATGGTGTGCTTATGCATGAAAATCATGAAATTGTGAGTGCAACTACATGACATGCACCTAAGGGTAATATGCATGTATCACTATATATTTTTTTCATTCTATGCAAAAACATGAAAATAACAATGCAAAACCTATCTACATGCCATGCACGCAAAAGAAATTGAAACTGCACTTTACTTCCAATTTTTGGGTGGATTATAGGAAATGGGGTGGAATGATCACAAGATTAAGTGACTGAACCTTAGAAGAAAATTATGTGTCCCTCCTTACTGACATGTGTAGTAGTTTAAAGGGTTCTTTCTCTTACATCTGATTAAGGTCTCATTACCATTTGATTAGGTTAGGCTCAAACAACCGTTACTATCCACTTTTCATGAGTCAATGGGGGTGTGAGTATGACATATTGCTTCAAAGTTGACATAATCAATCATTTTCATAGGACAAGTTCCCCAAAGACAACCAAGTAAAGCTATCCAAATGACACAGAAAAATTTTAAATTCCCTTAATTTCCCCATGAAAACAGCAAGATGACAATTTTTAAGACATCCACGATTACACTAGATAGATGTGGATCCTAAATAAAAACTTAAAATTGCAAAAACAAAAAAAAACAAAGCAGAAACTAAAAACAACTAAAGAAAAGATAAAAGATAGAGTTGTTCCAGCCACCCCCCTAAGCTTGAATTCGACTATGGCCTCATAGTCAAAAACCAACTTAAGGGTGGAACAGTGATACCCTGATCAATCTTGCGGAGGCGGTGGTGGGTATTGTGGTGCCGTAGGATCCCAAGACGGGTACTCCCCCTGGAAGCTTGGATCATAGTGGGTCCTCGGCGGAGGCTGTGGATAGCCTCCAAAGTAGTCTCGACTCCAGTAGTGGTCGAAGAAGGGCTCCTGTTGCGTCTCTATCCGCTGCAACCGGTTGTGCATTTGTTCTTGGTTGGCGAGGATGAGCCGCTCGTTCTCGAACATAGCCCTTTGATTATCAAGCAACCGGCCCGTTGTCTCATGCATGCCGGTATACAAAGTCATATGCTGGTGCTGCGTCTGCTGTATGTCCTGCAGCATGGTATACATCCCTTGCATGGAGTAGGGATCCGCAGCTGGCTGCTCTTGCTGTGGTGATGGCGGCGGGGGCTGAGATGATGAAGATGCACCCGGGTGCATCCTAGGATGCTTCCGTGGTGCCATGCGCGCTCGAAGAGGGGTGAAAGCCTCCTCGTCTTCCTCGGCCTCGCCTTCTTGGTCTTCACCTCCGCCTTCTTCTTCGGAGGACTCGATGGCTATGATGGGCCATCGGAAATGCTGCTTGCCCTCGATGTGGAAGACGTCGTCCGGCAGGGATGCCTCCTGGTAAGCTTGGTTGACGTGGCAATGAGCGTACACCAACCCGTCCCGGATAAGAATGAGGTTTGAACGGTGCAAGTGTTGCACGTTCACCTTACTCCGCGTAGAAATCAGAGTCATGGACTGAAAGTTCAGCCCCAAGTAAAGCGCCAACCCGGTGACCAGACCACCAAAATGAATTGGAGCCTTCCTTGTGCTCTGCTTCACCGCCATGACGCGCTATAACAGAATGCTCCCCAGTTGCACTCTTGACGTTTCAGGAGTGCATAGAGAAAGAACAGGTCACTCTCCTGAAACTTGCTCAAAGCAAGATCGCTCCGAGCGAAGAAGGTCAAGCTCAACATCCTGTGCAGGACCCGGATGAACGGGTGCTCAAAATCCGCTATCGCGGCATTGTGGTAGCTCACGGTCTTCCCTGCCGGCACTGTAACTAGCTCGGCGAAGATTTTGTCGTAGTCGGTGCGGGCGTCGGGGCGTCGGTGATCGTGGCGGCTGTGGTTCCAGTTGAAGATGTCGTTGAACTGCTTCAACGTGATGTTGTAGTTGTTGTTGAAGAGTCGGAAGGACACCCTTCCCTGGATCCACGTCTGGTCCGATGGTACCACATCATTTGGTACGACGCAGATATCAAGAGACGCCATGAACTCGGCCACCAGTTCCTTGTATGTGGGCCATTCGCCGAAAAATGGCTGCCCATCCGCATGACAATCCATCTCATAGAAGCGATTGGTGTGCCGCGCTTGCCCGGCCAACACATAGGCCAAGTTGGCCTCGAATCCCAGCTCCCTGATCATTCCCCGGTCCACATACCGGGTGGCCTCGAACTTCCGCGTCATTATCTCTTCGTATACTTTCCTTACATCCATGTTGGCATGAATGAGGCGTGGACGAGAGATGGAAGCGGTTGGAGGAGGAACAAACTCCTCGATCTCCATGGGGTGCGCGCTTGATGAAGATGCTCCGCCCGTATGCACCATGATTGCGAGAAGAATGAGATTGGGAGAAAAGAGCTCGGTGAAGATGGAGAGAAATTCTCCGCTCGGTGAAGATCTTCGCTCGATGACGCTTCTCCGCAGGTGTAGAGGGCTCAGGGGAGTGCTCGGCACAATGGGAGATACTTGCTCTGAGGGTGTGATGTCATATGACGTTGCAAGTCCCCTTAAATAGACTTGATCGGTGCCCCTGTTGACCCGTCGATACCATCGACGCGGGTCGATGGTATCGACACGTCTCGCGGGTAGCCGCATCTGTCGCTGGTATCGACGGCTGACGTTTGCTGGATCGAGAAACCCGGATCGCTGACGGGTCGATACCATCGACAGAAGTCGATGGTATCGACGCAGCACCCGGATCGCTGACGTGGCTGTTGCGATCGTCGTCGATGTCTTCATGCGGATCGGTGACATGTCCGTCGATGCCATCGACGGGTGTCGATGGTATCGACTTGCTTTTATTACGACACCTCCGTTTATTGCATTCTACCTGTGATGATGTCGATACCATCGATGAGGCCGTCGATGGTATCGAGTTGACTGAGCAAAATTCGTCTGAATATCACCAGAGATCTCGATGGTATCGACTGGGGTGTCGATACCATCGACACTTTTATTGCGACCTGCCTGTGACCATGTCGATGCCATCGACGGGGCCGTCGATGCTATCGACGCAGTGCGATTTCTGCTGGTGTCAACCTGAACCCATGTCGATACCATCGACTGATGTGTCGATGGTATCGACCCTGCCTGTTCCTGCACATTTAACAAACGGATCAAGGTATCATTTTTAAACTAAAAAGTAAACAAAATAAAAGCAAACTACACCTAACATTAAACTATCCTAATGTACCGATGGTTGGGTTGCCTCCCAACAAGCGCCCTTCTTTAGCGTCTTAGGCTGGACGGGGTGACAATCATCATCTTTTCACTTTTGGAACTGCACTTGGAGGATCATGCGGTAATTTGAATTCAACACGATCTCCTCCAATGCCCAAAGATAGAGTACCTCTCCCTAAAGCAGTAACAACATCTGCCGTTGCTTGAAACGGTCTTCCTAGGAGAATTTCGCCGCTTTGGAGTGGTGGTAGATCCATGACGACAAAGTCCACCGGATATATGAATCTGTCAACTTTGACTAGCACATCTTCACATACTCCATAGGGTCTCACTGTAGACCCATCTGCCAATTCAATTGTCGCAGCCAACTTCTTGATCTCTTTTAACCCTAGCTTATGAAAAGTAGCCAAAGGCATGAGATTTATGCTAGCGCCGGAATCACATTGCGCTTTAGGGAAATGTTGACCACCTATTGAGCATGGAATGTAAAAACCTCCTAGGTCTTTTTTCTTCTTTGGTGAACTCCCATGAATCATCGAGCTCACTGTCTCATTCATCCAATAAATTTCATCTTCTTTTATCCGCCTCTTCTTATTGATGATCTCCTTAATGAACCTCCCATAAGCGGGCACTTTCTCAATCATCTCCACCAATGGAATATTGATGTGGAGTTTCCGGAATATCTCCAAGAATTTCTTAAAGTGACGATGCTCCTTCTTTGACTTAGAATTGACCGGATCTGAAACATCAGCTGCATTGACACGCTTGTGAGGAGGCACATATGAGTCTTTCGGGGGTACCTCCCCTAAGCTTGCTTCACGCACTATCTCGGACGTGTGCTTTTGCAAGTCATCCTCATTAGTAGCAGCTTGTTGTGGTTCCTCTTCCACCTTCTTTGTCTCCGCATGTGCACAAACTTGCACTTCTTCTTTTTGCCCAGGTGGAGATACAATATTCACAACTCTATCAGATTTTCTGAAGAAAGGGTTTCCACCCGGCAGTCCATAGTACGTGCGTGGAAATGGTATTTCCAGTGTTGCATTCACATTGAACGTCATTCTCCTTTCCTCTGCAACTTCTTGCACCTGGGATTCTTCTTCATTACTCACCACAGAAATGTATTTGACCTGATGGTGCGCTTGAACCACATTCGCATTCTCGGCTGGTTTCTGTTGATTGGCGTGCTTGATAGCCGCCACCTCACTTGAAATATGTGCCACGGTGGTCTCCAATGCCCGCATTTGCGCTCCATGGCTTTGCAGTGTCTGCCCAAATTTGGTTAGAATATCACCTTGAGATTGCAGTTGTTTTCCAAACATGGCCATCATCTCTTGGTTTTGCTGAACCATTTGACTTAGCAATTCAGTGTTCTTTTCCTCGGTTCTTTGCTGTGGTTTGGCATCTGGATCCTGCAGAAAATTATTCGGATCCTTCCATGAAAACTTTTTATCCTTTGTCCATGCATAGTCATTGTTTCTATAGCCCTGTTGTTGCATGAACTTCACTTGGGCTTCCTCATCCTCAGATGCATTTTCCTTAGTTAGCAGCTTCTTGGCTAGAAGATCTAGCTTGTCGTTCAGCTCCCTAACTGTTCTGGATTCGCCGGCAGCCTTGACATGTTCTACTGCACCTCTGTCGCCCCATGACTATTTCCGAGCCATGTTCTTTAATATCTCCCAGCATCTTGTATCCGTGTTGTTCAAGAAAAATCCTGAACCGGCCGAGTCCAAATTGCTTCTATCATGCTCGGAGAGAGCAAAGTAGAAGATCTTCACTTGGGTTTCCTTGTCCAGTCCATGATGTGGACATCTCCTCAACATGACTTGGAATCGCTCCCAAGTCTCAGAATAAGTCTCACCCGCCTGTTGGGTGAAATTGTGGATCTTCCGGATCATATCATTGGTCTTCTCAGGAGGGAAGAACCTCTCGAAGAAAACCTCCACCATGTGATCCCATGACTCAACAAACTCGTCGTCGAGGTTGTGGAGCCACTCTCTTGCTACTCCCGCCAAGGAACTGGGGAATAACTTGAGGTACAGCACGTCCTGCGGAAATCTATCTATCTTCACCATATCACAGTTCTCGACGAACTGACTAATGTGAGCAACCGGATCTTCATTCTTCAACCCATGAAATGCGTTGGATTTGACCAGATTGATCAATGCTGGATCGATCTTGTAGGTTGGAATATCTATCCCTTTTTTCTTTATAGGCCCTTTTGATGCAGAGGAAGAAGACGCCTTGATCTTCTCCCAAATTGTCTGTGCTTCACCATTTCTTCTTCTTGTTCTTGCTCAGATTCAGAATTTATATCACTTAGGTGTTCCTCCTCGTAGTTGTCCTCGTCCTCTGGTCCCGCAGATGGAACCTCAGGTGTGCGATTCACGTAGTCTCGACTACGTGTGTGCACCATGCAAAGTACCTGAAATATGGAAATAGGGGTTCAGTACAATGCTTGGAACGAGTCAACACAATTATAGAGAAATAAAGGAATTTTTGAAATTGTTTTAAAATAAAAAATGTGGCCTAGAGTGGCCGCTCTTAGCACTCAAAGTGCCAATAATTCGCCGTATCCCTGGCAACGGCGCCAAAAACTTGACGTGTATTTTACTACGCGCTTAAACGCAAGTATACGCGTCGAGTAATATAGGCCTTGTGAGGCCCGAGTCGAACTCAGGGATACGTGAATTATTGGAGACTTCTACTAACTAATCGCAATCAGCTAGACCGATTAACAAAGTAGGGTTTTGTTGTTCAAATTAAAAGAAAATAAAAATCAAACAAAGAAAACAATCGATTAAAGGTTAATTTAATCAATTAAAAGGATATCTTTAGGATGGCGGTTTCACCGCGGGTCAACATTGTATTAAGTTTCATATCATTCCTCACACTTCTCTCTCTATCCGGGTAATGGCCTGAAATCAGAATTACCCACTGTCGTGGTGTAATTCACTACTTAGATTTAGGTTGATTCCACCGTCGTAGTAATCATTCCCCTAAACTAAGTGCATTATAAACGGTCTCTCAGTTCCCACCATTAATTTTACAACTCCTTTGTCAAGGGTTTTATTAATTAATGTAGAATTCGTCTCTTTTCAACCGTTAATCCTTCTGTCGAAGTGATTAAGGGCATTAAGTTATTATTATGGTGATCAAGCATAACAATAGAAATGGATAAAATGAATCTATACCACGGATATGAGAGAAAAATATGAATTATCAATATAAAATCATCATACAATGTATCCCCGGGCTACTCCCGGTCCTAAAGATTGAGGGTTTTAGCCTCTCATGTTCATCTTACACGAATACATGGTAGAAATTGGGGAATTCATAAGAAAAATGTGAAATAAATGGGAAAACCCCTGAACGGAGAAGAACCGGTGGATCCTTGGCGTAGAACACAAGCTTTCCCCGCCTGTCGGTGGTGGAAATCGTCTCCGGCAGCGTCCGAATCACCCAGAATGAGCTTCTCGGCCTCCGTTCTCCTTTCTCTCCTCCTCGGCACTCGTGCAATCCAAAAATGAGATGCTCCCGTCTGGGCGGCCGTCATTAGGTATAAGTCCCTAATTAGGTCGTCAAATAATAACAGCCGTCCGATCAAAATCAAAACAAATCCAACGCATATCTGCCGGCGTCGATACCATCGACGCGGGTCGATGGTATCGACCCAGCGGATTAGCAGCAGCTTTCCTTTCTTTTATTCTGAGCGCCTGTGGTGATCTCGATACCATCGACTTGGGTGTCGATGGTATCGACTCCTTTAGCGTCGGTTGTTGTCGTTTAGCGACGCTGTAGCTCTCCTTGTGTCGATGGCATCGACTTGCGTCGATGGTATCGACTTCATCCTCGCCAGCAGCCTGGAGACATCTCGATGCCATCGACTTGGGTGTCGATGGTATCGACTCTGTATTGCTCTTCTCGGCTGACAACCTGTGGCTTGGTCGATGGTATCGACATCCATCGATGGTATCGACGGATGTAGATACTTGTTTTTCCTGAAATTGCACAACAAGACCAAATAAACCCACACGATTTATGATAAGATGATCAATAATGCTTAAAATAATGAAATAAAGGGGATTTGATATAAAATGATGGCAAAGACCAAATAAAGTGAATTATGCAATAATATCAATGAAAATGAGTAATTAAGGCACAAAACACATATGAAATCGGTCTATAAATGCGACTCAAAATCATCGCATCACTGCCACAGAAGAAGAGAGGATTACAAGGTTCGAGAAGGGTTTGAATGCCGACTTGACTACTCCCGTGTCTGCCCTAGAGAACCAGGAGAGGTTCGCTACCTTCGTTGAGTCAGTCCGAAGGATAGAGAGATCCGTAGTCGAGAAGAGGCAAACCCATAAGAGATATCTGCAGTTCCAGGGTTCTTCATCTAGAGACATTAAGAAGCTTAGATTCTCTACACCTACACCTCCACCACCCAGATCTAGTGCTCAAACACAGTGGACACCAAGTAGAGGTAGAGGACGAAGCCTACCACTACAAGAGACTCGCAGTTCAACATCAATGTCAGCCATAGGACCACTAAGACCACAACAACTGGAAAGAAGCTGCTACAACTGTGGGAAGGTGGGACACTTGATGAAGGACTACAGGTCTAGGCCTGTCAGTGTGATACAACCTCAGAGATAGAGTCAACAGGGATCACAGAGAAGGCAGATTCAAGGAGCAGCTAGAGGACGTGGACAAGCGTCTCAAGCTGGATCGTCAGCACCAACTCAACCTCAGGCGACAGCGAGACTCTATGCTATGAACCCACCTGATGCAGTGATCAACCCACGGGTTGTAGCAGGTCATATGGAACTACTATATTATGATATGTCTAAATCATGTGTTGTATCTGTTTTGATTGACCCGGGTGCTACGCACTCCTTTATCACTCGAAAAGTGATTCATAACTGCAATATGACGGTCAGTCATAGGGCAAATAGTTTGTTGCTTGAGACTCCGTTGAGAGGGTTTGCTGTGTTGCAGGAGGTATGCTCTCCCTGCATCCTCTTCTTTTCTGATCATCGCATTCAAGTGGATCTTATACCACTTGAGATGCAAGGATTTGATATAATCCTTGGGATGGATACCTTAGAAAAGTATAGGGTTGTCTTGGATTGTGAATCTAAGCAGGCTGTGTTTGCTGATGAAAGCAACACATGGATCTTTCAAGGAGAGAGAAAGATTCTACCCACCTGTCTTGTGTCAGCTATGGTTGTTGAGAAGTTGATGAGGCAAGGATGTTATGCATTCTTGGCCCATGTGGTAGATACTACCACGGAGAGTCCCAACCCTACTGAAGTTCCTGTAGTCAGGGAATTTGAAGATGTGTTTCCTGAAGAACTTCCAGGTATACCACCACCTTGGGAAATTGATTTTGAAATCAATTTGGTCCCAGATACACAACCCATAGCCCAGACACCGTATAGGATGGCACCTGCCAAAATGGCAGAACTCAAGAAACAACTTCAGGAGTTACTTGAGAAGGGTTTCATCCGAATGAGCACTTCACCTTGGGATGCTCCAGTTTTGTTTGTTAAAAAGAAAGACGGGTCAATGCGGTTGTGCATTGATTACAGACAACTCAATAAAGTAACAATAAAGAATAAGTACCCTCTGCCGAGGATTGATGATCTTTTTGACCAGTTGCGTGGTGCAACCGTCTTCTCGAAGATAGACTTGAGGTCAGGATATCATCAACTTCGTATTAAGGACAGTGACATATCCAAGTCTGCCTTTAGGACAAGGTATGGTCACTATGAGTTCACAGTTATGTCGTTTGGACTAACTAATGCAGCAGCTGCATTTATGGAACTCATGAATAGAATCTTCCGACCTTTCCTCGATCAGTGTGTTGTCATCTTCATAGATGACATTCTGATCTATAGTAGAGATGCTCAACAGCATGAACAACATCTTCCTCAGGCTCTAACTTTGCTAAGAGAACATAAGCTATACGCTAAGTTTAGCAAGTGTGAGTTCTGGTTGCCGGGAGTATCTTTTCTTGGACATGTGGTATCTGCCTCGGGTATTCGTGTTGACCCTAAAAAGGAAGAATCTGTTCTATAGTGGGAACAACCGAAGACACCGACGGAGATCCGTAGTTTCTTAGGGTTAGCTGGCTACTACCGAAGGTTCATTAAGAACTTTAGTTCTATAGCCTTACCCTTGACCAAGTTAACCCGGAAAGATGTTCCTTTTGCCTGGAGTGATAAGTGCCAGCAATCTTTCCAGCTGTTGAAGGAGAGGTTGACAAGTGCACCTATGCTTGTGCTACCTGAGCAAGGTAAAGGATATGTAGTTTTCTGTGATGCCTCCAAGAATGGACTCGGATGCGTGTTGATGCAGGATAAGAAAGTGATTTCTTTTTCTTCTCGACAGCTTAAGAAATATGAGGAGAATTATCCGACACACGATCTGGAGTTAGCTGCTGTGGTTCATGCCTTGAAGATCTGGAGACATTATCTCTATGGAGAGACATTCCAGATTTTCACAGACTACAAGAACCTTAAGTATATCTTCTCTCAGCATGAACTTAACATGAGGCAACGTCGCTGGATGGAGTTAATCAAAGACTACGATTGTACAATTGATTACCATCCAGGGAAGGCCAATGTGGTTACAGATGCCTTGAGTAGAAAATCAGCAACATCAACCATGGATAGAGCACAAATAAGTTCCTTAGTATGCTCTAGGAGAGATATGCTTATCTCTTTAAGGCAAGACAATGTGCAGTTGAAGGTGTCATTGTTAGCCAGTTTGTTAGCTGAGATGCATATTAAACCTACCCTAAGAGAGCAGATTAAGGAGGCATAACAAGTTGATGCTACAGTTCAGCAGATTAGGTCTGAGTATGGTGATGAGAAGCGAGATGGTTTCCATGACTCAGATGATCAGGTGGCATGCTATCATGGGAGGATGATAGTACCGGATGTGGATAACTTGAGGAAGTTAGTCCTGGAAGAAGCTCATTCTTCGATGTATGCCATGCATCCAGGGAGCACCAAGATGTATCGGAACTTGAAAGATATGTATTGGTGGCCTGGGATGAAGAAGGATGTTGCTGAGTTTGTTCTGAGGTGTCCTGTGTGTCAGCAAGTTAAAGCTGAACACCAGAAGCCTGCAGGAACAATGCAACATTTACCCATACAACAGTGGAAGTGGGACCATGTGACCATGGACTTTGTGGTTGGCCTACACAGGACAAGCAAAGGACATGACTCCATCTGGGTACTTGTTGATAGGTTGACAAAGACAGCGCATTTCTTACCTATCAAAACAACCTATTCTGCTGAAAGGTTATCACACTTGTATGTTCAAGAGATAGTGCGATTGCACGGAGTTCCTGTCACCATAATATCTGACAGAGGTCCCCAGTTTATAAGTCATTTTTGGGAGCAGTTACACAGAGCTTTAGGCACCAAGTTAAGGTTTAGTACAACCTTTCATCCACAGACTGATGGACAGTCAGAAAGGACTATATAGACCTTGGAAGACTTGTTGAGAGCATGTGTTCTCCAGTTTACCGGGAGTTGGGATCTACACCTAAACTTGATAGAGTTTTCCTATAACAATAGCTATCAACATAGTATTGATACGGCACCTTATGAAGCTTTGTATGGTAGACGTTGTAGATCACCCTTATGTTGGTATGAGACTGGTAAACATCAGTTATTAGGTCTTGATCTTGTGCAGCAGACCACAGAGAAGATTAAAGTGATACAACAACAGATTAAGACTGCACAAGATAGGCAGAAGTCTTATGCTGACAGACGTCGTAGACCCTTAGAGTTCCAGGTTGGAGACATAGTGTACCTTAAGGTCTCGCCTTGGAAAGGAGTCCTTCGTTTTGGAAGAAAAGGGAAGCTAGCTCCTAGATTTATGGGGCCTTATCCAATCATTGAACGGGTTGGAAAGGTAGCCTATAGACTAGAGTTACCTCAAGAGTTGCAGAAGTTACACCCTGTGTTTCACATTTCTATGCTGAGGAAATGTCACCCTGACACCGAGACAGTTCTACAACCTGTGGAGGTAGAATTGAATGATGATATAACTTATGAGGAAGGACTAGTGTCAATCCTTGATAATAGAATTAAAAAGCTAAAGAAGAAAGACATAAGTCTTGTGAAAGTCCTATGGAATCACCGTGGTGTTGAAGAAGCCACTTGGGAACTAGAGGATGAGATGAGAAGGAAATACCCTGCTCTTTTCTCCTAATATGTTTTATCGATTTCGGGGATGAAATCCTTGTAAGGGGTGGATAATTTGTAACATCCCTGACCTGGGTTATAAGTTAACCCTAGGTGTTTTTCTTAATAATGTAATTAAATACTTGTGATTATCCCCTGGCATGTAATTAAGTTCCTGAGGAACATACATTTTCAATTTTGTCCTTTTTAAACAATGTTGTTGTATTGTTTTGTAATACAGGGACCTATATGCAAATTACCTAATTAAAGGGGTTAACTTGCAAAATTACACATGTTAAGATGTTCCAATGATAATGAGACATCATATAAGTGAATATGATGAGGTATGATGGATTTCCCAAGCTTGGGCATCAAGATGCAGCTTGTGGAGCAATCTTTGTGCTTAAAACCCTAATTTTGGAGTAAAGTGCAATTTACCCAAAATATGAGGTGCAACTTGTAAAATACACCTTCTAGAGTATCTTTTGTGACTCTTAACATCATTTAGAGAAGAAATGATGAAAGGGGCACTTCAATTAAATAATTAGATAAGAAGAATGACCTTTGTAGTAAAATCACCTAGTATGAGTAAGGAGACCCTTCATATATGTACCTTAGTTTGCATGTTGGTTTTCTTTACCCTTAGCTCTTGAGTTTTGATGGTCTTTGCTTAATTTATGATAGATTGAACGTGCCTTATAAGGAAGGAGGGACCTAGATGAGTAACCATGAAACTAGAGGTCCTTATGTTGAAAACTAACCCAAGCTATATAAGCTTCTTTCTTTGCAAACCAAGTAAACATATCCCCTTCTCTTCTTCACTTATCATCTTTCTCAACTGACCAAGGCAGAGCTCTGGAGCTCAGGGAGACGACCAACTTGTTCTAAGGTAAGAAGAGACCATCTTCTAGCTCGGATTCATGGAGGAATTCCTTGTATAAGGTTGGTTTTATGGTTATCTCACTTAGGTTTCTTGTTTTAGCCAACCCTCCCCAACCTTTTCTTGGAGAATCATCTTTGGCCAACCTGTGGAGCTCAAGACGCCATTAAAGTCTTGAAGCTTGGAAGCTTGGAGCTCTAGGAACCACGTTTGAGGCAGGTTTTATAACTCTAAACCTCTTGTTTTATTATGCATATTGTTATTCTTGCAAGTAGTAGTTAGGTTCTTCTTCTTCCCCACCTTTCCTTGCTTTCTTGCAAGAAAAACCATGAAGTAACCGACCTGTCCCAAGGTTGAAGATGATGGGCATGAATTCCTAGGTAAATTTATCAAACGACCTTGGACCATTTGGTCTAAACAGTTTGCAAACCATTTGAAATCAAACGGTCTCAAACCGTTTGATCTCATGCGGTCTTGCAAGACCGTTTAGATTCAAACGGTCTCCAAGACCATTTGGTAGGGTTGACCAAGTGAAGACCATTTAGAGGTCTGTTGTACACATGTTGAATTAATCAATTACAAAGAATCATGATCTAATTGCAAACCAATCACAGGTTGAAGGCACTTCAACCTTCAAAACCCTAATCGGGTTCAATTGGTGATTTCAATGACCAATTTTGGTGAACTTTGGGTTGAAGGGCCCAAACGGTCTCAAAACCATTTGGGGGTTCACTCAAATGGTCTCACACCGTTTGGTGACAACCCAAGACCATTTGGAGGTCTAGGGTTAAGGTAATTTGATGAATTGAGGGTCCAATCACAATAAGTTGATGAATTGATTAAAAGTGCTGATTTTAGATCTGATTAGGGTTCGACCCTTATCAATTCGACTTAGAGTTTGATGAATCTTTGGGAAAACGGTCTCAAGACCATTTGGAGGGTGTCAAAACGATCTCAAGACCGTTTGGGCCAAGTTTGGGCCCAATTGAGTGTCAATTGATGGGTTCAACTTCAATTTGATTCACATTGTTGAAAATTGAGAGTCAACCAATTGAAAACCCTAATTGAGTTGGATTCAGCCCTAATTGGCTTTCAATTGAGGGTCAATTTGGTGTCCAATTGATTAAGGTTAACCCTAATTGACTCAATTTATAAGTGGTTAACAAGGATATGGCCAATTGAAGGCTTCAACATAGAAAGCCCTAATCGATTATAACCTTTGATACACCTTTGAGGTCCATGCGGTTTTGAGCCCATTTGGACCAAACGGTCTCAAGAACATTTGAGGCCAAACGGTCTCAAGACCATTTGGGGCCAAACGGTCTCAAGACCGTTTGGGCTCAAACGATCTCAAGGTCGTTTGGTCCAATCGATCTCAAGATCGTTTCAACTCATGCGGTTTCAAGGTCGTTTCATCCAAACGGTTTGGAGGTCAACACTCTCAAACGGTCAACGCACCCAAACGGTCTCAAGACCATTTGAGGGCAAACAACCTTGAGTGTCATGCGGTCTTCAAGTCAACTATAGCAAACGGTCAACACATCCAAAAGGTCTCAAGACCGTTTGGAGGTTGAAGGTGTGTAACCCACTGGAGACTTTAGGGTTGTGATTGCTTAGTACTTTGAAGGTCTAAATTGGTTCAATGGTGGTCTAATCCAAACCATAATTATACTTAAAGACATTAAGGGGTTAAGTGATCAATAGATTGACCCATGATTATGATCAATGATGTACTTTACCAATGTGCCCTTGAAGGGTTCAACTAGATGATACCTTGTTTTAATCAAACCTTAATGACATGATAGTGGTGACTTAGCTTATGTTAATCAACGAGGACTTGACCTAACCTAATCTAGAGTGATGTAATCACCATATATTAGAAAGAGGAGAGAGAAGGTACTATTTATGGTTGAAACTCAAGTAAAATACCTTCAATGCATATGAATATGCATGATTAGGATATGATCCACCTATGTGAGATCATGAAAACCCTAATTATGATAATTGATGAATCTTAACCTAATTTGAAGGCATCAATGATGATGTTTCTCATACATGATGATACTATGAGTTCAATTCACCATGAAGTGAATAGTAAACCCTAATTCTAGGATAATAACATGTAATGTGAATAGTAAACCCTAATTGAAGGAGATATGTTGATTTGTATAATAAACCCTAATTCCAAGTTATGCTTTTGGGTATGAAGGTACAACTCTTGAAATGAATTGTTTATTATTATTAGTTGAATTAACCATGCAGGTTCTTATAAGAGAATGATCATATCCAGGTAAGGATTATGATATCATATTCATTGAAGGCATGTTGTTACCTTTATGAATAGTGAATATGCTATGATGCCTAAGTTTAAGTGGAATCATATGTGAGGATAGGCTGTAAGAGCCATGAGTAACATCAAGGTCATGCTGATTAGATGACTTGTGATAATTTGATATCCTTTTTGGTAACTGGGATGAGTTAAACTTGATACATTTAGTATTCTTAGCAGTGTTTTAATATTTAAATGCTTGGAAACATGCTTGATGTTAAAAGAATACTGAAATGTACCTAACTAATCAAGTACAACCATACCATGTAGAGCCCTGATCATAGATCCATCATTGTCAGAAGCTAAATGATGGTGAAACAGGTTTTTCTGAGGAAACTCCTGGATCACATACTTTTGAGTATGTGGGGGAATATGGATGTGTATATCCTTACATCCTAGTGTAGGAATTGATGTAGATGTATCTTAATCTATCAAACCTTCACTATATGTTTATGTCGGGGTGATGTAACACTATTCTCCCGAGGAAATCTTTTATACCGCATCGATGAGAGATAAACAAGAAATCTTTTGATGGTGAAGAGAGTACAGAATGCCACTGTGACTCTAATAGCGAAGTACCAGAGTACCCTGGTAAGCTATTGTAGCAGAGACATTAAAAGTCCTGCATGTTGATCCTCACTCTGACTGAGGAAGATGAGGTCATAAGAATCTGACTCTTTTGATGACCTAGGTATGATACCGATGCGACTCAATAGTGATCGGTTGGAGTATGAGCGGTATACCTCATCTCCGCAGGGCATAATAATGTTTGTAAAACATAATCAACCGCGTAGCATATCTGCTTAGGTAGAACTACAAGATACAATGATTGAAGTTACACTGCCTAGTACATATGTTCTTCATATTTCTTAAATGATGTTGTCCTACTTAATGACAATCTGTTGTTGATTACCTTAAAAGCTTTTATTGCTTATGTTATTCTTTGATTGCTATAATAAAGCTTCTGGTGGAGAGTTATAACTCTCGCTGGGACAATTATTTAAAATTGTCTCACTCCGTAGATTTCAACTTTTTAGGTGGTCGTCGAGGATGAAGGAACCAGTCTGCAGGTGATCAGTATCAACAACAGCAACACCAGGAGCAGTAGTGAATCTCAGGTGGAGATACTGACTGCTGAGTCATGTAGTTAGTTAGTCCTATGTCGTCTCTGTACTCTCAGGTCCTTGGAGTTAGTTGGTCTGAGATTTTGGTTCAAATCTTGAGATTTTGTATCTGGATGTGTATAATCACTCAAGAAGTGATTTAACAAATATGTAAACTGTCTATCTTGTTTTTATAAAAAGAAGTTTTATGATTTCAAGATCTTGTCTCAAAAAGTTTTAAATTTCCGGTGATTTTTGTATTCCGTTGCTAATCGAATGCTTCCGCTGAGTTTATATCATGGTTTATGGATCGGATCGTCTCATAAATCATCTCAATATTTATCAATGTATTAGGTCACAATCCTTAATAACTTGAATTTTATTATCCATTCTCCTCATATTACCATCATGTAGAATATTCACAGTTTTTTTGTAAGAAATAGATAATATTATCCAACAAGTTATTAAGTCTAAATAATGTCACATTAATTTCTTACACCTATATTACACATTGAAAATGTCAAAATACATTTTCCATTGTATATTTATTTATTCAGATTGGTTGGTTGGTCAAGTTGTTGCTTATAAGAAACTCGGTAGAACAACACTCTTTATCACTCATATATCATCCAAAATATTAATTTTAATAATAATACAAATTTATTTCTCCAAGATACGTTAAAAAATCATGTCATTTGGATTTATCCATAAGTACATAAAAATCAAATGTTGGACTATTATATTTCATCCTAAAAGCATGGGCGGCTGAGTTTTTCTTGGGGAATATCAACCGACCAGTAGGTCAAACAATAATCCTAAAAATCTGATATATTTCATTAACACTTCTATTTATGATATTCAAATTAAGAAAAATTTGAAAGTTAATAAGAATTAAAAAAATATAAAAATAAATTAGCATACTTATCACCTTTTAATTATTATACAAGGAAGAGCCTGAATTTGGCCACCACAATTTTCATTTCTCAGACCCTACTTATTCAAATAAATCATGTGTAAGTTGTATTATCAAGTTCAAATATCATAACAAACTACCATCATTAATGAAGAGTAAAATAGTGTCATCTTTGTAAGGCATGTGATTCTCCAAGTAAACCCTAATTATCTAGCTAAGATGAACTCATGTCAATAAAAATCCTCTCTTCCTTTTAGGATTTTGTCTTAAGTTCCAAGAAAAGTTAGGGAATACAATCATATTATATAATCTTTCATCACTTTCAACATTTTTTATAATGATTTCTAGTTTATATTTCTTTCATATTGCATCATTTTCTTAGTTCTTGGATATTTTATGATAAATTTCTAGATGTACTATTGTACATGGATAGTCCTTTACATATCATCCCCATACCACTCTTTGAGTGGTTTAGACATTTATTTCAGAAATAGTTTTAGTATACGACTATCAAGACATGATTCATGTCACCTTTTATGATCTTTGAAATTTTGGTTATGTACCTCGACATCATTCACATATATTTTTTATCAAAATTTTAAATGTATTTTCACATTCAATATCATTAGAAAGTATCTTCATAATCCATTAGATTCATTCATCTTTCATGTATAAAATTTCTATGTTGGTCAGGGCATCTAGAAGAATTACAACCAACACTTTCATACAAGTTTATTCCAATATTGCAATACTTGAATAGAGTAGCCAAATGTTGAATTCAGTCAGTATGTATATTATCTATGTTATGTTTGACATCCATATCATCTAAACCTAAGCTCTAATAGAACGTTGTGGGGACCTCTTTTTTCTTACATAGATATCAACCATTAGAGAGAAACCCTAGATCTAATCTTATATTATGAAATAAATCACCTCATGCTTAACAAACATGATTTACATAGTCTACAAGAAACTCATATACATTTTTCACTTTTCTTCACCAAACATGAGAAACAAATTCCACATCTGGACATTCACAACTCAATTACCATAAATCTCATTGTAATCTCCCATGATTTGAGGCCTTGGATAATATGATCTTAAAAGCAATGATTGTACTATCTACATGTGCCCTCCTTTTCAGGGAGCCTACTGCTAAAGAACTCTATGGTTAAGTATGCTCAACACAAAGTAGTACTAGGATGGGTGACTAGTCAGAATTTACATACTTGAACTTCATCATTTTATATAATTAAACTATATTGATCTACATTCTATAATCTCTCATTTGAGTAAATTATTCAATATTATCAAAAACCTCATCTTATTTGAGTTAGAGGGTTCTCAGAGCGACCAAGATAATTACTTGGTTTTCTCCCCATATTAGGTTTGTCACTCTTAACTTCTTTGAATTCATTATTATTATATATGGAATCAATCATCTTTCATTCATTTAATCTACAATGCTTATCTGTCATTGCCATCCATCAAAGTCTAATTTTGATGTATTTCTTTCAATTTAGGTCTACCCACATGGAATTAAAATAAACAGATTATAGAGTTCATCATACTCATTTGATTCATTTCATCCACGATTTATAATCACCATTCAGTTCACTCTTTTTCATTTCCTTTCTTATAAGTAGATGAGCGTGCTTGACTTCCAATGACATTTTGGTACTTAATAAAAATCTTCAATTCCTTATATGACTATTCACTATAGGAAATTAGAAAGGATTATGGTTTTTTTACCTATTAATCTCTACTCATCTTCTCAATTCATTATTATGTGACTTGTATAAAGGCCACGATTCATGTGAGCTTTACTCAATTTTCCATGAATTATACTAGAACAGATGTATCACAGTTGGATCATCTTAATAAGTCTTATTACCTTCAGTTGAAGTAATAATACCTACAATTAAGCATATCAAACACTTACAAGATTATATATAAGTTTAGGTTTTATCCCCCTTGTCCAAAAAATGTGTTTTTAGGGTTTCCAAGAATTCATCTTAGGTAAATACATTGTAAGAACCTTATTTTTAAATAACCTCATCAAGGTTTATAGGGGAATAAGGCTATTCACAGCACATGGAACCCTAGTTGTTATTTCCACACAACATTATCAATTATATGTATGCATAGATTCATTAGCTCATTTGAGCCAATCCCGTATCACTAGCCTTAAACATGGGATATGTAACATCCCTGACCTGGGTTATGTGTTAACCCTAGATGTTTTTCCTAATAAGGTTGAGTAAATGCTTAATCTTATCTTGGGAAAAGTAATTAGGGCTCATGAGAAACTTATGTTTCAATTTTGGTCATGTTTGAACAATGTTGAAGCAATGTTTGCCTATTTTGGACTAAAATGCAAATTACCCAAGTTGAGGGGTCAAATTGCAAATGTTGCATGATAAGATGTTCCTCTGATGTTGAGACATCATAAGAATGAATATGATGTAGTGGTATGGTTTTCACAAGCTTGGGCACCAAGATTAAGCTTGTAAAGCAATCCTTGTGCATTAAAACCCTAGGTTTTGGGTACTTAATGGTTGCATACAACTCATGAAAACATAGTTAACTAATGCGGAAGCGTTCACTAAGCAGCGGATTACTAAAAATCACTAAAAATTAAAACCTTTTTATCAAAAGATCCATCAAGTAAAAACTTTCTCACATAGAACAAAAGTAACACATTTACATTCTGTTTTTCAAAAGTACATAACTTGTATCATCTCTTTCTGTGAGTTACAAGTATCAACTTCCCTGTTAGACTAAACACATGCAGTATGAAAATCTCGAGGCACTGAGCCAAAATCTCGAAAGCACTAACTACTACTCTGAGGACCTGAGAGTACAGAGACGACACATAGGACTCTATTTACATCTATACAAGGCATAACAGTAGTGTCTCCACCTGAGACTTCACTGCTGTCCCTATTGCTGTTGTTGTTGTCCTTCACCTGCTGAAGGATTCCTGCCTCCTCGCCCGCATCCACCTAAAAATGTGATTCCCACGGGGGTGAGACAATTGTAAATTGCCCCAGCGAGAGGTATAACTCTCCGCCAAAATCATTATTATTGTAGCTTAAGAAGATAAATATGAATAGAGAAATCATACTTATTTGGTAGTAGATATTTTAATGTCTAGCAGATTAGAACATTATTCTTATCAAAAGCATTGCAGCTATAACTTGATAGAACAACATGTCACTTATCCTTTAAGGAATATGAAGAACATGTATAACATTTATTCACTATAGAATTATTACTACAACATTAACTCTTTTCAGGCTTAGATCATATATCTAATGCCTGGAATTGTCATTGTGGAGTCATGGCATGTAGCCATACTCTTTTCATAAAGTGTTGGGATCTTAGTCCCTCAACTCACCAAGCACAATTCCATTTCTTAACAGGTTCATCATCATGATTATAGTATCTGGGTATTTGAACCCAGAACTCACCATAGGATACTTATTATCACTTACTAGGTAACTTAATACCTTCAGATCATTTAACCAAGGACATCATGAATCTTGCTACATAATGTATTGCACATAGTACACAAAGTTCAATGATTCTTACTACACAAAGCATATGAAGGCTTATAAAGCCTATAAAACATTCTCAATAACAAAGTATCATAGCCCATACCTGGCTATGCTCATCTTCTCAACATATCTGCATGATTAGTAATCATGACACAATTACATATCAATATCATGCAATACGAGGGTTATCTTATTACATTCATAACCCATTAGTCTGTATTTGAGCTTCACATAGGATTACCCTGTGTTATAATTTCACATAATAATACTCTGTATTAGGGTTCACATAGAATTAACTTGTCATAGGATTTCATATAGCATTACCTTGTATTAGGGATCACATATCATTGACTTGTATTAAAGTTTCACATAGCAATACTCTATATCAGGGTTCACATAGCAAGGAATCAATATGGATAATCATACATATTCAATCATACTCTTTATTCTCATCATTCATCAATAAATGAATTAACAACACACAACATGCATTTCTCCCTCATCTTTGCCCGAATATGATTACATCATAGTTGGTAGGTTTGGATTAACCTTTTCATAAGGCATATTAGCCTACATTCAACAAAGTTCATTACATCTCAATGTAACCATTGACAATGATATAGACTCACCCTTTTCGTCAGGGACTATTAGTATAAGGATATCCATTATCAACCTCTCTAGGTATTACATTTGTCATAAAATTAATCACTATTCCACTATTAGGAATAGCATTCTCCATACTTATAATTTGAGGATTTATATAGCATATTCCATATATTTGTGTATTTTACATAGTATTACTCTTCAATAGAGTTTTATATAATCATCCTTCTATATCAGGGTTTCACCTAGTATTTTGTGAAATTAGGATTTCACAACACATCACCCAGTGCTAGGTCTTCACATAGGATTAGTGGCACTACCCTATATTAGGGTTTCATGCACCTTACCCCATTTTAGGGATTAAGGTTTTCTATTCACATCCAAATAAGGTTCTTGTTACCTCATACTCAAATTAGGGTTAGGATGTATAATTCCCATTAAATTAGGGTTTCCTTCATTGTTACACTAAGTTAGGGTTACATCATCACCCTGGATTTATGATAACACTCAGTTTTGCCCTAGATTAGGGTTTCACACATAGCTTTGTTCTAATTAGGGTTTCACACATAGCATTGCTCTAATTAGAGTTTCACACATAGCATTGCTCTAATTAGGGTTTCACACATATCATTTCTCTAATTAGGGTTTCACACATAACATTGCTCTAATTAGGGTTTCACACATAGCATTGCTCTAATTAGGGTTTCACACAAAGCATTGCTCTAATTAGGGTTTCACACATAGCATTGCTTTAATTAGGGTTTCACACATAGCATTGCTATAATAAGGGTTTCACACATAGCATTGATCTAATTAGGGTTTCACACATAGAATTGCTCTAATTAGGGTATCACACATAACATTGCTCTAATTAGGGTTTCACACATAGCATTTCTCTAATTAGGGTTTCACACATAGCATTGCTCTAATTAGGGTTTCACACATAGCATTGCTCTAATTAGGGTTTCAAACATATATAACATTGCTCTAATTAGGGTATCACACATAGCATTGCTCTAATTAGGGTTTCACACATAGTATTGCTCTAATTAGGGTATCACACATAGCATTGCTCTAATTAGGGTTTCACACATAGCATTGCTCTAATTAGGGTTTCACACATAGCATTGCTCTAATTAGGGTTTGGGCTCATTGATTAGGGTTTCATGATCTCATTATTCTGAATCAACCCTTATCACATAGTTTACTCATATTGAGAGAATTAGGGCTTAATTATATAAGCATTCATCTCTCTCATTCTCTCTCTCGTCCTCTTTAGGATTTTAATTACACCAAGATTAATCTAGGTCAACTCTTCACTTGAGTACACATAGCTAGGGTTAACCTTCACAATCATCATGGGTCTACATCTTTAATAATCACATAGATGATTGACCTTTGATCATATTAGATGTACAAATGGTCTAATCTATTAAACCATCAATTATATAAGGAATTCAAAAGAATTGACCAATTAAACTTTCAATTCCACAATGTGATCAATTGGGTTAACCATTGAAATCTTCAATTGCATTAAGTATCTAAATAGGTTCACCATATTGGACCTTCAATTACATGAGATGTTCAAATGGATTAACCATGTTGATCATCAAAAAGTTAATTACTTAGAACCTCAATGATCTTGGTTCTCATACATCAATTGGTTGAAAACCATTTGAACAAGTTATACTTGAAACCAATTGGACAAAGTAGGTATTGAAACCGTTTGCACTTTGGGTCTCCAAACGGTCTTGAGAGTGTTTGGTCCCAAATAGTCTTGAGACCATTTGGACCCAAACGGTCTTGAGACCATTTGGTCCAAACCTTCTCAAAACCGCATGGACCAAAAAGGTACTTCAACACTCAATCAACTCAAGGTTTCAATCCATGGACCAATTATAAATTGAACCACTAAAGTATTCATCAATTGGACCAATGAATCACCATTCAATTAGACCTTCAATTTAGGGTTTTGAACCCAATTGAACTAGGTTTGATAATCAAGAAACCATCAGTTAGGGTTTGAAATCGAGGATCCATCAATGGTTGACATTGTGGAATCAAATCAATTGAAATCAATGAACTATCATCATCACATGATATGACCTGACCTCAAATGGTCTTGGAAGACCACCAAACGGTCTTGAGACCACTTGGTTGATATCCAAACAGTCTTGAGACCGTTTTCCCATTCCATCATCAAAATCCATGACATTCAATTAGGGTTTTGGACCATTGGATTGATTATCAAATCAACACTTAGTTGCAATTCAATTTGGTACCATTGGACCTTCAAACACTTAGCCATACTTAACCCTAGACCTCCAAACGGTCTTGCGTGACCCCCAAACGGTCTTGAGACCGTTTGGGTGATCCCCAAATGGTTTTGAAACCGTTTGGGTCAATCAACCCAAAACATCATCTCAAATTTATTTCAAAATCAATACTTAGCCGATTAGGGTTTGCAAATAAGGAATCATACACAATTGAAACCTTCAAGATCAACCATTTGGAACCATTGGATCAAGATCCAAGTACCGTAGAATATATCTCCAAATGGTCTACCATTTCAAATGGTCAACCATTCCAAACGGTTTGGGACCCAAACCACCAAACGGTTTGCAAACTGTTTGGTCACCAAACAGTTTGGTGAAACCGTTTGGTCCCAACATTGAAACTGTTTGCCCTATATATTTAGGGAGATGTGTGCTTATGATGATATCATCATCATGAAGCTCCAAACTCACGAAATCTTCTGTGATTTCCATGGAGATTGCATCAATCAACCAAACTTAATTTTGAAAATGTAGAAATGATCACCAATTGATAAGGAATTGATTGCAATAATAAAATTAAGGGTTCAAGTTATAAAACTGGCCTCCAATTGAGCTAAAAAGCTCCATGTTCATGGCAAAAATGGTTGATGCAACTCCTTTCACCATTCCAAGGCTCGTCCTCAAGGTTTGAGTTAAAAGGAATGGTTAGAATTGAAGAGGAGATCGAAATAGGAATAAATCCATAATTTATTTTTGATTTCCACCATGGAATCAAGGTGAAATGGATCAAGAACCTTACCAACAGGTTGGGGGTCGTCCTCCTGATCCTCCCAAGCTCCCTTGGTCGTTTTCCAAGCAAGGAGAAGAAGTGGGGTCGAAAAAGCCTTTCATTTATACTTTGCAATTGTAAAAGGTCCTTTTATAAAATTTCAATGAGAGAGAATATACTTTGCAAAAATTCATTTAATCCCTAAAATATGGCCGCCTCTTCCCCCTCATCTTCCTTAGGAACGAGGATATCTTGTTCGCCTCTTATTCCTCTCAATTATCCATGATTTAAAGAAAAGCAAATCAAGCACCTTAAATCATATTATATTAATATCCATATGTGAGTGGATATTTCTTTTTCTTATAAAATTGAGAGTGAGTTATCCATTCCCTTGGATATTTTCGTGGTCCTTGCAAGGCTCAAGGATGTCCACACACATACGAATCCAACCATTTTAATTTTGGTTGAAGGCCCTTTAATTAATACATTTATTTTTGCCCTAAATCGAATTAGGGTTTCAATTAGGATTAAATCTTGATTATTTTAATATCAAGATTCTCTCTCCTCCAAATTAATTCAAATGAGGCGCCCCTCTCATTTTATTTGATCTATATGATTCCAAGAAACATTAGGGACCTTATTGAAGTGGTAATTTTCATATTGAACACTAGGTTTTGGTTAAATTGCACTTTACACCAAAACTGGGTTTTAATGCACAAGGATTGCTTTAAAAGCTTAATCTTGGTGCCCAAGCTTGTGAAAACTATACCAATACATCATATTCATTCTTATGATGTCTCAATATCAGAGGAACATCTTATCATGCAACATTTGCAATGTAACCCCTCAACTTGGGTAATTTTCATTTTAGTCCAAAATAGGCAAACATTGCTTCAACATTGTTCAAACATGACCAAAATTGAAACATAAGTTTCTCATGAGCCCTAATTACTTTTCCCAAGATAAGATTAAGCTTTTAATCAACCTTATTAGGCAAAACATCTAGGGTTGACACATAACCCAGGTCAGGGATGTTACAAATTATCCACCCCTTATAATGATTTCGTCCCCGAAATCCCAAGAAAAATGAGGGACAAGTTATTCATTAATCATGCCCTCGAGTCTCCACCTAACTTCTTGATGTTATGGAAATACCATCGATCTGTAACTCACACAAAGCTCCTTTCACTAATTCAACCTTATCAATGTTTATGTTTATGCAAAGCATAAACCCCTAACATATGATGTCCATATTATTTAAAGGAAAAAGCATAAAAGAGCATACTTCTATCATCACCCAAGAATATTTATCAAAAGGAAAAACATATATATCTAACAGAGATAATTCATTCAGTAATCCTTTATCCATAAAGTTCACTTAGCAAACTCTATGTAATTGGGAATATTCACTTAGCTTTTCCTTTTAGTTGAGAATGTTCACATAACTCTTCTTTTAGTTGGGAATGTTCACATAGCTTTTCCTTTTTGTTGAGAATGTTCACATATCTCTTCTTTTTGGTTGGGAATGTTCACATAGCTTTTCCTTTTTGTTGAAAATGTTCACATAGCTCTTCTTTTTAGTTGGGAATGTTCACATAGCTTTTCCTTTTTGTTGAGAATGTTCACATAGCTCTTCCTTTTGTTGGGAATGTTCACATAGCTTTTCCTTTTTGTTGAGAATGTTCACATAGCTCTTCTTTTTAGTTGGGAATGTTCACATAGCTTTTCCTTTTTGTTGAGAATGTTCACATAGCTCTTCTTTTTAGTTGGGAATGTTCACATAGCTTTTCCTTTTTGTTGATAATGTTCACATCGCTCTTCTTTTTGTTGGGAATGTTCACATAGCTTTTACTTTTTGTTGAGAATGTTCACATAGCTCTTCTTTTTAGTTGGGAATGTTCACATAGCTTTTCCTTTTTGCTGAGAATGTTCACATAGCTCTTCTTTTTGTTGGAAATGTTCACATATCTCTTCCTTTTTAATTACATTATACTCTCTAGATTGTTTCAGAATGACTACTTGATCAGAGTAATAAAAAATATAACAATCTAAGAGTTTCATACTTGCCTTATCTTCAATAATCATATACCTAGCCAGGGTATATAAGTATTGAGATTGGGTAGTATGCACTTTATTCACTATCATATTCCTCACTTTTTATATCATTATACACACATGATTTTCCATTCCTAGATTTTCTCCAGGCATCACTTCTATATCTCATCTTTTAACACACAGACAAGGGAGATTATAAAGCATTTTAAGAAATCACTAAGTAAAATGTAGATTCTCATCTTCCTTGTGTCCTTATAGGACTAGTCAAAGGAAGCTCAAAAACAACTACAACACATAGAATCATGAAATAAAGTATCAGAATAAATATATTTCATTTGACTATTACCCATCATGGTTATCTACTACTTTAGGTTGGCTCAACACATAGTGTTTAGTTATTTCATGTTGCTGCTTTTGCCTTCACTTCGTGGCTACTGCCCTGGTGCACTAGGCATTTATTGCACTGGTGACACCAAAAACTTTGGCTTTTCAGAATATCTAGGCAAATGTCTCTAAAATTATAGAGACCTTACCTTAATTCTCAGCTTAGTGCCCCTCCTTGGGCACTACCATCACATATGTACTATTTGTCCAATCTTATGGAAGAATCTATTTTCTCACCATATATTAATCTTTCCCACATTTCCACTGTTCCAGCAAGACCATGTCACTCAGGAATCCTTTCAAAGTCCAAAGTTTATGCATTAAAGACTAGTAACTTAGATTGTAATACTAGTATCTAGTCTTTTATATGCATTACTGTTGTCCTATCCTGCCCTTCAAGAGCATAACATAGGATTCTCTATCCTGATTAGGTCAAGGTGGGAATTCTCAGGCACTTGTTCTCCTCTTGCCTGGTCCCATGCACCCTCTCCTGGTGCAACAACATTGCCCTTAGCAATGTGTTTCTCGTGTTCTCCAGTCATTTTTAAACTTCACCCTTTCTTCAGCATAAGCAGAAATCACTATAGGGTATACTGGAGGACACTAACACAAACTCAACACCTTAGTCCTATGTCTCTGTAGACTCAGTGAACTTAGAGCTCTGATACCACTTAATTGTTGCATACAACTCATGAAAACATAGTTAACTAATGCAGAAGCGTTCACTAAGCAGCGGATTACCAAAAATCACTAAAAATTAAAACCTTTTTATCAAAATATCCATCAAGTAAAAACTTTCTCACATAGAACAAAAGTAACACATTTACATTCTGTTTTTCAAAAGTGCATAACTTGTATCATCTCTTTTGGTGAGTTACAAGTATTAGCTGCCCTGTTAGACTAAACACAGGCAGTATGAAAATCTTGAGGCACTGAGCCAAAATCTCGAAAGCCCTAACTACTACTCTGAGGACCTGAGAGTACAGAGATGACACATAGGACTCTATTTACATCTATACAAGGCATAATAGCCAATGTCTCCACCTGAGACTGCACTGCTGTCCCTGCTGCTGTTGTTGTTTTCTTTCACCTACTGAAGGATTCCTGCCTCCTCGCCTGCGCCCACCTAAAAATGTGATTCCCACGGGGGTGAGACAATTGTAAATTGCCCCAGCAAGAGATATAACTCTCTGCCAGAATCATTATTATTGCAACTTAAGAAGATAAATATGAATAGAGGAATCATACTTATTTGGCAGTAGATATTTTAATGTCTAGCAGATTAGAACATTATTCTTATCAAAAGCATTGCAGCTATAAACAACATGTCACTTATCCTTTAAGGAATATGAAGAACATGTATAACATTTATTCACTATAGAATTATTACTACAACATTAACCCTTTTTAGGCTTAGATCATATATCTAATGTCTGGCATTGTCATTGTGGAGTCATGGCATGTAGCCATACTCTTTTCACAAAGTGTTGGGATCTTAGTCCCTCAACTCACCAAGCACAATTCCATTTCTTAACAGGTTCATCATCATGATTATAGTATCTGGGTATTTGAACCCAGAACTCACCATAGGATACTTATTATCACTTATTAGGTAACTTAATACCTTTAGATCATTTAACCAAGGACATCCTGAATCTTGCTACATAATGTATTGCACATAGTACACAAAGTTCAATGATTCTTACTACACAAAGCATATGAAGGCTTATAAAGCCTATAAAACATTCTCAATAACAAAGCATAGCCCATACCTGGCTATGCTCATCTTCTCAACATATCTGCATGATTAGTAATCATGACACAATTACATATCAATGTCATGCAATACGAGGGTTATCTTATTACATTCATAACCCATTAATTTTTATTTGAGCTTCACATAGGATTACCATATGTTAGAATTTCACATAATAATACTTTGTATTAGGGTTCACATAGCATTAACTTGTCATAGGATTTCATATAACATTACCTTGTATTAGGGATCACATAACATTGACTTGTATTAAAGTTTCACATAGCAGTACTCTGTATCAGGGTTCACATTGCAAGGAATCAATATGGATAATCATAAGTATTCAATCATACTCTTTATTCTCATCATTCATCAATAAATGAATTAACAACACACAACATGAGTTTCTCTGTCATCTTTGCCCGAATATGATTACATCATAGTTGGTAGGTTTGGATTAACCTTTTCATAAGGCATATTATCCTACATTCAACAAAGTGCATTACATCTCAATGTAACCATTGACAATGATATAGACTCACCCTTTTAGTCAGGGACTATGAGTATAAGGATATCCATTATCAATCTCTCTAGGTATTACATTTTTCATAACATTAATCGCTATTCATCTATTAGGAATAACATTCTCCATACTTATAATTTGAGGATTCACATAGCATATTCCATATATTTGTGGATTTCACATAGTACTATTTTTTCAATAGAGTTTTATATAATCATCCTTCTATATCAGGGTTTCACCTAGTATTATGTGAAATTAGGATTTCACAACACATCACCCAGTGCTAGGTCTTCACATAGGATTAGTGGCACTACCCTATATTAGGGTTTCATGCACCTTACCCCATTTTAGGGATTAAGGTTTTCTATTCACATCCAAATAAGGTTCTTCTTACCTCATACCCAAATTAGGGTTAGGATGTACAATTCCCATTAAATTAGGGTTTCCTTCATTGTTACACTAAGTTAGGGTTACATCATCACCCTGGATTTATGATAACACTCAGTTTTGCCCTAGATTAGGGTTTCACACACAACTTTGTTCTAATTAGGGTTTCACACATAGCATTTCTCTAATTAGGGTTTCACACATAGCATTTCTCTAATTAGGGTTTCACACATAGCATTGCTCTAATTAGGGTTTCACACATAGCATTGCTCTAATAAGGGTTTCACAAATAGCATTGCTCTAATTAGGGTTTCACACATAGCATTGCTCTAATTAGGGTTTCACACATAGCATTGCTCTAATCAGAGTTTCACACATAGCATTGCTCTAATTAGGGTTTCACACATAGAATTTCTCTAATTAGGGTATCACACATATCATTGCTCTAATTAGGGTTTCACACATAGCATTGCTATAATTAGGGTTTCACACATAGCATTGCTCTAATTAGGGTTTCACACATAGCATTGCTCTAATTAGGGTTTCACACATAGCATTGCTCTAATTAGGGTTTCACACATAGCATTGCTCTAATTAGGGTATCACATAGCATTGTTCTAATTAGTGTTTCACACATAGCATTACTCTAATTAGGGTTTCACACATAGCATTGCTCTAATTAGGGTTTGGGCTCATTGATTAGGGTTTCATGATATCATTATTATGAATCAACCCTTATCACATATTTTACTCATAATGAGAGAGTTAGGGCTTAATTATATAAGCATTCATCTCTCTCATTCTCTCTCATCCTCTTTAGGATGTTAATTAAACCAAGATTAATCTAGGTCAACGCTTCACTTGAGTACACATAGCTAGGGTTAACCTTCACAATCATCATGGGTCTACATCTTTAATAATCACATATCTGATTGACCTTTGATCATATAAGATGTCCAAATGGTCTAATCAATTAAACCATCAATTATATAAGGAATTCAAAAGAATTGACCAATTAAACTTTCAATTCCACAATGTGATCAATTGGGTTAACCATTGACATCTTCAATTGCATTAAGTATCTAAATAGGTTCACCATATTGGACCTTCAATTACATGAGATGTTCAAATGGATTAACCATGTTGATCTTCACAAAGTTAATTACTTAGACTCTTAATGATCTTGCTTCTCATACATCAATTGGTTGAAAACCATTTGAACAAGTTATACTTGAAACCAATTGGACAAAGTAGGTAATGAAACTGTTTGCACTTTGGGTCTCCAAACAGTTTGAGACCGTTTGGTCCCAAACGGTCTTGAGACCGTTTGGACCAAACCTTCTCAAAACCTCATGGACCAAAAATGTACTTCAACACTCAATCAACTCAAGGTTTCAATCCATGGACCAATTATAAATTGAACCACTAAAGTATTCATCAATTGGACCAATGAATCACCATTCAATTAGACCTTCAATTTAGGGTTTTGAACCCAATTGAAATAGGTTTGATAATCAAGAAACCATCAGTTAGGGTATGAAATCAAGGATTCATCAATGGTTGACATTGTGGAATCAAATCAATTGAAATCAATGAACTATCATCATCACATGATATGACCTGACCTCAAACAGTCTTGGAAGACCACCAAACGGTCTTGAGACCGTTTGGTTGATCTCCAAACGGTCTTGAGACTGTTTGGTTGATCTCCAAACGGACTTTAGACCATTTTTCCATTCCATCATCAAAATCCATGACATTCAATTAGGGTTTTGGACCATTGGATTGATTATCAAATCAGCACTTAGTTGCAATTCAATTTGGTACCATTGGACCTTCAAACACTTAGCCATACTTAACCCTAGACCTCCAAACGGTCTTGGGTGACCCCCAAACGGTCTTGAGACCGTTTGGGTGATCTCCAAATGGTTTTGAAACCGTTTGGGTCAATCAACCCAAAACATCATCTCAAATTTATTTCAAAATCAGTACTTAGCCGATTAGGGTTTGCAAATAAGGAATCATACAAAATTGAAACCTTCAAGATCAACCAATTGAAACCATTGGATCAAGATCCAAGTACCACATCATATATCTCCAAATGGTCTACCATTTCAAATGGTCAACCATTCCAAACGGTTTGGGACCCAAACCACCAAACGTTTTGGTGAAACCGTTTGGTCCCAACATTGAAACTGTTTGGCCTTGATATTTGGGGACGTGTGTGCTTATGATAATGTCATCATCATCAAGATCCAAACTCACGAAATCTGTTGTGATTTCCATGGATACTGCATCAATCAACCAAACTTAATTTCGAAAATGTATAAATGATCACCAATTGATAAGGAATTGATTGCAATAATAAAATTAATGGTTCAAGTTATAAAACCCGCCTCCATTTGAGCTCCAAAGCTCCATGTTCACGGAAACAATGGTGGATGCAACTCCTTTCACCATTACAAGGCTCGTCCTCAAGGTTTGAGTGAAAAGGAATGGTTAGAATTGAAGAGGAGATCGAAATAGGAAGAAATCCATAATTTATTTTCGATTTCCACCATGGAATCAAGGTGAAATGGATCAAGAACCTTAACAACAGGTTGTGGGTCGTCCTCCTAATCCTCCCAAGCTCCCTTGGTCGTTTCCCAGGCAAGGAGAAGAAGTGGGGTTGAAAAAGACTTTCATTTGGCTTGTAAAAGGTCCTTTTATAAAATTTCAATGAGAGAGAATATACTTTGCAAAAATCCATTTAATCCCAAAAATATGGCCGCCTCTTCCCCCTCATATTCCTTAGGAACAAGGCTATCTTGTTTTCATCTTATTCCTCTCAAGTATCCATGATTTAAAGAAAAGCAAATCAAGCACCTTAAATCATATTATATTAATATCCATATGCGAGTGGATATTTCTTTTTCTTATAAAATTGAGAGTGAGTTATCCATTCCTTTGGATATTTTCGTGGTCCTTGCAAGGCTCAAGGATTTCCACACACATATGAATTCAAAAATTTTAATTTTGGTTGAAGGCCCTATAATTAATACATTTATTTTTGCGCAAAATCGAGTTAGGGCTTCAATTAGGATTAAATCTTGATTATTTTAATATCAAGATTCTCTCTCCTCCAACTTAATTCAAATGAAGTGCCTCTCTCATTTTCTTTGCTATATATGATGCCAAGAAACATTAGGGACCTTATTAAAGTGGTGATTTTCATATTGAACCCTAGGTTTTGGGTAAAGTGCACTTTACACCAAAACTGGGTTTTAATGTACAAGGATTGCTTCATAATCTTAATCTTAGTGCCCAAGCTTGTGAAAACCATACCACTACATCATATTCATTCTTATGATGTATCAACATCAGAGGAACATCTTATCATGCAACATTTGCAATTTAACCCCTCAACATGGGTAATTTGCATTTTAGTCCAAAATAGGCAAACATTGCTTCAACATTGTTCAAACATGACCAAAATTGAAACATAAGTTTCTCATGAGCCCTAATTACTTTTCCCAAGATAAGATTAAGCATTCAATAAACCTTATTAGGAAAAACATCTAGGGTTAACACATAACCCAGGTCAAGGATGTTACAAATTATCCACCCCTTATAAGGATTTCGTCCCCGAAATCCCAGGAAAAATGAGGGACAGGTTATTCATTAATCATGCCCTCGAGTCTCCACCCAACCTCTTGATGTAATGGAAATACCATCGATCTATAATTCACACAAAACTCCTTTCACTAATTCAACCTTATCAATGTTTATGTTTATGCAAAGCATAAACCCCTAACATATGATGCCCATATTATTGAAAGGAAAAAGCATAAAAGAGCATACTTCTATCATCACCCAAGAATATTTATCAAAAGGAAAAACATATATATCTAACAGAGATAATTCATTCAGCAATCGTTTATTCATAAAGTTTCACTTAGCAAACTCTATGTAATTGGGAATGTTCACTTAGCTTTTCCTTTTAGTTGAGAATGTTCACATAGCTCTTCTTTTAGTTGGGAATGTTCACATAGCTTTTCCTTTTTGTTGAGAATGTTCACATAGCTCTTCTTTTTGGTTGAGAATGTTCGCATAGATTTTCCTGGTGCACTAGGCATTTATTGCACTGGTGACACCAAAAACTTTGGCTTTTCAGAATATCTAGGAAAATGTCTCTAAAATTATAGAGATCTTACCTTAATTCTCAACTTATTGCCCCTCCTTGGGCACTACCATCACATATGTACTATTTTTCCAATCTTATGGCAGAATCTATTTTCTCACCATATATTAATCTTTCCCACATTTCCACTATTCCAAGAAGACCATGTCACTTATGAATCCTTTCAAAGTCCAAAGTTTATGCATTAAAGACTGGTAACTTAGATTGTAATACTAGTATCTAGTCTTTTATATGCATTACTGTTGTCCTATCCTGCCCTTCAAGAGCATAACATAGGATTCTCTATCCTAATTAGGTCAAGGTGGGAATTCTCAGGCACTTGTTCTCCTCTTGCCTGGTCCCATTCACCCTCTCCTGGTGCAACAACATTGCCCTTAGCAATGTGTTTCTCTTGTTCTCTAGTCATTTTTAAACTTCACCCTTTCTTCTGCATAAGCAGAAATCACTATAGGGTATACTGGAGGACACTAACACAGACTCAACACCTTAGTCCTATGTCTCAGTAGACTCAGCGAACTTAGAGCTCTGATACCACTTAATTGTTGCATACAACTCATGAAAACATAATTAACTAATGCATAAGCGTTCACTAAGCATCGGATTACCAAAAATCACTAAAAATTAAAACCTTTTTATCAAAAGATCCATCAAGTAAAAACTTTCTCACATAGAATAAAAGTAACACATTTACATTCTATTTTTCAAAAGTACATAACTTGTATCATCTCTTTCTGTGAGTTACAAGTATCAGCTGCCCTGTTAGACTAAACACAGGCAGTATGAAAATCTTGAGGCACTGAACCAAAATCTCGAAAGCACTAACTACTACTCCGAGGACCTGAGAGTACAGAGACGACACATAGGACTCTATTTACATCTATACAAGGCATAACAGCTAGTGTCTCCACCTGAGACTTCACTACTGTCCCTGCTGTTGTTGTTGTTGTCCTTCACCTACTGAAGGATTCCTGCCTCCTCGCCCGCGTCCACCTAAAAATGTGATTCTCACGGGGGTGAGACAATTGTAAATTGCCCCAGTGAGAGATATAACTCTCCGCCAGAATCATTATTATTGCAGCTTAAGAAGATAAATATGAATAGAGGAATCATACTTATTTGGCAGTAGATATTTTAATGTCTAGCAGATTAGAACATTATTCTTATCAAAAGCATTGCAGCTGTAACTTGATAGAACAACATGCCACTTATCCTTTAAGTAATATGAAGAACACGTATAACATTTATTCACTATAGAATTATTACTACAACATTAACTCTTTTCAGGCTTAGATCATATATCTAATGCCTAGCATTGTCATTGTGGGGTCATGGCATGTAGCCATACTCTTTTCACAAAGTGTTTGGATCTTAGTCCCTCAAATCACCAAGCACAATTCCATTTCTTAATTCATCATCATGATTATAGTATTTGGGTATTTGAACCCAGAACTCACCATAGGATACTTATTATCACTTATTAGGTAACTTAATACCTTCAGATCATTTAACCAAGGACATCCTGAATCTTGCTACATAATGTATTGCACATAGTACACAAAGTTCAATGATTCTTACTACACAAAGCATATGAAGGCTTATAAAGCCTATAAAACATTCTCAATAGCAAAGTATCATAGCCCATACCTGGGTATGCTCATCTTCTCAACATATATGCATGATTAGTAATCATGACACAATTACATATCAATATCATGCAATACAAGGGTTATCTTATTACATTCATAACCCATTAGTATGTATTTGAGCTTCATATAGGATTACCCTATGTTAGAATTTCACATAATAATACTCTGTATTAGGGTTCACATAGCATTAACTTGTCATAGGATTTCATATAGCATTACCTTGTATTAGGGATCACATAGCATTGACTTGTATTAAAGTTTCACATAGCAATACTATGTATCAGGGTTCACATAGCAAGGAATCAATATGGATAATCATAAGTATTCAATCATACTCTTTATTCTCATCATTCATCAATAAATGAATTAACAACACACAACATGAGTTTCTCTCTCATCTTTGCTTGAATATGATTACATCATAGTTGGTAGGTTTGGATTAACCTTTTCATAAGGCATATTAGCCTACATTCAACAAAGTGCATTACATCTCAATGTAACCATTGACAATGATATAGACTCACCCTTTTAGTCAGGGACTATTAGTATAAGGATATCCATTATCAACCTCTCTAGGTATTACATTTGTCATAACATCAATCACTATTCCACTATTAGGAATAGCATTCTCCATACTTATAATTTGAATATTCACATAGCATATTCCATATATTTGTGGATTTCACATAGTATTACTCTTCAATAGAGTTTTATATAATCATCCTTCTATATCAGGGTTTCACCTAGTATTATGTGAAATTAGGATTTCACAACACATCACCCACTACTAGGTCTTCACATAGGATTAGTGGCACTACTCTATATTAGGGTTTCATGCACCTTACCCCATTTTAGGGATTAAGGTTTTCTATTCACATCCAAATAAGATTCTTCTTACCTCATACCCAAATTAGGGTTAGGATGTACAATTCCCATTTAATTAGGGTTTCCTTCACTGTTACACTAAGTTAGGGTTACATCATCACCCTGGATTTATGATAACACTCAGTTTTTTCCTAGATTAGGATTTCACACGTAGCTTTGTTCTGATTAGGGTTTCACACATAGCATTGCTCTAATTAGGGTTTCACACATAGAATTGCTCTAATTAGGGTTTCACACATATAATTGCTCTAATTAGGGTTTCACACATAGCATTGCTCTAATTAGGGTTTCACACATAGCATTTCTCTAATTAGGGTTTCACACATAACATTGCTCTAATTAGGGTTTCACACATAGCGTTGCTCTAATTAGGGTTTCACACATATCATTGCTCTAATTAGGGCTTCACACATAGCATTGCTCTAATTCGGGTATCACACATAGCATTGCTCTAATTAGGGTTTCACACATAGCATTGCTCTAATTAGGGTTTCACACATAGCATTGCTCTAATTAGGGTTTCACACATAGCATTTCTCTAATTAGGGTTTCACACATAGCATTGCTCTAATTAGGGTTTCACAAATAGCATTGCTCTAATTAGGGTTTTACACATAGCATTGCTCTAATTAGGGTATCACACATAGCATTGCTCTAATTAGGGTTTCACACATAGCATTGCTCTAATTAGGGTTTCACACATATCATTGCTCTAGTTAGGGTTTGGGCTCATTGATTAGGGTTTCATGATCTCATTATTATGAATCAACCCTTATCACATAGTTTCCTCATAATGAGAGAATTAGGGCTTACTTATATAAGCATTCATCTCTCTCATTCTCTCTCTCATCCTCTTTAGGATGTTAATTACACCAAGATTAATCTAGGTCAACTCTTCACTTGAGTACACATATCTAGGGTTAACCTTCGCAATCATCATGGGTCTACATTTTTAATAATCACATAGCTGATTGACCTTTGATCATATTAGATGTCCAAATGGTCTAATCAACTAAACCATCAATTATATAAGGAATTCAAAAGAATTGACCAATTAAACTTTCAATTCCACAAAGTGATCAATTGGGTTAACCATTGAAATCTTCAATTGCATTATCTAAATAGGTTCACCATATTGGACCTTCAATTAAATGAGACGTTCAAATGGATTAACCATGTTGATCTTCACAAAGTTAATTACTTAGACCCTCAATGATCTTGGTTCTCATACATCAATTGGTTGAAAACCATTTGAACAAGTTATACTTGAAACCAATTTGGCAAAGTAGGTATTGAAACCGTTTGCACTTTGGGTCTGCAAACGGTGACCGTTTGGTCCCAAACGGTCTTGAGACCGCTTGGACCAAACCTTCTCAAAACCGCATGGACCAAAAAGGTACTTCAACACTCAATCAACTCAAGGTTTCAATCCATGGACCAATTATAAATTGAACCACTAAAGTATTCATCAATTGGACCAATGAATCACCATTCAATTAGACCTTCAATTTAGGGTTTTGAACCCAATTGAACTAGGTTTGATAATCAAGAAACCATCAGTTAGGGTTTGAAATCGAGGATCCATCAATGGTTGACATTGTGGAATCAAATCAATTGAAATCAATGAACTATCATCATCACATGATATGACCTGACCTCAAATGGTCTTGGAAGACCACCAAATGGTCTTGAGACCATTTGGTTGATCTCCAAATGGTCTTGAGACTGTTTTCCCATTCCATCATCAAAATCCATTACATTCAATTAGGGTTTTGGACCATTGGATTGATTATCAAATCAGCACTTAGTTGCAATTCAATTTAATACATTGGACCTTCAAACACTTAGCCATACTTAACCCTAGACCTCCAAAAGGTCTTGGGTGACCCCAAACGGTCTTGAGACCGTTTGGGTGATCCCCAAATGGTTTTAAAACCGTTTGGGTCAATCAACCCAAAACATCATCTCAAATTTATTTCAAAATCAGCACTTAGCCAATTAGGGTTTGCAAATAAGGAATCATACACAATTGAAACCTTCAAGATCAAGCAATTGAAACCATTGGATCAAGATCCGAGTACCGCAGAATATATCTCCAAATGGTCTACCATTTCAAATGGTCAACCATTCCAAACGGTTTGGGACCCAAATCACCAAACGGTTTGGTGAAACCATTTGGTCCCAACATTGAAACCGTTTTCCCTAGATATTTGGGGAGGTGTGTGCTTATGATGATGTCATTATCATCAAGCTCCAAACTCACGAAATCTTCTATGATTTCCATGGAGATTGCATCAATCAACCAAACTTAATTTCGGAAATATAGAAATGATCACCAATTGATAAGGAATTGATTGTAATAATAAAATGAAGGGTTCAAGTTATAAAACCCACCTCCAATTGAGATCCAAAGCTCCATGTTCACGGAAACAATGGTGGATGCAAGTCCTTTCACCATTCCAAGGCTCGTCCTCAAGGTTTGAGTGAAAAGGAATGGTTAGAATTGAAGAGGAGATCGAAATAGGAAGAAATCCATAATTTATTTTCGATTTCCACCATGGAATCAAGGTGAAATGGATCAAGAACCTTACCAACAGTTTGGGGGTCGTCCTCCTGATCCTCCCAAGCTCCCTTGGTCGTTTCCCAAGCAAGGAGAAGAAGTGGGGTCGAAAAAGCCTTTCATTTGGCTTGTAAAAGGTCCTTTTATAAAATTTCAATGAGGGAGAATATACTTTGCAAAAATCCATTTAATCCCAAAAATATGGCCGCCTCTTCCCCCTCATATTCCTTAGGAACGAGGCTATATTGTTTGCCTATTATTACTCTCAATTATCCATGATTTAAAGAAAAGCAAATCAAGCACCTTAAATCATATTATATTAATATCCATATGTGAGTGGATATTTCTTTTTCTTATAAAATTGAGAGTGAGTTATCCATTCCCTTGGATATTTTCGTGGTCCTTGAAAGGATCAAGGATGTCCACACAAATCTGAATCCAACCATTTTAATTTTGGTTGAAGCCCTTTAACTAATACATTTATTTTTTCCCTAAATCGAGTTAGGGTTTCAATTAGGATTAAATCTTGATTATTTTAATATCAAGATTCTCTCTCCTCCAACTTAATTCAAATGAGGCGCCCCTCTCATTTTCTTTGATCTATATGATGCCAAGAAACATTAGGGACCTTATTGAAGTGGTAATTTTCATATTGAACCCTAGGTTTTGGGTAAATTGTACTTTACACCAAAACTGGGTTTTAATGCACAAGGATTGCTTTACTAGCTTAATCTTGGTGCCCAAGCTTGTGAAAACCATACCACTACATCATATTCATTCTTATGATGTCTCAACATCAGAGAAACATCTTATCATGCAACATTTTCAATTTAAACCCTCAACTTGGGTAATTTGCATTTTAGTCCAAAATAGGCAAACATTGCTTCAACATTGTTCAAACATGACCAAAATTGAAACATAAGTTTCTCATGAGCCCTAATTACTTTTTCCAAGATAAGATTAAGCATTTACTGAACCTTATTAGGCAAAACATCTAGGGTTAACACATAACCCAGGTCAGGGATGTTACAGGATACCTCCATTGCAAACCTTCATATTGATTCCCATGTACATACCATATGTGATTCTTGAAAATAATTGAAAATATAGTTGAGGAACTTATTCTTATATATTCAAACATGATTCCATACATGCCAATTAAACTTTCATAAATATCATTTATTAAGCTAATTTTAGGCATTATAAGCACATGGCAAGGTAGTTCTTTGACCACCAATTTCTCAACTAGAATTTAAATATATAGATTTGGAGATAAACATATAAAACTCATTAAGAATAAATTTAGATCAGTTGTATTCAGTATCCCAAGAATTCCTCTAATTGATTATCCATTCACATATAATATAACCACTAATTTCATTAAATATTAGTCATATAGTATTAAGCTTTCAACATGATAAAATTCTTAAGAGGGATATAAAAACTAACCTTAGGAACAAAGGATGTCAAAAATGTTATTGATGTTCTAAATATCAATAAATCCAAACAACTCTTGAATGTTCATTCCATTTCTCACTCTTCTCAACTTAGGAACCCTACAAACAAGAATATGAGAAAAAAAAGCAGAAAAGAGGGTGATTTGATATAAAATTTATGATGCCCCATCATGCTAAATGAGATTACTCAAACCCAAAACACATGATCGATCACTAATTTAGCACATAGCCAGAAAAAGGGGGATAATTAAAACTGATTCAAACATTATCCAGAAATAATTACACATCAATCCAACAACCTGCATAACAGTACATACCATATCAGGTATTTACATATTTGTCCAGTGATCTCAACCACAACTTGTATACAAAACATATTGTTCCAAAATTTTACATGCCATTAAAACATTGACATACTACCGAAAAAAACTTGAGTCAATATATATTATCTAAAAAACATCCCTTGCCCAGACCTAAGAGTACATGGATGACTCTAGGACACATGAACTACAAACCAACCTTATGCTCCTACTTCTTTCAATATACTCTTCCACACCACCTCAAACCTAACGACATAGTTGGAGATCACCTAAAAAGATGTGGTGACCCATGAGAGTGAGACCCATGTCCTAGTGAGAGATATAACTCTCAACAATACTTATTGATTGTAGAAGGTTATTTTATTAAACATATAAGATAGGTTATGCAAGATAAGAAGACTAAGAAGATAGTATGACAACAATATACTTTCCCGGAGACTTAAATGAGTAGATAAATAAATCACCATTTTAACACTAGATCTCTCTTATTGCATTATATAGAAACCAAACAGTATAAGAAACAAGGCACGAGCTAACAAACAATGTGAATCGTGTTTAACCCTAAACAAATATACTGCACGGCTGAATTATGTCTTTTATTAAGCCATGGGGAACTCGTGGTATACCACCAAAGTCCAAGTGGAAACTGCTAAGTCAAAATCAGTTTTATACAAGATATAGGAGAGCCAAAATCCTAAGATCCCATCCTCACTCGGTCAGTAGGAATCCACCGTAGTGACATAAAAGTCAAGATGCAAAGAAGCCTAGTCTACCCTTGGTATATATTTCATGCCACTACTAACTAGGGTATAGAAAACCCTATCATCTGAGGTACAACCATAGTTTTCCTCAACCATATCACATATAATGAATCATAAATATTTCAGATACGGACTTGGTCATTTTCCTACGAGGCATGACTATAACCATCCTCAAAACATGAATATACTCAACAATATACGACTCTGAGCTTCCATTAGAGGAATAATTGTTTCACCATCCAGCAAGTCTTGACACTAGAATGGATCTACGGCGCAAGTAACTACATGATTAGGGTTTCCCTTGATTAGTTAATGCCAATTAGGTAAATTAAGGTTGTAATTAAACAAGTGTACATACAAACCCTAAAATAGTTTTATAAAACATGGGTATATTGCAACTTCAGAAGATATAAGATGTATGAGATTCATTGCTTATCACATCATCACATGATATGAATCTCTATCATTTAATGGAAAGGATTACACCTCTATTAGGGCTCAAATCATGCATAATAGTCATTAAGATAATCACATCATACCTTGGAAGAACATCATTTATATTTCAATGACTTACCAAAGGCTCAACAAACCATCACCATACATGTGATATACATGTTTGACATAACATTGCATTATAGGCTTATGATGTTCACATGGCAGCATATTAGGTTACAAACACATTGACGAAGTATTCCTTCACCATACTGATCATATGAGGAAGCTAAGCGTGATTAACCATCATCGTTTATCTGAATTAGGGTTAGGTTCAATCAAGATAAGTTGCTATAAAGTTATAAATTAGACCCTTAGATGTGACCATAATTTTGTGTTCATACAAGGGAAAAGGTAAGACTTCAAGATCATGGGATTCAAACCATTGACTCCTAACATAAAATCCAAACCATTGGATCAAGTGCAACAAGCACAAACCATATAATCATAGACCACATGTAAGACCAACCAATTAGAAGCATCAAACCCAAACTATGGAATCATAACCACACACAAGACCATTGGGTTATAAACAAGCAAACCTTAAGCATCAAACCCAAACT
Organism: Alisma plantago-aquatica; assembly: GCA_963693085.1. Taxonomy (NCBI): domain Eukaryota; kingdom Viridiplantae; phylum Streptophyta; class Magnoliopsida; order Alismatales; family Alismataceae; genus Alisma; species Alisma plantago-aquatica. The sequence goes on along the minus strand of OY856410.1, from coordinate 464,341,127 downwards.
ATGGAATCATAACCACACACAAGACCATTGGGTTATAAACAAGCAAACCTTAAGTCATACACCTAGGTAAACCATACAGTTGTGATCTAGATGGGCCATCAACTTGACCTAGAAAGATCATCAATTGTAGAAACTTAAGTCACCGTCATTTGCTGATCTCATAAGATCCATCGGTTGTGGACGTCATAGAAACCATCGATTGTGGACAAAATACCACCATCAGTTGTCGGAACCAGTAAATCCATCAAGTTTGAAACCACGACAATGATTGGTTGAGGATCATCAGACAAAACCCAATGAAACCATCAAACTCAAGCACCAGACCACCGTCAAGTGTAGACCAGAAAAGCCATTGTTTTTTGGCCCAGTGGAACCAATGAATGTGCACCATCAAGACATGAACCAGAGAAGCCATGGGTTGTGGAATCAGAAGGTCCATCGAGTGTGGAACCCAGTGAGACCATTGAGTTTAGTCAACAGATGAAAAAACAAACTTCAAACACCAAGTACAACCATTAGATTTGGGAGGGGAGAAAACCATCGAGTGCACCACTTGAAGGAGTACCAAAACCATCATTTATTGAGCATATAAACATAAAAAATAGAACTAAGACAAAACCATCAGTTTTCATAATAAAGTCAACCAAAAGAGCACCAAGCACAAAACCATCAAGTTTCATCTCAAGGAGGAAAAACAACTCAAAACCCTAGAAGAGAACCATTGTTTGTTAGAGAGAATGTCATCATTTTTGTGATGGAGTGAACTTTTAGTATTCTTGAATACCCAATCGGATAATCATGTTCATAGATTTGAGATTCAAATATGCATATGTGTGTTTTGATCATAGGAAGGTGTTTCCTTTCATTTGAAAGAAGATTTGAAAGAATTTAAAAGTTGTTTGATGTTAATAGCATGAATAATACCCTTAAGTATGTGCTATTTAGGATAAAGTTGTTGATCGGTCAATTAGTAATAAATATGCATTGAAAAACTACTAAAGGGGGGGGTGAATAGAGTTTTTGAATTATTTTAACAATTTATTGAATTCAAACAACCACAGTTGAAATTGGAAGAAAGAGACAGGTGTTTAGAGTGGTTCCAACTATAGCAAATACTATAGTTGTCAGTCCACCACCCGGTTGCTTACCCAACCGGGATTTGAAAGTATTTATTTTATTACCTCTCGAGGATTTATACAAAATACAATACTTTCCTTTACACCCTTTGAACAGCCTTCACTTGAAGTAGGTGCACCAACTTTGAGGTAGCCTTCTTTGAAGTAACTTCAAGCTCCCCCTTGAAGTAGCCTTCCTCTCTAGAAGTAACCTCCCATTGCACCAGCCTTCTGAAGTAGCTCAAAGTCTCCTTCTTCGCCAAGAAGATCTTCACCCTCTCCAATCTGCAACCTCCAACCTAGGAGTAGCAAGGAGAGTACAAACAATAATAGGGAACAAGAAAGAAAAAGGAAATTACAACTTATCCTTTGTAGCCCAAGGCTTGATTTGCCTAGATCAAGCGTATAGATATCCTAACCAAGTGTGTGGACTTGTGATTGCAGTGGGTAGGAGATACTAGCCTATAGGACACGAATTATGAGCTAAGAAATGAAATGGCCAATTGTCACAATGCTCAAATTGCTCACAAACAGATTGCTCAAAGTATGCTCAAGGATTTCTCAAATGTAGCAAGTAAGTTTGAGTGTCCTATGGCTTGTCCTATTTATAGGAATGGCCTAAGGATGCTTAAGGACGTTCTAGACAACTTCTAGGGGTTTCTAAGTGCTTAACTAGCCGTTAGGTACAAAGTTGTTGCTTTAACAACGGCTAATTAATTAATTCTGCAGTTGCTGTCAGAGACCGTCTCGGTCGAGGAATGGTCGACCGAGACACCTACTCAGTCGAACTTTTGTCGAACGACAGGCACTCTGGAACAAGTGATTTGCAACGTCTTTCTCCAAATGCCAACTAACTTGTCTGTTGTGTCTAACGGCTACTTTGGATCTTTCTCGGTCGAGAAGATTGTCGACCGAGAGTGTCTCGGTCGAGGAGTTTGTCGACCGAGATTGATCCTATTTCAATGTTTCAATTTAGGCACTAATTATATGTATGAGTGTGCATATGTGATCCTATATGAAGGGGATGACTTATCTAAATGTGGTGTTTAGCTAGGGAAGATCTAACGCTTGATTTACATGCAATCTAAGTACTTGTACATTATATATTTGTACAAGTTTTTACAAAGCAATTACATTGCATGAAAACATAAATGTGTAAACATATGGATTTCCCTAGTTGCTTTGTCATCCACCTTAATCCTGCACACTCAAGTAGCTCGTTAGATCAATAAGAATGAAATGTTTGTCATAATAAAAACAAAGGGATTTATAGATGTCCATTTAGCCAACAATCTCCCCCTTTTTGAAGATGACAAACATTTCCTAAATATAAAAATAAAGGAAATATAAACCATATGAGTTTCATACCTTTAGATTACCTTTTGTAGCTTTTCCTCTTGTTTATAAAATGTGTGCTTATTATTCCCCTTGAATTATGGAACATGAAATCCAATTCACTAGGGAATATAGCAACTTTCAATGTAAAGCCAAGAGTTTATTTATGTAACTCATTGATTGAGTTTTTCTAAGTTTTAGTTTTATATTTATTTCTCCCCCTTTGTCATTTCAAAAAGATATCCGTTTAGAAATAAAAACTCCCCCTTAATTAGATGTCCCATCAAATCTAATGAAAAAGATGTTCATTTAAAAGCCAAAATATCATGATGTAAATAAGAGTTTTGTTTAAGTAGCACAAACATCATTTTTATGAAATTCATAGATTTCTTCATAACCAAGAGTAAAAATACTAAGGTCGTAACAAGCTCCAAATGATGTTTGCAATGTTTTTGTAAGCTTCTAAATCAAAGAATCAAATTTGTTTCTATGAGCTCCCCCTTAATCTTATACTATGCTCCCCAAGATATAAGTATTTTCAATAGATGTCATTTTAGCCATAACTTGAACTTTTAGGTATTTGCAAAGATGTTCATCCTTTTTGATTTACTTGTATTTATTTCTCCCCTTATTTTGTATGCTCTACAATAGTCTTATAATCCAGATTCAAATGACGCCAAAAAGATATCCATTATAGGGATAACCAATGTCATTACAAGCACGAAAAGATAGCCAAAACATGTAACAATAACCCATTTATTACAATTTTGCAAAGATTCCATTACAACTAATACAACTCCACATCTCACTGGAAAGACTTAAGAATTACATCAACATCAGGGTCTTTCCCAAGAAAAGGCTCAGCTCCATAATACTGAACTAATGTTTGCCACTCCAGAGCACCTGTCTTGGTTAAGGCATATGCCTCCAACAAGGTTGGAACACGATCAAATCAAAAGTGAGCAGCAATATCTTGTAGTTGCATTGATGAAAACTGAGTATGCATGAGATCAGTAGATGGTGGTGGTGGAGGTTGATAATAGTTGTAAGATGGGTTATATGGATTGAGCATGCCAGGATTTAAAGAGTAGGGATATTCATCTGGTTGGTTTGGAGAAAGAGTTTGCATTCTTTGGTTTAGATAAGTCATGGCATGATGGTTATAATCTAATTGTTTACTAAGATGATATTGTGATCCTGCAACATAGGTTAGAGTGTTTTGGATGGGGTCATAGGGTAGGCTAGTAGGAGGAGGTGGAGGTGGTATCTCTTGTGTATATGTTTCTCCTTCTACCCTAGCTCTCTTATGACCGAAATCAATCCCCATTTTTTCTACAGTATTCTTACTTATTTTTTGTGGTCTACGCTCCCATGTATATCCCATATCCTCAAGTTGAGTCTTAAGGAAATGTTGAGTAATTTGGCATACAAAATCAGCATATGGAGGATTGCCAGAAAACTCAAGAATGTTTTTAAGAATGATGCGGATAAAATTTGTGGGAATACGTTGGATAATGGCATATATTAGACACATACGAAAAATAGGAACTTCAGATTTATTGGCTCTAGGATGTATGTTTGTTGAAACAATAAGGTTTACAATCCTAGCAGTTGGTTTGAGATTTATAGCATAGTATGTGCCTCTATCTTCGTGACAGGTTGTATTGGATTGAAAAATGGTCCTTTTGATGTCACTAAGACTAACGGTATGGTCATCTTGGGAAAATTGATTAAGTGGGTTTCCAGAAGTAAGGTCAAGGGTGTCTTGATATTCATCTATGTCAATATTTAGCATGTCAAGAATATCCCCTTCAGTAAATCGGAAGCTATGCCCGTTGACCATAGTATAGAAGAAGATGGTTTCATTTTCAGAGTGGGAGATGAGGTTAGCATAGAATTCATTCACTACCTTGATGGAATAGGAAGGGAAAGAAGGGTTGATGAATTCCTTCAACTTTTGCACTTCAAAGAGATCCTCCAGATCAACGATGTTGAGGAAGTCCATAACTTCAACTGGTCGTCGTGGAAGAGGAGCTTTGGAGGAAATCCATAGATATCAATCACCAGCATCTCCATCGACGAAGGCAATGTTGTTGATGATCGTCAGTGGTGGAGTAGCTTCCCGAGCTTCCCTTCCTTTCCTGCCGGCGACCTTCTTCTTCCCACGAGCAGATGATGAGGCCATTGCGTTGCTTGAATGTGGAGAAGAAGCAAGGAAGGCTTGGGGATGAGGATGCTAAAGGTTTACACAAGAGTGTACTAGAGAGAGCCTATAGAAGCAAGAGTATGCAAGTGTGAGGAAGTGACCCATTTTTGGTTCCTTTTATAACAATCCAGTGACCTGGTCGGTCGACGATTCGTCGACCGAGCGTCCGCAACGGTCATATTCCAGACGCGCCACTTGGCCGTCCAACGGTCGACTTGTAACGGTCGGCCGTTAACGGTAACGGTCGGATTGCAACGGTCATTTTCCAACGGCCCTTTCTCGGTCGAGCAATCGTCGACCGACACTGTCTCGGTCGAACAATTGTCGACCGGAAGTGTGTCCGATGCTAGGTCTGTCTAGATTCTGTCGGTCGAGAGAAGTGGGCAGACCGAGAGGTTTTCGGTCGAAGATTTTTCGACCGACAGACTTACTGGGTACGAATTTTTGAGCTTTTTATTTTTAATGCAAATGATAGACTAAATTTGTAGAGCACATATATTTTCTAAGGGAGTGATATTTTATTTTATTATTGATAATATTGAGACAATTTTGTGATCATAAATTGATTTGCTTTTAATAAAATGATATTCAATTTCTTATTGTGTCAAAACTTATTTTAGGTCGATTTTGACTACGACCATAGCGCCCCTTGGTCAAATTTCATTTTAACCAAGAGGAAGATTTGCAGATTTTTCAATTTTGAACATTATGAAGTATAATATCTGCATAGGATTTGATTAAGTATTAAGTTGAAGCATAATACTTAATATGAAAACATTTGTCCTTTTCTTAAAATATAGGCTTTGCTGTAGTAATATGAATATCAAATTTCACATCGTTTAGTATCCTCATAAAATTCTTTACTGAAGACACACTAAATATCTCAATTGAAAAGCACTAAATATCTCAAGTCTTTTTGAGAGATTTTATCTTATGTGTTGCAAACATAACATATTACCAATAAAGCATTTGCTTGCCTATCATGGATCCATGTAGACAATTATCTATCAAGCTGATCTCAGTACCAAATGGTGAAAGCATATCCATGATGTAATAATAACAGTAAATAATCGCATGATTTTAATCACATGATTTCTATATGGATAGACCAAAAAATAAGGAAATCATGTGAAATTTTCTAAGCGTAATTTGATTTTAAATCATTTAGGGAATAAACTAATATTAGTTTAAATTTGTATGGATGATTTCCAAAATAAATATCCAATCAGTAATCATGAATAGATAGCAATTTCATCAATTTCAAAGAAATTTAGCAATTTTTTACAACAGACTGGAAATCAGTAACATGCTCGGTCGACTATTTCTCGACCGACAGTGTCTCGGTCGACAGTCTTTCGACCGACAATATTTCTGAAACTGTTAATTGCTTCCAAATAAAACATATGCAAGTTAAATATTTAGATACTTAAATTTATTGATTATCCCATTATGTTGAGTTGAGATAGACGTAGAAATATGCAACTAAGGTCCTTGGTCATATCTCAACTTGATTCTGTTCATTTAGTTTGGAGGTTTTGGAACCCAAACTAACTTGACATCTTTTCTCTTGTAAGGGCATGAAAAAGAATAGTGACCAAGGCGCAAACAATAATGACAGCATATCGAGTCAACCTCATATCTTTTTCTATGATTGTGTTCTGTGTTGTCCTTGGGTGAAGATGTTCCTTTAGGTACATATATAGATTGATGGGTTTGTGACTTTCTCCAACTAGGTTGTTGATAGGATTTCCCTTTAGGCTTGTAACCTAGTCCTCTTCTCCCAATTTGATGATAGGAATTATCTAAGATTTGATCAAGAATGCCATTATTATTTAAATTACTAAATTTTTGTTGTAACTTGGCAATCTCTTCCATTCTTTTCTTGATATCTAGTTTTGCTTGATCTAGATTAGATGACAATGAATTTCTTTCTTTGACAATAGAATCATAATCTAGATGGTTGCATAAAATGGGTTGTTTTTTAAGATCATTCACTTGACTTTGCAAATTATTCTTCTCTAAAGAAAGTAGATTACAATTTGCCTCTATAGATTTTATCTCAATATCATGATCTTTAATGATCTTTTTAAGATCTTCGTTTTCAGATGTAATAGCAAGAAGCTTAGCATGTAATTCATCATTTGCTTTATTTGATTTCTTTAATTTCTTCTTGCATTCAACATACTTAATATGTGTTTCTTTAAGGCTAGCAACTAGTTCTTCTTTGGATAAATCAAAAAGACTTACCTCTTCTTCTTCTTCCTCACTAGTTGTAGCAATGAGACAATCTTTGTTCTCATCTTCCTTCTTTGATCTCCATGGGCATCTAGTTGTTGTGTGGCTTGTTCCTAAGCACCAATTGCAACATGTTGTAGTTTTGTCCAAGCAGCACCTTTTGTTGTGATTGTAATCACCATTACCCTCCATTCTTCAAGACCTGATTAGGGTTCCTTGAAGCCTGCTCTGATACCAATTGAAAAACTACTAGAGGGGGGGTGAATAGAGTTTTTGAATTATTTTAACAATTTATTGAATTCAAACAACCACAGTTGAAATTGGAAGAAAGAGACAGGTGTTTAGAGTGGTTCCAACTATAGCAAATACTATAGTTGTCAGTCCACTACCCGGTTGCTTACTTAACCGGGATTTGAAAGTATTTATTTTATTACCTCTCGAGGATTTATACAAAATACAATACTTTCCTTTACACCCTTTGAACAACCTTCACTTGAAGTAGGTGCACCAACTTTGAGGTAGCCTTCTTTGAAGTAACTTCAAGCTCCCCCTTGAAGTAGCCTTCCTCTCTAGAAGTAACCTCCCGTTGCACCAGCCTTCTGAAGTAGCTCAAAGTCTCCTTCTTTGCCAAGAAGATCTTCACCCTCTCCAATCCGCAGCCTCCAACCTAGGAGTAGCAAGGAGAGTACAAACAATAATAGGGAACAAGAAAGAAAAAGGAAATTACAACTTATCCTTTGTAGCCCAAGGCTTGATTTGCCTAGATCAAGCGTATAGATCTCCTAACCAAGTGTGTGGACTTGTGATTGCAGTGGGTAGGAGATACTAGCCTATAGGACACGAATTATGAGCTAAGAAATGAAATGGACAATTGTCACAATGCTCAAATTGCTCACAAACAGATTGCTCAAAGTATGCTCAAGGATTTCTCAAATGTAGCAAGTAAGTTTGAGTGTCCTATGGCTTGTCCTATTTATAGGAATGGCCTAAGGATGCTTAAGGACGTTCTAGACAACTTCTAGGGGTTTCTAAGTGCTTAACTAGCCGTTAGGTACAAAGTTGTTGCTTTAACAACGACTAATTAATTAATTCTACAGTTGCTGTCAGAGACCGTCTCGGTCGAGGAATGGTCGACCGAGACACCTACTCGGTCGAACTTTTGTCGACCGACAGGCACTCTGGAACAAGTGATTTGCAACGTCTTTCTCCAACTGCCAACTAACTTGTCTGTTGTGTCTACCGGCTACTTTGGATCTTTCTCGGTCAAGAAGATTGTCGACCGAGAGTGTCTCGGTCGAGGAGTTTGTCGATCGAGATTGATCCTATTTCAATGTTTCAATTTAGGCACTAATTATATGTATGAGTGTGCATATGTGATCCTATATGAAGGGGATGACTTATCTAAATGTGGTGTTTATCTAGGGAAGATCTAACGCTTGATTTACATGCAATCTAAGTACTTGTACATTATATATTTGTACAAGTTTTTATAAAGCAATTACATTGCATGAAAACATAAATGTGTAAACATATGGATTTCCCTAGTTGCTTTGGCATCCACCTTAATCCTGCACACTCAAGTAGCTCGTTAGATCAATAAGAATGAAATGTTTGTCATAATCAAAACAAAGGGATTTATAGATGTCCATTTAGCCAACATGCATTCAAATGGAAGAGGATGTATCTTCTAATACTGTAAATTTGTGATCAAAGTTTCATGAAGTTTTGACACTCCTAGATGGAGATATTTAAATTTGAAGTAGGCTAAATGATTAATATTTTAATGTACCTGGGAGTAATGTTTCATATTTAAAAAAATAGGCCTAGATGAATGCAATGTAACACGCCTTTAATCGCTGATTTGAAGATCCATGGATCTAGGTTGGTGGAGACTTCATCTCTGCTGCACAAGAGAGACAAATGACTCGGAATGTGTCTTTGACCTTGTAGTTAGAGCAAGGCAGTAGACTAGTTGAGGCCAAGAGTTTCTCCACCACCACTCACCTAGATTGTGAGGTGAGAGGAGAAAGCATGCAGTTGGTCTCATATCACTATAACAAGGAGTTAGACCCTTTATTTGTGGTTAGTAAGTAATAGACGAGGGAAATCACACTTCCATTTTCTCCCCTTTCTCCATTGTGGCTCACATAACAGAATAAGGATGCAGTTGGTCTCAGATGACTATAACAAGGAGTTAGACCCTTCATTTTTGGTTAGTAAGTAAGAGACGAGGGAGAGCACACTTCCAGTTTCTCCCCTTTCTCCATTGTGGGGCACATAACAGAATAAGGACGTAGTTGGTCTCAGATGACTATAACAAGGAGTTAGACCCTTCATTTGTGGTTAGTAAGTAAGATATGAGGGAGAGCACACTTCCAGTTTCTCCCCTTTCTCCATTGTGGCGCACATAACAGAATAAGGAGGAAAACAAGGGGAAAGAGAGACCACAATAGGGATCTAAATAGAGGAGAAGCAAGGATGAGACTAAATGAGAAGGATGTAGGAATTTATAGTGAACTTTGTTGTCTTCTTCATGGTTGACAACCACTAGTTTCCCAAAGATAGAGATTGAGTTGAAGGAGGGATGCAATGGGTTTCCCTCTATGTTTTGGAGTCTCGAAGGAGGTTCAGAAGACCTCGCAGTGCTATTGGAAGTTTGCTGAGAAAGCTTGGAGGTCCAGAGTCTTTTTCCCTATTCTACTCTGCCACAGAAGTGCTAGTGGCAGCAAGCTCACCAGGAATGTGACGGAGAGGCTCTAGAGGAAATCCATGATACCTTTGGCATAGTCTCAGATCTAACGGTTCCCATAGCAGTGTTTTCAAGTGGCAAGGAGTCTTGTGGAGCACAGGGCTCCTTGCAGTCCTTATTGCATACATCAATGCTCTGGTTTGGAGGAGAAATAGAGAACACATTGTCTGTGTTATGAGAGAAAGTGAGAAAGGGAGAGGAAGCGGACCGACTCAGATCCTAGAGTGGTCGGCTGCAAGCCAAACCCAGGTGACCCAGAAAGAAAACTGGGTCGAATCATCCCGACAAGCTAGGAAGCTAAACTACACACTCAACATCCTCAAAAGCCATGTGGTGGATTTGGATTGTCCACTAAAGGTATGAACCTTGAATAAAAATGTAGAACTTCAATAATATATAGTAATTAGGTCGATGATGAGAAAATTACAAATAAACTACCCAAATTCTCAAAAAAGTGAGAAGAATAAGAATGAATCATAATGTTAGTCTTTTGATGCTTAAATCATAGGATATCATTTAAGATATATTACACTTATTTCATAGATAATAAATATCCCAAGATGGCCTAAAATAATGAAGAAATTCTAATATATACATAATCATGTTTGTAATTCGTATGATGTCAGTGATTATAATGTTAATGCATGAATCACATAAAATGTTTCATAAAGCTTTTTAGGGCTAATAACCCTAAATAAAATTTAGAAAATACATATATGGTAAATAAATGATAGAATATTTAGTATAAGCTGATATCCGTATATGAAACAACGTGTTTAATTCTAAGAACATGATGATTCACATAATTCATGTTATATGATGATAATTACTATTAAGGTGATATAAACCCTAATTTGCTTAATGAATATGATCTAGGGTTAAAACATGCACACAATGATATGGAAACTAATGGTTATACAATTGTCTCTAATGTGGAATAGAACATAAGTAACATCATCATGGATGACAAAAAGAGTAAGACAAGAAATAATGATGGGAATATCCTAATGGAATAAGTAAAGCCCTAATGAACATAAATAGGGTTAACATGATGAGAACCTGATGGTGATATGTATGATCTTGTCTTGATTAGGGTTTGACCAAAGTAATATTTGACATGATGGATACCTAATGATTAGTTTTGTCCTTCTTCAAGGTACACTTTACCTCTTACTTGGCTTATTATACAATATTCTTGTACTATATGTATAGTAAAATACTTGGCATATGATTTTGTATGGAATCATTATTCATATATGATATCTTGATTGATTTTTCATACTTATGGATATGAACACATCAAACATAATGTATTTGTTCCATTATATGAAAGCACTAAACTCTTTGGTAGTATAGTGCTTGGAAGTGACTTAACTCTTTAGTAGTTGGTCACATTGTACATATATTCTAACTCTTTGGTAGTCGATCATAATGGCCTTAATCTTGATCTCTGTGAGAGTTAAGAGAATGCATCAAAACCTTCATTGGTCAATGCATGGATATATAATGGAAATGTGCTTAAAATATGTTTTCTCTTTTGTTAATAAACATCTTCGTTCAACTATGCTTTTTGTTATATATTTCTTTTGTTTCTACAAAGTATTAGCTTTATCTTATTGCCAAATCTTAGTAATGAGAGGTATATAAAAGATATGTAGGCATACTCAGTACAATATTCTAGAATATTGTGTTGATGTGTACCACATGTAATATTTTGTTTAGGTTGTGAACATCTAATCTTGAAGAACCATGATAGTTGAGAGTAGTGTAGCGAGTTGATGTACAGGTGGACCTATTATCTAAAGATCTTGTTGTAGATGTAATACATGCATATGTAAAAGTTTACTATTCAATATGTAATATCAAATGTTGTAATAATTCATTTTGTAATTATATGTTGAATGGTGAACATATGTTGTATGATTTTGTTTTTGTTCACGTGCATGTGCCACTTTTGTTCCTCTGACTCCCTTGATTTTCTTCTTCTTGGCCTAGTCTGTGAGTTTGAATTGAGATTCTCACTGAGGTGAGGGTTTCCATTTGGACATCACAAGCACGGTCAAGGTGTTGAAAATATGGGGATGTCACAGGTGGTATCAGAGCATGAACAATAGCAAAGCGTGGCATTTGCTCATTATGCAAATCAAAACTAAAGAACCTTGAACTTTAAAAACCTTTAGGGTTAAATTAGTCATCTTTGAGAGACTAGATCGGACCTATCCTTTGGGTTAGAACATAGATGTCTGTGAACTACGTCTAGACTAGTGCTTGTCGTATAGCAAGTCCTAAGATGTCATTCTTTCCTTATAATTTGGCGGTATGAAATGTTATATTATTTGGAGATGATGTGCATCAAGTGAAGAGAAACCTTTGACATATGATGCAACTATGTTTTGGGTAGCTACACCAGTCTATACTTTGTTCTCACCCTTTTCACTAGGTGACATGACACTAGACTCTCTACTATCTGTAGGACACTCGTTTTATGGATTTGGTTTTGATTTTGATCGTATAAGACCTCGATAGGTCTTTTGGATGCATGTTTTATCAGAGAAAAACTATATGATATTTTATTATATATGTAACTACTACAAAAATTTGTCCCCACACATGTATGAGTAGAAGGTGGTCATGAAACCTAAGTGAAAGAGAGTGACATCAGTCTAGAAGAGAGAATAGTTCTAGTTTAGATGTCTAGAGCCTTGCTAGAATGTGTGATAGTTGGAATAGATTAAATTTGTTTAGATTATAAGATATAAGCCTTATATATATGATTTAAGATGGTTTATTATGATATATGTTTGTCTTTGAGGACTTAAGTTCAGTTTTGAGAATGCAAGATAAGTTTTGATGATGCAACTAACTAGGCTATTATGAGATAAGATGTGTTAAGGTAAGACAAGGTTGTGAGTCAACATGAGCCTCAAGATCTTTTAGAAAGGAGGACCTCTAGTGTTGGGACCATTTAAAGGGCTAACTCTAGAGAGAGTGATACCTAGAGGGAGAAGGTCAAAGAACCTAAACTCTAAGATATGATAATTATGAGAAATATGTGTTATGATATGTCCTAAACTAGACTACTCCCGAGTGAATGAGTTAAGTTTATTTATGCATGATTCCTATAGGATTGTTGAACCCTAGATGTCCTTGGGAGTACCAAACCCTAGAGTCAGAGACAGATTGTCTATATTTGTACATGTGAACATGATTATGAGTACCTACCATTTGGGTGAGGGTGAGAGAGCCCCAAGATCCTGGAGGAGGTAAATGATATTAGTATGTTGTGACTCATGCTTGAGTTGGTAGTTCCTTGTAGAATCTAGTGGTTTTATATAAGAGAGAGTTCAGGATAAGCATGCATCATGGATAGAGAACATGTAAAGAGAACGATGTATCATGTTTTTGTTGTGCTTATGTGGCTAAATCTTGTGAAGCTATCACCAATGTTAATGATGTAACTCGAGGACCCTAAACCAAAGAGGGAAAATAATGTTAGTTTATGTCCTACTCAAAAAGATGAGTGAGCTCAGAAAAACTGAGCATGACACTACCCTCATGTATGTGTCAGGATAACCTTAGTTGGTTTGGATAATACCTTGGTATATGTTTGATGAGCTATGTGTCTAAGTTTGTTTAGCACAACTCTGATATAACATGTTTTTGTGATCTAATCTTGAGATATGATACATGATGGTAACATGATGGAAAACCTAGCATCGGTTTAATAAATATCAATGTATAAATGGTTAACCATAGACATGAATAATGACGATAATGTGTTATAATTGGTTAATCAAGTGATGAAGCCACTAAAAAAGTTTATAAGAAAATATGAAAGTCATGTGTAATCATATTAATGACATATGACAGACAAGGTGTTAATATTAGTGCTTAATGCATATGACGTAACAAAAAACACAATATAATGATGATGACACCTTGTTACAATCTATATGGATTGAGTTAATTATAATTAACTCTGACATAAATGTATAAGTTAATGTTGAAATCTTAATGCTTGGGGGAAATGAGTATGAAAATCCTAATTTGAAAGATGGAATGACATAACCTAAGATTCTAAACCCTTGACCTTATATGAGGGGGTGGTTCATCCTAGATTCTTTTGAAATATCCTAGAAAGGTATAGATATAGTTTATAACTTTTGTTTTGGGATCTATCACACCTAGAATGGTTCCCTACATAAGAACTTTTGGCTTTTTCTTGGAATCATAGAATGGCTTAATTTTGAGGGAGCAATTTCTTTTAAGATATATATGAAGTGATGGACTGGATTTTGGCTTAATTTTGAAGGAAAATTTCTTTTAAGTTGTGTAGGATGTGATGGAGTGTACTTTTGGTATTCTTGAATGCCCAATCATATAATCATGTTCATGGAGTTGAGATTCGAATATGCATATGTGTGTTTTGATCATAGGTAGGTATTTCCTTTAGTTTGAAAGAAGTTGAAATTTATCTAATGTTAATAGCATGAATAATACCCTTAAGTATGTGCTATTTTATACTAAGTTGTTGATAAGTCAATTAGTAATAACTAGGCATCAAAATGGAAGAGGATGTAGCTTATGTTCCTATAAATCTGTGATCAAAGTTTCATGAAGTTTTGACACTCTTAGAGGGAGATACATAGATTTGAAGTAGGCTAAATGATTAATATTTTAATGTAGTTGGGAGAAATGTTTCATATTTAAAAACTTAGACCTAGATGAATGCAATGTCACACACCTTTAGTTGTTTATTTGAGAGCCACAAATGTAGGCTGGTGGAGATTCCATCTCTATCGCACATGAGGGACTGATGGCTAGGATTGTGTCTTTGACCTTGTAGTTAGATTGAGGTTACAAGTTTCCCTACCACTACTCACCTAGATCATGGGGTGAGAGGAGAAACCAAGCAATAAGTTGGTGTTGGACTACTATAATAGGGAGTTAGACCCTTCATTTGTGGGTAGTGAGTAATATATGAGGGAGAGCACACTTCCAATTTCACCCCTTTCTCCATTGCGACACACAAAATAGAAGGAGGAGAACAAGGGGAAAGAGAGACCGCAATAAGGATCTAAATAGAGGAGAGTCAAGAATGAGACTACATGAGAAGGATGCATGAATCTACAATGAACTTCGTTGTCTTGTTCATGGCCTCCAACCTCTAGTTTTCTAGAGACAAAGACCGAGTTCGGGGAGGGATGCAATTGGTTTCCCTCTAATTTTTGGAGTCTCAATGGAGTTTTGGAAGACCTGGCAGTGCTATTGGAGGTTTGAAGGCTGAACCGCACACTCAGTGTCTTTAAAAGCCATGTGGCGGACTCAGATTGGGTGCTAAAGGTAATAACCTACAATATATGTAGAACCTCAATAATTCGTAGTAATTAGCTCGATGATCAGAAAGTTACAAATAAAGTACTGAAATTCTCAAAAAAATGAGCAAAATAAGAATGAATCATAATATCAGACTTTTTATGCTTAAATCACAGTGATATCATGAAATATATATATTACACTTATTTCATATATAACAAATATCAAAAGATGGCCTAAAATTATGAAGAAATGCTAATAGATCCACAATCATGCTTGTAAATCATATGATGTCAATTATAATGTTGATGCATGAAATCATATAAAATGCTTCATATAGATTTTAGGGATAATAACCCTAAATAAAATGTAGAAAATAAAATTATGGTCAATAAATGATGGAATATTTATTATAATCTCATATTTGTATATGAAACCTGAGATTTAATTCTAAGAATACAATGATTCACATAATTCATGTTATATAATTTTGAATGCTTTTGATGTGATATAAACCCTAATTCACTTAATGAATATGATCTAGGGTTAACACATGCACACAATGATATGGAAACTAATTGTCATACAATTGTCTTTAATGTGGAATAGAACATCGGTAACATCATCCCAGATGGCAAAATGAGTAAGACAAGAAATAATGATGAAAATACTCTAATGGACTAAGTAAAACCCTAATGAACAAAAATCGGGTTAACATGACGAGAACCTGATGGTGATATGAATGATCCTGTCTTGATAAGGGTTTGATCAAAGTTATATATGACATGGGGGATACCTGATGATTAGGTTTGTCCTTTTTCATGGTACACTTTACCTCTTACTCATCTTATTATAGAATATTCTTGTGCTATGTGTGTAGTAAAATACTTGGCATATGATACTGGATAAATGATTATTCTTGTATGATATCTTTATTGAATTTCAATACTTATGGATATGAATACATCAAACATAATATATTTGTTCCAATATATGAAAGCACTAAATTCTTTGGTAGTATAGTGTTTGGAAGTGACTTAAATCTTTGGTAGCCAATCACATTGTACATATGATATAACTCTTTGGTAGTCGATAATAAAGGCCTTAATCTTGAGCTCCTTGAGAGTCAAGAGAATGCATCAAAACCTTCAACGGTCAATGCATGGGTATATAATGGAAAATGTGCTTAAATATGTGTTCTCTTTTGTTAATAGACATCTTTTTTCAAGTGTCATTTTCATTATATATGTATTTTTTCACTTCCAAGTATTAGCTTTATCTTGTTGCCAAGTTTTAGTAATGAGAGGTATATAAAAGACACATAAGCATACTTAGTACAATAGTTTAGAATATTGTGTTGATATGTACCACATGTAATCTTTTGTTCAGGCTGTGGACATCTAATCTTGAAGAACGAAGATAGTTGAAAGTTGTTTAGCGAGTTGATGTACAGGTGGACCTATTGTCTAAAGATTTTGTGGTAGATGTAATACATGCATAAGTAAAAGTCTACCATTCAATATGTAATATGAAATATTGTAATAATTCATTTTGTAACTATATGTTGAATGGTGAACATATGTTGTATGGTTTTGTTTTTGTTCATGTGCTACTTTTCTTCCTCTGACTCCCTTGATTTTCTTCTTCTTGGCCTAGTGTGTGAATTTGAATTGAGGTTGTTGCCGAGGTGAGGGTTTCAATTTGGACATCACATGCGTGGTCAAGGTGTTGAAAATCTAGGAACGTCACAATTTTACACATGCATGCTAGATCCAAAGCTTACACTACTAAAGGAAGGTCGTGCATAAGGTTTAGGGTTCATACAAGAAGATAAACTAGTCAAGGATCATCACATAAGATTAAACCATGGGCAAGGATAGCATCTTTATACTTAGAACTAATTTTTTGATCTAATTCTTGTACATGCAAGCTAGGAGTAAGCAACAAACATGGAAAACGTTATTTAACTCACTTATAGGTAGAAGATGAAGCTTAAAAAAAGGTAGATTGAGGAAAGAAGGAAGAAAACCCTAGCTTGAGTAATTCACTCGGCCAAGCTAGATCCTTCTCTATAAAGGAAGCAAAATCCTAGGTCAAGGAAGCAAGAAAGAAGACATGTTCAACCTATAGCTCAACTCCACCATTAATCTGAGAAATAAAAAGAGAGAGGAGGGTATGAAAGCAAGGAAAATGAAGGAAAATAGTGAGATCTCACTTACCTAGGTCAATAAACAAAGCAAGGAAACTCCAAATGACCTTCGTTTGGTTAGATCCAAACCCTAAGTGCACATGCAAGAAGATCGACCACCTTCTTTTACCTTGAGCTCCTTCTTCTCGACCAAGTTAGTGGTAACAAGATCCTATAGTAAGAAGAAGATGAGGGGATTCCAAAGGGTTCATTTTCATGATTAGAGGGAGGTATATAAAGCAATGGGTGAGAGGAGAGAGAAGGTTGAGGTGTCAAGATCATCTTGTCATGTGTCTAAGGTTTAAGAGTCACGTCCATGCATACTCATTTTTACCATCAGTTGTGGGAGTTAGGAGAGCCATCAAATCTTGACTCCCAGGGTAGCCATCGAGCTCCATAGCATGGTTACCATCATTTGTTGGCATCTTAGGTCACAAGGGTGAAAACAATCCATTTGAGCATTTGTCTAGGTGAACCATTGATCCGGGGAGATCAAGAGGGAATACCATAGACCATCAAACCTTAAGGGACCAAAATTGTCTCCCTACACACAACAAAGTTCATAGGGTATCAAAAAACTAGAAGAACCATCAAATTCTAGCACCAAAGGCAGCTCATCTATGAGAACAAACCCTAAAATCAACCCTAGATAGATGTCACCATAAAACCAAGGGGTATCTAGGCTCCCCAAGGTACAACTAATTTTGAAATGATAAGAAAACATATGAGGAACAACAATCATGTGAAAAATTTTAAGAAACCCTAGTTATGGGTTATTATATTAAAGTCCAAAATAAGCACAAAATTGCATAACTTGCTCAAATAGTGTCTAAAACTAGACCAAAATTGAAAATTAGGTTTGTGACATGATATTGAAGAACATATTAGGATTTAGTTAAGATTTTAAGCATCTAATTATGAAAAGAAAGCATGTTTAACCAAAAAGCAAGGTCAGGGGCTTACAACCATAAATCCTAGTAGGGATTTCTCCCCTAAAATCTGAGTGAATAAAGACGGATACTTCCTACGCGTCTCATCCTCTAACTCCGAAGTGGATTCCTCCACACCACGGTGATGCCACTTCCAAAAAACCTTAACCAAGGTTATATCCTTCTTCTTCAGCTTCTTGACTCTCCTATCCAAGATCAACACAAGACCCTGAACATAGGACACATCTTCATCCAACACAACCTCCACTACATGCAACTTTTGCTATGTATTTGGATGAAACTTCCTCAACATGGAACATAGGGCACAACATGTGCAACATTATCAATAACTCCAACTTGTATACCACCTTTCCAACACGTGAAAAAATAGGGTATGGTCCCATATACCTAGGATCCAACTTACCCTTCGTCCCAAACCTCATCATGCCTTTACAAGGGGAACCTTAAGGTACACGTGGTCTCCAACTTGAAACTTTAAAGGTCTATGATGGTTATCCACATAAGACTTCTGTCTGTCTTAGGCTGCCTTCAACTGTTCTTGTATCACCTTGATCTTCTTTGTAGTTTGTTGCACTAACTTTTGACCTAAAAGCTAATACTCATCTGTCTCATACCAACATAGAGGTGACAAAAAAACCTCCCATATGAATCCTCATATTGTGTCATATTTATTCTCCTCTGATAATTGTTGTTGTAGGAAAACTCAATTAAATTCATATGTACATCCCAACTGCCAAGAAATTGCTTAACACATGCTCTGAAAAGATCTTCCAACTTCTGAATGGTCCTCTATGACTGACCATCTATTTGTGGGTGGAAAGATGTACGGAACCTCAGTTGTGTCCCAAAACCTATGTGCAGACGTTCCCAAAGCCTACTTGTAAACTAAGAACCTCTATTAGATACTATGGTAACTAGAATACCATGCAAGTAGACAATCTCATCAACATACAATTGAGCCAACTTCCTTATAGTGTATATTTCCTTGACTGGAATGAAGTTACCTGACTTGGTCAACTATCACCCAAATGGAATCATGACCTTTGGCTCACCTAGGAAGTCCAACCACAAAGTCCATGGTTATATATTCCATTTCCATTGTGGTATAGGCAAATGATGTAAAGTCCCTATAGGCTTTTGAATTCTCTGCCTTGACTTGTTGACAAATGGGACACTTAGCAAGGAACTTTGATACATCATGATTTAAACCTGGTCACCAGTACAAGTCCTTTAGATTATGGTACATTTTGGTAATGTCAGGGTGCATCACATACATTGAGGAATGAACCTTCTCAAGAACCATCTTTCTTAGGCCATCAACATCTAGAACCACCATCCTATTATGAAAACAAACTGTCCCATCCTCTGTCTCATGGAATCCATCATACTTCCTACTGCCAAACTTTGATCCCATATTTTGTATCAGAGTATCATTCTATTGTGCATCTCTAGTTTATTGTATCAAGGTAGGCTTGACCTACAACTATGCTAGCATGTCTGCTAATTAGGAAGCCTCCATATTCACATTCATCTGACAAAGAGACACCAACATGTCTCACTTGTGACACACCATAGAGTGTATTTGCACCTTGTCTGTAGGTGATGATGAAGATGACTTCCTACTCAGAGCATCATCCATGACATTGTCCTTCCCTGGATGGTAGTCTATCGTGTAATCATAGTCTTTGATTAGCTCATCCATCGTCTCAGCCTCATCGTCAGCTCCTGCTTTGAGAAGATATTATGAAGGTTCTTATGATCGATGAAGATATGGTACTTTTCCCCATACAGATTGTGCCTCCAAATATTTAGGGAATGAACCACAACAGCTAGCTCTACATCATGTGTCGGGTAGTTCTCCTCACATTTCTTAAAATGTAGCGAAGCAAAAGAAATTATGTTCTTGACTTGCATCAGCATGCATCCTAAGTCATTACTCAAAGCATCATAGAACACAATTTAGCCTTTTCCTTGTTCTTAGCACTAATTTTGGGGCACTGGTCAACTCTCCTTTAGCAATTGCAAGGAATGTTGACACTTATCATCCCAAACAAAAGAAACACCTTTCCTGGTCAACTTGGCTAGGGGTAATGCTATAACACTGAAATTCTTAATGAATCTCATGTAGTAGACAACAAAACCGAGCAAACTTCAAACCTCTATTGGTGTCTTAGGCTGCTCTGAGTCCAACACAGACTCTACCTTCTTTAGGTATACAAAAATGCCCTTAGAAGATTTAACATGATAAAAAAGGATACTTCAGACAACCAGAACTCACACTTGCTGAAGTTGGCATACAGCTGACATTGTCTCAACAACGTCAACGCTTGGCGAAGATGTTGATCATGTTGTTGACTGTCCCTAGAGTATATCAAGATATTATCGACAAACACGACTACAAGGTATGATCTGAACACTCTATTCATATGATCCATGAATGTTGTTGGTGCATTGGTTAGCCTAAACAACATAACCACAAACTCATAATGACCATACCAAGTCCTAAAAGTAGTCATAGGTATGTCATCCACCTTGAACCTCAGTTGATGATATCTTGGCCTCAAGTCTATCTTAGAGAACATTGTAGCACCTCTTAGTTGGTCAAACAAATCATAAATCCTTAGCAAAAAATACTTATTATTCATTGTAACCTTGTTCAACTATCGGTAATATATTCAAAGACTCATAGAACTATCTTTCTTCTCCATGAACAACACTAGAGTACCCCAAGGGGAATTTCTTGGTCTGATGAAACCTTTCTCCAACAACTCCTACATGTGTTTCTTCAACTCCTTCATCTCTACTTGTGCCATCCTATATGGTGTTTATGTTATGGATTGTGTTCTAGGTACTAGATTGATATCAAAATTAATCTCTCTAGGAGGAGGAACATCGTGAAACTTGTCTGGAAAGACATCCTTGAACTCACATACTACCTGTACCTCCAGGACACTAGGACTTCTCCTCTTGGTATCTAAAACATGTGCTAGGAAAACCTCACACCCCTATCTAATCAACTTCTCTGCTATCACAGCCAACACCAAACATGTTGGAAGGATCTTCCTATCTCCTTGGAAGGTCCAAGAGATAGCTTCATTACAGAATGTCACAACCTTGTAACTACATTCAAATACTTCTCCAAGGTATCCATCCCTATGATCACATCAAATCCATGCATGTCAAGTGGCATAAGGTCCACTTGAATGTTGCATATTGACACAACCTCTTCTATGGTTCAAGGTACTCAACTTTCTATGGTTCTAACATCATCAAGAGTATTGTTACTCAACCAAGACTCAAACAAGTTGCTTCCTTCTCTCTCTTTCCTGTAGATAATCCTAAGAAATAAAGAACTCAAGATGGACACACCTCTTACAACTCGGCAGAACAAACTAAAGGTGTTTCAAGAAAGATACTATCAGATCTACAAAAACTAGGTAGATAACAACTACGTATCACCTCTCTGGTGATAAATGATTGTGTCACACCTAGGTCAACCAAAACATATACGAAAAAAGTAGATAAGTCAGAATGAAAAAGTTCCATCTAACATGTAATGACCCATGGAATGGCCATTCCCTTTGGCTAACTCATAGCATAGAATCTAGTCATCGCCTATTTTCTTTTATGTCCTCTGCCAGCTGGTCCAGAAAATCTTACATGTGACGTCTAGCCACATCCTCTACCATTACCACTATTGATTTTTTGCTATTGCAAACCTCGTTGACTTTGCTTCAGCTGCTATGTCACTTACTCATCCTTCGTAGGGCATGTCCACCTCAAATGCCCTACCTGGCATACTTGTGGCAAGTCCTTGACTCATACTTTAGCCTAGATGGTCATGTCATAGATATGGATGATGCAATGTGTGCTCCTACAGGTAGAATATTGTGACCTCTACCCTTACTTGGGGACCACTGTGACGACGCTCACAATCTTGGCTGAGAGAATGTCGATCTATGCTACAACTGCTAGTACTATGACTGTGAGAACCTTGGTTTCTTAAAGCCACCAGAAGATTGTCTCTAAAACTGAGATGGTCTCTTCCTAGAGTTGGCTTCACACTTCTCAAGAGCTGATGTGATGGAGTGGACTTTTAGAATCCTAAAATATCCAATGACATAAGTGAAATCATATGGTTGAATTATATTGAGAGTTCCAAGCTTTTGACAAAGTAGGTGTGTTGATGTGAGGTTGACATCATGATTAAGATATCTCTTTTAATGCCTTTTTGAGGAATTTATTTAATGGTATAATAGCTGAGTTTCGTCACCAAATTGGAGTAGAATGTACCTTGAGAGGTAGGGAAGCTATGGTTAAAATTTGGTGGCATTTGGAGGTCCCTAGAGGAAGTTATATAGGTTTGAAGTTTGTGAATGATATGCATTATTGGTGATTATTAGATCTAAGTTTAATAGTTTGGTCCTAAGTTGTCCATTATGTTGGCTAGGCCACGCCCTATGATCCTTGTTTAGCCTACGTGGCCCATTTCTTGTCTTGGATTTCCAATCTCACGGATGCAGTCTTTGCAAAGGATGAGCCATGAATAGGCTTGAGTAAAGGAGTGACATGGACCGCAAGATGAGATATCAACGCCTCTAATAGTCATCTCCTAGCTTGTGGTTACAAGAAGGATGTGGCCCCAGTCATGCGATACATCTCCACGATCCCACGCCATGGTTGAAGGGGGTATGAGAGAGGTTGACTGAACAGTTATGCTCGTATCATCGAAAGGAGGCCCTTGACCCCTTATTTGTGGTCAGCGAGGATGCAAAGAGGGAGGACAGACCTCCAGTTACTTTCCCTTCTCCTTTGCGGTAAGCAGCTCAGGATTTAAGGATTAAGTAGAGGTAGAAGAAGTAACAGAAGGAGAGGAGAAGTAAAAAATCAAGTACGAGCTATAGGAGATGTGTTCCTTTGGCTTCGTACACCCTTGTGGTGGTTATACTCTCCAGCCAAACCTGGTTGGCTGAAGATAAGGACGGAATTCGGAGATTGGATTTGGGGCATCCTCATTGCAAATCAAGAAGAGGGATGGGTTTCGGGGGCTTTGCAAAGCTTTCCGAAGCTTCATACCAGTGCGAGGATGAGCAAAGGCCAGACACCTCTCCTGCGCCTCCACAGCAGCCGCAAGCGGCGGTGAGCTCACAGGGATGGAGGTGTAGATGTGCCTGGGCAGACCTAAGTAGCCGTGGAGGTCAAGAAGGTTAGGCCGAAGCTCATGGAGGAAGGCGCCTAATGGCAAGAAGACTAGAGCATGCTCGATTGCTTTTCGGAGACAAGCCCAGTGGCGGCGCTCTGTCCTGGATCCACACAAACCAAAGGAGACAGATGAGTTCGCGACTCATGAGAATGAGAGGAGAGGGATCGACTGGTCCAACCACTGAACCTGCAAGAAAACCGCCAAACCCAAACATGCAAGTGAACCAAACTGGCTCGACAAACAAGTGGAGCTCCCCCAATATGGACACGTGGCCACCTCTGATTCGTCGAAAAAGGTAATAATCTCAAAATATTGTCAGACATTGTATAAATCATAGTAATTAGTATGCTTATCAGAAAAATGCGTCGAACAATATGGAAGCATAATATCAGCCTTTCAATGCTTTAATATTAGTGATATCATGTAAGATGTGTAATGCTTGTTTAATGGATAATAAATACCAAACAATGGTCTAAAATTGTGATAAAATGTCAGTAGATCCATATTCATGTTGATAATCCATCTGATGTCAGTAATCACAATGTTGATGCACAAAATCATGTAATTTAGTCCATATGGCTAATTAGGGCTCCTAACCCTAAATAAAATGCAATAAATGCATACATGCTCAATTAATGATGAAATTCACAGAAAACCCTCATGTCAGTAATTGGAAGATAATATGTAAATACGAGATCAATATTATGCACAAGTTTCATGTTATATGAAGAGCACTCTTAATGCATAAGATGTAACCCTAATTTGACTAATGAATATAATCCAGAGTTAAGATGTGCACAAAATGATACAGAACCTAATGTTCAGATAATGAACGATAATATGGAAAATGACATCAGTAAGATAAATCTAAGATAAGAATGCAAGTAATAATGCACATATCCGAATGAACTAAGCTAAACCCTAAAATGGATATACCTAGGGTTGAGATGATGAGAACTTGATGGTAATATGTGATCTTTTCTTGATCAAGTTTAACAAAGATATAGTTGACATCAGGAATATGGTTTAGTATGATCTATCTCTTGGAAGGTACGCCATTACCTCTTGCTTGGCTTATTATACATTATGCTTGTGTTAAATGGTAGTAAATACTTGGCATATGGTATTGATTGAAATGATTGTCTTGTATGATATGTTGCTTGAATTTACATACTTATTGCTATATGTATACCTTGAATACCTGCAAACATAATATAGATGTTCCATCATAAGATAGCTCATAAACCACTTGGTGGTAGAGCGCATGCATAATGATCACAAACCACTTGGTGGTAGATCATATGATGTTTGTATAATGATCACAAACCACTTGGTGGTAGATCATAAGGCCTGAAGACGTCAAAGCCTTGGTGGCAGACACACGGGATATATGATGTAAATGTGCTTAAAATATGTGTTCTCTTTTTTTAATAAACATTCTTGTTCAAGTATTCTTTTCTTATATTCTTCTGTTATTGCCAAGTATTAGTTTTATCTTATTTCCAAGATATGATGAGAGGTATATAAAAGACACGTAGGCGTACTCAGTACAATATTATTGAATATTGTGCTGGCGTGTACCACATGTAATTTTTTGTTTAGGTTGTGGTTATGCTCTTGAAAATCTAGGATAGTGAGAGTTGTGTGGCGAGCTGATGTACATGTGGACATGTTGTCTTAAGATCATGTAGTTTAGTGGTACTACATGTATATGTAGAAGTTTGTTGTTCAATATGTAATATCAAATGTTGTAACAATTCATGTTGTAATTATATGTTGAATGGTGAACATGTGTGTATGGTTTTATTATTGTTCATGTGCATGTGCTACTGATTGTTTCCTTCTGACTTACTCTAATTTTCTTCTTCTTAGCCTAGTGTGTGGTGTTTAAATTGGGATTCTTGCTGAGGTGATGGTTTCAATTTGTACGTCACACATCAGATTATGTTTTAGAAAATCTGAGGACGTCACATGTGGTATCAGAGCCATAACCCCTCCAGTAGGTGGGCCCCACATGGGCATGTGCCAGTCTTGAGCCGTGCGGTCCAGGCATGTAGGAAAGGGTTGTCCATGGTTGACGTAGCCACCCTTGTGCTAGTATTCCGTGATCGGGAGCTGGGTGTCCATGGGCCATTGTGGGTTTGCACTGAAATGGGGTCAGATTATGAGGCCATATAGTTGAGCCTTGACGAGGACGTAAAGAGTCTAAGTGGGGGAGATTATAACATCCCAGGATTTGAGGCCTTGGATAAGTTGATCTTAAAAGGAATGATTAGACTACCCATATCACCAAGGTGCACCTCCTTTTCTGGGAGCCCATCACTAAAGAACTCCATAGTTAAGCATGCTCAGCTTGGAGTAGTACTAGGATGGGTGACCAGTCGGGAAGTTGACCTCGGCTTGCGCGTGAGTGAGGACGAAGTGTACAGTTAAGGTTAGTGATGGTCTGTGGGGCCAGTCGTCATTCCTGAAACTCTACTAGAGCCTTGGGCAGTGGGCCCAGGCATTACATCTGGCCTCTCTATCCTTATTACAAACTCCGCAAGGTAGAGAACCTCTCTCTTTTTTCCAAAGCAGATGTTGTCATAGACAACTTCAAGTTCAGACCTTTCACGAACCTTCAGATCCTCTCCTTCGTCATCACCGCCATGTGAGGACAGAACCTCAAAAGCTCCATAAACTTTGCCTCGTATTTGTTTATGGTCATCGAACCCTGGCATAACTTCTCAAACTATATTGTTTTCTCATCCATATACATCTCTGGGAAGTATTATCTCACGAACTCCCACTGAAACTCTTCCCTACTTATCACAACTCCTGGTCTCTTCTCTTCCTCCATGGCCCACCAGTGGCTAGCACTACCCTTCAGTAGGTAAACATCGTGATTCACCTTATCCTCTATTGGGATATTGAGTATCTAGAAAGCCTTCTTATGCTCAATTAGACAAATTTCATTATCAGTCCGGTCTATCATACCTACATACTCAGTCGCTCTAACATGCTTCAACTACTCAAATGTCTTTCTGGGACCTTGGGATTCCACATTAGGAACAACTACCCTTTCTTGAGGCATAGGTAATCTATCCACTATGTGTGTAATCGTTGCCACGAGTTGTCCAAACATGGACTAGAAAGCTAGATTTTCTATGGTTGTAGGGTCAAACAGAGGCACTATGGCTGCTCTAGCCCCGTCTCCTGCACTCTACCATCATATGTAGGCCTCCTACCACCACCCTCTGGCACGGTATAGCTACTCTCCACATGCTCTTTACATTCTCTAGATATATCTTCTGCATAAGAATAAGTTATGATCAGATATGTTGGGTTACATAAGAATAGACTCAAAACCTAAGTCCTATGTCCCTATAGACTCAACAAGCCTAAATATCTGATACCAACCAAATGTGATGCCATGTTAAGATAAACGGGATTACTTAAAACCAAAACACATGATCGATAACTAATTTACTACTTACCCTAAGAAAGGGGAACAATTAAAACTGATTCAAACATTACTAGCAGGTCTATAAGCAATTACATATCAGTCCAACAACATGCATAACAATACATATCATATTAGGTATTTACATATCTATCTAGTGGTCTTAGCCACAACATATATACAAAACATATTGTTCCACGCTTTTACATGCCATTTACAACATTGACATACCACCAAAAAACTTAAGTCGATAATACATTATTTACAGAACATCCCCTTCCTGGACCTGAGAGTACATGGACGACTCCAGGACACTATAACTACAAACCAACTTTTTTCTCCTACTGCTCTTCAACCTTCTCTCCCACACCACCTCTAACTTGATGATGTTGTTTGAGATCACCTAAAAATATGTGGTGACCTAAGAGAGTGAGACCCATGTCCTAGCAAGAGATATAACTCTCAACAATGCTTATTGATTATGACATGTTATTTAATTAAATAGATAAAGCATGTTATGCAAGATAAGCATACTAAGAAGATAGTATAATTACAATATACTTATCATGAGACTTAACTGAGAAGATAAAGCTATCACCATTTTAATAGTAGATTTCTCTTATTGCATTACATAACAACTAAATAGTATAAGAAACAAGGAAAGGGTTAATAAACAATGCAAATCATGTTTAACCATAAGCAGATATACTACATCGTTTAATTACGTGTTTTATTAAGCCCTTGGGAGTTTGAGGTATACCACTCAAAATCCAACTGACCACTACTAAGTTGAAATTAGTTCCATGAAATATCTAGGAGAGTTGGAATCCTAAGATCCCATCTTCCCTTGATCTGTACGAGTGCTTCGCAATGACATACAAGTCAAGATGCAAAATAGCCTAGTCTATATAGGTCATGGAACTGGTACCTAGGGTATAGCAAACCCTATCATCTGGGGTACGACCATAGTTTTCCTCAATCACATCAAATATTATGAATCATAAACATCTAAGATACGACCTCAACCATTCTCCCACCAAGGTATGACTACAACCATCCTGAAAACATGCATATACTTAATAGTATACAACTCTAAGTTTTCATTAGAGGAATACTTTGTTTCACCATCTAGCAAATCTTGACACTGGCATGTGTCTACGGAATAGGGAACAACATGATTAGGGTTTCACTTGATCAGTTAATGATAATTATGTAAATTAAGGCTGAAATCAAACAAGTGGACAAACAAATGCTATTTTTTTACAAAACATGGGTATATTGAAACTTCAAAAGATATAAGACGTATGACATTCATTCCTTATCACATCATGACATGATACAAATCATTATCAGATAATGAAAACAAGTACACCTCTATTAGGGCTCAAACCATGCCCAAGGGTCATGAAGATCATCACATCATACCCTGCAAGAACATCATTATCTTTCTGTGCCTTACCAAAGGCTCAAAAAACCATCACCATACATTTCATATACAAGTTCGACATAACATTGTATTAAGGGCTTATGATGTCCACATGGTAGTATATTAGGGCTATAAATACATTGAGGGAGTATTCCTTCATCACAGTGATCATCTAATGAAGATAAATATGATTAATAATCATCATTTATCTAAATTAGGGTTAGGTTCAATCAAGATAAGTTCTTTTGAATTTACAAATCAGCCCCTTAATGTGACCATCAATTTGTGTTCATACGAGGGAAAAAATAAGACTTCAAGAGCATGGGATTAAAACCATCGACTCCTGATGTCAAATCCAAATTGTTGCATGATGTTCAACAAGCATAAACCATAAAATAATAGACCACATGTAAGACCATAGGATTAGAATCATCAAACCCAAACCATGGAATGATAACCACACCTAAGACCATTAGGTTATAAGAAAACAAAACCTGAATCATACAAATAGGTAAACAATCGAGTTGTGACCTAGATAGGCCATCAACTTGACCTAGAAAGACCATCAATTATAGTCACTTAAGTCACCATAATTTGTTGATCTCATAAGAGCCATCAGATGTGGACATCAGATCCACCATCATTTGTGGACCCCAAGACCACCATCAGCTGTTGGCACCTATAAATCCATCAAGTTTGAAACCAAGACAACCATTGGTTGAGGATCATCAGATAAAACCCAGTGAACCATTGACCTTAAGCACCAAATACACCATCAAGTGCAGACCAGAAAACCCATTGGTTGTTGACCCAATGGAACCATTAGATGTGGACCATCAAGCCATGAACCAAGAAAGACATCAGTTGTGGACTCAAAAGGGCCATCAAGTGCGGAACCCACTGAGACCATCGAGTTTAGTCACCAGGTGGAAAAAACACTTCAAACACTAGGGAGGGGAAAACTCCATCGAGTGTGCCACTTGAAGGAGTACCAACACCATGATTTCTTGAGCATATCAACTTACAAAATAGAACTCAACCAAAACCATAAATTGGCACAAGAAAGTCAACCGAAATAGCACCAAGCATAAAACAATTGAGTTGCATCTCAAGGAAGGAAAATAACTCAAAACCCTAGAAGAGAACCATCATTTGTGAGAGAAAAAGCCATCATTTCCACATGAAAGGTAGATACAAAGATTTCACTACCAAAGGAAGGTAGTGCACAAGGTTTGGGGCTCATCCAAGAAGACAAACTACTCAAGGATCATCACATAAGCTTCAACCCTAGGCAAGGATAACATATTTATTCATATAACTATGTTTTTGAGAAAGATCTTGTACATGCAAGCTAGAAGTAAGCCACAAACATGGAGAAATTTATATAAATCACCACTTGATTGAAGATGAAGCTCCAAGTAGCAAGGTATCTCAAGGAAAGAAGGAAGAAAACCCTAGCTTGAGTACTCCACTAGGCCAAGCTAGCTCCTTCTCTAAAAAGGAAGCAAAACCCAAGGTCAAGGGAGCAAGACAATAGACATATTCAATCTCTAGCTCAACTCCACTATCTATCTAACCAAGAAGAAGAGAGATGAGGGTAGGATTGAAAGGAAAACGAAGGAAAAAAGTGAGATCTCACTTACCTAGGTCAACAAACAAGGCAAGGAAACTCCAAACAACCTTCACAAGGGTAGATCCAAACCCTAGGTGCACATGTAAGAAAGATCGACCACCTTCTTCCACCTTGAGATCCTTTTTCTCCACGAAGCAAGGGGGAATGAGCTCCAACAGAAAGAAGAAGATGAGGGTGGTCCAAAGGGTCTATTTGCATGAGAAGAGGGAGGTATATAGAGATATTAGTGAGAAGGGAGAGAAGGTTGATGTGTCAAGACCATCTTTCCATGAGTCTAAGGTCAAAGAGTCACATCGATGCATACCCAAATGGAATATAAATTGTGGAAGCTAGGGTAGCCATTGAATCTTGACTCCTAGGGTAGCCATCGACCTCCACAGCATGGTTACCATCGGTTTTGGCATCTTAGGTCACAATGGTGAAAATCATCGGTTTGAGCACTTCTGTAGGTGAACCATCAATCTAGGGAGTTTGAGAGGGAAAACCATCAACCCTCACACCTAAAGTGACCACCATTGGTTCCCTACTCAAAAGAAAGGTCATCAGATCTCAACCAATCAGAAGAAACATATTTCATCTATGAGCCCAAACCCTAGTCTCAACCCTAGATAGATGTCCATCAAACCAAGGTGTATCTAGGTGTCCCATGATACAACTACCTCAAAAATGATAAGAAAACATGTGAGGACAACAAGCATGTGACAAATTACAATAAATCCCTATATATGGGTCAATTGCATAAAATTCCAAAACAAGAAAAAAATTGCATAACTTGCCCAAATAGTGTCCAATCTGGACCAAACTTGAAACTTATTTTTGTCACATGTTATAAAAGCAAATATTAGTGTTTAATTAAGGTTGTAAGCATCCAATAATAATAATAAAGCATGTTTAACCAAAAATCAAGGTTAGTGGTATTACAAAATTAGTACAAACTAGAGAAGGAAGTCATTTGGATAAAAGATAGAAGATTAACCATGAAAATATATCTAGAGCTGATGAACATAGATGAATTTGAAACCTTTTAGAATCTAAAATCCTAAATCAGCATTTCCAACAAATTTCTCTATCAAAACCTAAGAGATGAGACTCATCTAAAAATCTATATAGCGAGGACGTCATTAAAACATTAGACAAAAGGTTCACCATAAAAACCTATCTAGGGTTGATAAACAAGTATGAATTCACTTTTTTTTGAAAGCTTACACTAAACAATCAACAATTCCGACAATTTTCTCCTTCAAAACCCTAATTCCCCTCTCTCTCAATAGTTTTGTATCAAAATAAGAAGTTACAAATATGGGAGATACAAGTCAACTACATAGATAAATTGAGGTTCTTGGAACAATTACAAATGAGTCCAAAATTCATTTTTAGTCTTGTTTTTATTAAGAATCGTTGGTCGGTCGAGTTGTTATAGATAAGAAACTCTGTAGAATTTTTTTTGTGTCACTCATATATCATACAAGAATAATGAGTATTTAGTAGCATGTATAAAATTTAGTTTTTAAGATACATCAAAATTTTAGATCATTTGATGTATTAATTAATTGATAAAAATAAGATACTGGATTGTTGTATGTCAACCAGAAAGTAGTTGAGTCAGTTTGTCCTAAGAAAAAGTGACTGACAATTAGGTCCATAAATTATCCAAAATCCTGATATTTTATAGGAAAACTTGTATTTGGGTTATTCAAACTATGTACAAATTTAAGCATAATAAGAAATTCAAATAAAGTATTAAAAATTAATTGCAAAACTACTATGCTTATGTCATCTTTATTTTCTTATACAAGTAGGAGCCTCAATTTTTACTACTAGGGTTTTTGTTTCTCAAACCCTAATTATTCTAAAAAAGCACGTGAAAGGTATCTTATAAAGTTCAAAAAATCATAGTAATCTACCATCATTAATAAAGATTAAACTAGGATCGTCTTAGTAAAGCATGTAATTCTCCAAGTAAACCCTTCTCGAGTCATTACCAATTTGCAAAAAGACAGGGAAGAAGATTGTATCTTATAATCACCCATCTCTCTCAATATCTTGTTATAAACGGGAATATTCATCGTCTTCTCTCTCTCTCTCTCTACCCGCGAGCTCCAATCTATCTCTAGATTACAGCACACCATGGTGGGTGGGGGCGCTCGACCCCCTCTTACTTCTACCAAAAACCCCCATGAATGCGAGGTTGGTAGACAAGGGGATGACCAGTTCCACCCCTCAATAGATGTCACTATAGCCCACAGTTGGGTGGTGACTAGTTGGTCCTCCTTAGAAAATTTGAGATGCCAATATCAAAGATTGAAAGACTCCTTTCTGCCATGAAGGTAAAAAGAGACTTTGGACCAAGTTTAGTGATCTGATCATGATGGAGATGGAGCATTACCACCAACACCCAATCATTGTTCAGATCTTGGGAAGGAAATTACACCCACAACAATTCAAGGGTGGATAATTAAAAATTGGCACCCGAAAGGAGAACTTGAGGTCTTCACCCTGGATGGTGGCTTTTTCCTAGCATGCTTCTCCTCCGAGTCTGATCTTAAAGGATCCACTCTGTAAGGGTCGTGGTTCTTTGATGATAAACTCATCCTATTTAGGCATTGGGGCCAAGAATTAGACACCAGAAGAGTTGACCTCAAAAGGCACCAGTCTGGGTTTCTCTCCCGGATGTCATAGAACATGCTATTGAGGAACCCAAAGCTATTAATAAGAGGTCGATTGGGTCAGTCCAGGGATGTGCTCAATTCTGTGTCAACATATCAGTTCAAACTGAGCCCCCACCAGAGGTCATGGCGTAGCTTCCCAATGGTTAAGAGTGAGAAGTAAGAAATATATATGAGGCAATGTTGGATCGATTCCAATCATGCAAGGTATTTGGGCATGAGACGAGCCAGTGTCCTGGTGAAAGGGTTGCTATCAACCCTATCTCCACCCATTTTACCTAAACCATCCAAAGAGAGACGAAAAAGAATGGGCAAATCCAGACCTCCCCCTCCATGTTGGCCAATGGGGTTGCAAGGACTGGACCTGAAGCTTAGGAGTACAAGCTTGATGGAGAAGCAACAACTAAGAAAAGTGGCAACTAGGAAGACAAACAAGACAATGAAGTTACCAATGTAGAAGTGGAAGGTGAGTTTGTTGGGGATCCTCTTGAGAATCCACCTAAAGATCATGTTGTGAGTGATACCACCCTAGATACCTCTATAGGGAATATGGAGATACGCCCTGAGAATGGGGAGGATGGTAAGAACACTGAAGTTGTTGCCTGCAATGGGAACATGTTTGGTTCCCCTGAAGATATCAATGATGATGTGCCATTGGATTCCAACTCACAAAGTAGGATTCTAAGGCATACTAGAAGTTCCACAAAGGAGACAAAGATGGTACCCTACTCTGACAAAGAGAGCAGTACAAAAAAAGAAATAATGTCCTTTCTTGCATTGAATGTGTGAGGGCCATCTCTGGCTTCAAGTCAGATTAAGATGCGCAGGATTATAGTCATAGAAGATGTCAACCTGACTTTCTGCTATGAAGCTAGGATTAGTAGAAATGTTGTTGAAAAAGTTTAAACCCTTTCTCCCTGGGTGGACTGCCTTCTTGAACCTAGAATAAAGAGAAGGTGGAAGAATTTTTGTGGGTTGGAATCTGGAAGTTTGGGATATTGAACCTATCTACATCACTGACCAAGTTTAGACTGTCAACGATTGTAACAAAGGAGGTATATCCTGCATTATTTTTGGAGTGTATGGAGAAAATATTGAGAGAGATAGGGAGAGGTTATGGCTTAGCCTGAAGGAGCCAGCCCAAGATCGGGTCCCTTGGCTCACCATTAATGACTTTAATAATGTGAAAAAGGGTAGAGAAAAACATGGCAAATTAAGGGTACTAAACAGAGTGAAGTGTTCCTTCAATGTACCTAATGTCTATGTTGGACTTAAGGAACATAACCAAACAGGTGGCATTACTACTTGGTCCTACAAGAAGAACCTTAATGAAAGAATTGTCAGTGCCCTAGACAGAGGATTAGTGAATGAAGTGTGGATTGATGCTCGACCTAATGCAATGATAAAACTAGGTGCCAATCTGTTGAGTGACCATGCATGGATGAAGATGGAACTTGTTATGAAACCTCACCTCCCCCATCCCTTCCACTATTTAAAATGGCAGTCTGAGTGGGGTGGGTTCAAAACCTTGATTGAGGAGAACTAAAATACCCTGTTAATAGATAACTCCCTATATCTTACCCTAAAGAACCTTTAATAAAGCAAGAAGGAGATAAACATATGGAGAAGAGAGAAAGTCAACCTGAGAAACCTGCTAGCTAAAGACAAGGGGGATTATGAGGAGGCCTCTAGATAGGTCAGGATGCTACTACTATGTGGTAAAGCCATTGATAATGGGATAAGGATAGAAGACAGATGATGCGATGATTTTGAGTCGCATTTATAGACCTATTTTATATGAGTTTTGTGCCTTAATTACTCATTTTCATGGATAATATTGCATAATTCACTTAATTTGGTCTTTGCCATCATATTATATCAAATCCCCTTTGTTTTACCATTTTGAGCATTATTTATCATATTATCATAATTTGTGTGGATTTACTTGGTCTTATTGTGAAATTTCAGGAAGAACGAGTATCTGCTTCCGTCGATACCATCGACGGAAGTCGATACCATCGACCAAGCCACAGGTTGTCATCCGAGAAGAGCAATACAAAGTCGATACCATCGACGAAAGTCGATGCCATCGACACAAGGAGAGCTACAGCGTCGCTAAACGACAACAACCGACGCTAAAGGAGTCGATACCATCGACACCCAAGTCGATGGTATCGAGATCACCACAGGCGCTCAGAATAAAAGAAAGGAAAGCTGCCGCTAATCCGCTTCGTCGATACCATCGACCCGCGTCGATGGTATCGACGCCGGCAGATATGCGTTGGATCTGTTTTGATCTCGATCAGACGGCTGTTGTTATTTGACGACCTAATTAGGGACTTATACCTAATGACGGCCGCCCAGACGTGGGATCATCTCATTTTTGGATTGCACGAGTGCCGAGGAGGAGAGAAAGGAGAACGGAGGCCGAGAAGCTCATCCCGGTTGATTCGGACGCTGCCGAAGACAATTTCCACCACCGACAGGCGGGGAAAGTTTGTGTTCTACGCCAAGGATCCACCGGTTCTTCTCCGTTCAAGGGTTTTTCCCATCTATTTCACGTTTTTCTTATGAATTCCCCAATTTCTACCATGTATTCGTGTAAGATGAACATGAGAGGCTAAAACCCTCAATCTTTAGGACCGGGAGTAGCCCGGGGATACATTGTATGATGATTTTAGATTGATAATTCATATTTTTCTCTCATATCCGTGGTATAAATTCGTTTTCTCTATTGCTATTGTTATGCGTGATCACCATAATAATAAATTAATGCCCTTAATCACTTCGACAGAAGGATTAATGGTTGAAAAGAGACGAATTCTACATTAATTAATAAAACCCTTGACAAAGGAGTTGTAAAATTAATGGTGGGAACTGAGGGACCGATCTTAATGCGCTTAGTTTAGGGGAATGATTACTATGACGATGGAATCAACCTAAATCTAAGTAGTGGATTACACCACGACAGTGGGTAATTCTCAATTCAGGCCACTACCCGGATAGAGAGAGAAGTGTGAGGAATTATATGAAATCTAATACAATGTTGACCCACGGTGAAACCGCCATCCTAAAGATATCCCTTTTAATTGATTAAATTAACCTTTAATCGATTGTTTTCTTTGTTTGATTTTTATTTTCTTTCAATTTGAACAACAAAACCCTACTTTGTTAATCGGTCTAGCTGATTGCGATTAGTTAGTAGAAGTCTCCAATAATTCACGTATCCCTGAGTTCGACTCGGGCCTCACAAGGCCTATATTACTCGACGCGTATACTTGCGTTTAAGCGCGTAGTAAAATACACATCAACAGACTCAGAAAATTGCTCAAAGAAGAGGATACCTATTACTAGTAGAGGAGCTGCATTAAATGGATCCAAGATGGAGACTTAAATACAAGAACCTACCTTGCAACTATCAAGAAGAGGGAAATGAAGGAAAATTTCATGAGTTGATAGATGAGCAGGTAGGGACACTGAATAGAAGGGAATACGATGCACCGGATAATTGTCTTTTACATAGGCTATTTGATATTTATTTATGTGCACTTAATGTTCATTTTCATATTATTGTGTGTTATTTATTATCATCAGCCTGTGACCCTTAATTGCATCACATAAATGTATTTTTAATTATCTTGTTAAATTGATCATAATTTGGGAGCTTATATTTGTTTTTTTGAATTTTAGGTGAATCTACAAGAGACTACACAACTCAGTACTACCGACTTTACTATCGGTGGTACCGAAACTTGCTCAGAAAGGGTCATGTTAAATTGAGGCAACTTAGTAGTACCGATCAAAGAAGTCAATACTACCGACAACTTCATTGTAAGGATTCAGAAAATTTTGAGAAATATCATTACTAACGACATCAATCGGTAGTACTAACAACTGCATGGGTGACCAAATCTATCTAAGGCATCAGTAGTACTGACACCATTCGGTAATACAAACACAACATGATCAGGCAGATATGAAAATCATGTTTATTCTGACAGTTGATAATTAATAACACCTTAAGTCACTTCTATGACTTAGGGGGATTTGAGCCAACCCTAGGTATCTCGCTCTATTCCATTATACAATGGTCGGGAGCAACGAGTGGAGAAAGTAGAGAAGAAAGCCACATTCTAGGAGATTTGGGCACCTCCGGTGAATAGATTTGCAACCTGAGGTTAGTGAATCAACATTTTCGTGTGAGGGGATCAACCAAACTATCTTCTTCAGGGGTTCTTTTAGTTCTCTAATGTTCCCCACATTTTTCTTATTCTCTCTTATGTATTTGACAATGTAAATCATGTGGGGATAAACCCCTTGTTCCTTAGGATTTGGGTGTATCTCGGTTATGCATTTTAATTGACTATTATGCATTAATATATCTTTATCTCTTAATTAATAGACATAACTTTGTGAAAATAGAATGGGATTTCCTTTCTTGATCACCATAGGTAGTTAATTAGACCATTAATTGCTTTACAAGAGGGATTATGGGTTGGAAAATTCATAGAATTACATGTTTTATGTCTCACCTTGAGAAAGGAGGATTACAAATGTGAAGTGATTACCTAGAATTTTTTTTGAAGCCCTTAACTAATAACTCAATTACTACAAGAGTGGGATTGGTATTAGAACTGGAAGTGAATTACTTTGTGAGAGTGGGTAATTCTTGCTATAGGTCTCTTTGTCCAGGGGTTAGGGGAGGTAATTGTTAATGATATAATGTTAATTGCAATCTTAACTAAGGGTAAAATTGTAATCCTAAGGAATGAACTCCAGTTGAAATAAAAAGTCAGTAATCTTAGATTTATTTTTGGTTTCTTAGATAACTAAAGATTCACTCAAAGTTTTCATCGTCTTAGCTGATCGCATCACAGTTAGTAGTAGTTTTTGGAGAATGTTTCCTTGAGTTCGACATCTGGGCTTCTTTGGGCCTATATTACATTGATACATACATTTGTGTTTAATGTGTGGTTTGCACATATCAAGTTTTTGGTGTCGTTGCTGGGGAAATAGAAAATCCAGCACTACGAGTGTTATGATCATCCTCACTAGGCCACAACCTTTTAATATATTTGTATCCTTTCTAAACTAAATAGAAAATATCATTTACTGAATCATTAGTATATGTACTTACATTGTTTTCAACAATTTCAGGTACTAGTGCACAGTGCAGACTAGAGATCATGACTACATAGAGTCGACTCCACATGCTCTAGTCAAGAGGAGCTTTTATGCAAAGGGAGAGAGCATGATGACTTCGTGGGAAGAATAATTCAAACCACACCACCGACTATGCCAACACTTCCACCAGAGGAACCAGAACTAGTAGAGATGGGTGACGCAACAGAAGTACAGACTATTTGGGAAAAGTTCAAGGCATCTTCTCTGACCGCTCAACTAGGACCAATCAAAAGACAAGAAACAAAATAGATAGATACAAGATAGACTTGGGTTGGTGGCATTGGTCAAGTCACAAGCTTTCCATGGCCACAACATTTAGCACCCAATGATGCACATCAGAATTTTTGTTGAAGCTACTATAATGGTAAAAATTGATAGAGTGCCAACGACAATGATTTATTTGAATCATTCCAGTCATCAGTGGTAGACAATGCTAAGTCTTGGTTCTACAGTCTCTATAACGACCCCACTTTTCAGTGTCCAAAGGACTTTAAAGTTGAGGATCCTTAACTTCCAAGATCAAATTTAATCAATAATAAATAAAAGTAAATAATTTCCAACATATTAACATTGAATGAATATATAACTTCGAATTTTACTCCTCAAAGGAGTTACATGAATTTTAAAGACACGAACCTACATTATACATGTGAGAAGAAATACTAAACTGTATAACCCTCTGGCATAGCTTTTTATCTTCCATGGATTTCATCTTTATCTTCATGTTTGTATCTTGTGTATCAACTACCTAAAATGTTGACAAACAAAATGTGGTCAATATATTTCTATATTGGTACGTGGGTTCATCTAATAATCATAGGTACATAATCAACCATCAATTATTTGCACATAAGAATATGTATTTTCTTTCATATTCTAACCCATATCTGGTCTACTATCTCAGGTGTATCCACTATCCATCATTGGACTTATTTGTGTTACCCTTTGATCAATGTAACCTAGGGTTTAGAATATCATTATTTACTTTATGTGATACTCATAGAGACTTCATAATTTGCATGAAATAAATAAACATCCAACAGATTTCATTCAGTCAATCTTTGAGAAACCTCAGGAAATGTCAGAAGTCGATACATATAATCATAAGAGTAACCATGTACCTTGATGGTGAGCCATGCAGATTATACAAACATTATCTAAGCATATTATCCAATCAAGTAGTCAAATCAAGCAATATCCATTTATATAAATCCTAAAGTATCATCAAACATATTAATCATATTAAACCCTACTCGGCCCTATTCTAGGTTTTTAGGTTCTTTGATATCAAGATAACATTAGGGTGATGTTCAGTACTCCAATTCCCATGTTCATTATTTTACTGATTCAAGAACCCTAATCCATGTTAAGTGTTACCATGATTATCATATTTACAATGTCATTATATTAGGACCACTTATATCATATTAGGCACATTAAGGATATAACAAGTTACATATTTGATGTTTAACGTCCTAATTACACATGTTGATGATCATTCACTCTAGAAGTCCTAATTTATCATCATTATTATCATGATCATCTTTGTTTCTTATCTTATTCAACAATGTTGAATATTATCACAAAAGAAAGGCTTTTTAAGGTATCCAACATTATATTACCAAAAAATAGGGTTTTCATGTGCTAATTACCACTTTAGCACATATTGCACTACTTTTGGAACAAGAAACCAAAATTGAACTCAATTATATTTTATTTGGATTCTACATGTTCTGCTGATCAATTTTCATATATAACATTTTTCAACTCGAGCTACAACTAATTATGAATTTCATTAGGTAAATCATTATTGGCTGATTGCAGATTGACACGTCAGCATATTACCTTTACCTCTTTTATTTTTGGCAGCCCGAGATCTAGTGTAAAAGTATGTGATTGTCCTTGAGTCTTGTGTGCATGAAGGAGCAAAGGAGGGATGTGACGCTTTCCCTCTCCTTTCCTCGCTCCAGAGAGACTCCCAGCCGCGATGCCTGCGGTCTCCTTGTGTGCTTCTCGCCAAGCTTCACCTATCGTGGACCTGGTGCCAGCATTGTCCCTCCTTTCATTGCCAAGTTTTCTCCCTCACATAGGGTGCAACACTGGCTAGCTTCTACACACCTCTACGTCTCTACGATGAAAGGTTTCCACCACAACCCTGGTGTAGGGCGTCCTAGGCAGGCGCAACCTTGACAACTCTCAGCGGAGTTCACCTGAGGATCTAGGGAGTGGAGGTGGGAAGGGGCTACCTTTAGGACTATTAGAGTTCTTCAATACAAAAGGAGAGTGGGCAAGGGTAGATGAAGTCAAAGTCTAACTAGAAGTTGCATCTGTCCTATGATGAACAAACATGAACCAACCATGATTTCGGCGCTTCCTAGTTGAGAAGTTAGGTTCCCCTATCCAAGTTAGCCTCGATAGGTTGTTGTAACAATTCTCTCCTGCCTCTTGCATGAGATCTAACAGTAGGTGTGTGATGCTGATATTCAATGTTGACATAGAAACATCGCTCAACCATGAGCGGCGGTGGTTCTTGCAACCCCCTTTCTTTGGTCTACTAGGCCCACAACCCTCAGCCATGACTGGACTAAAAAGGAAGGGAAGGGAACCCTTGTGTTAGGGGTGCAGTTTGAAAATGCTAAGGAAAGAGGTGAAACCACCACGAAGGAAGAGAAACAAGGGTGGTTCATTTTATATGTCTGCCACCATATATATATATATATATATATATATATATATATATATATATATATATATATATATATATATATATATATATATATATATGTGTGTGTGTGTGTGTGTGTGTGTGTGTGTGTGTGTGTGTGTGTGTGTAACTCTGGGTTTGTGGATTGGTGATCCTATTTCCCATAGGATTTTTACATGATTGGTAATTCAAAGAAAAGGAAGGTAATAGATACATTCCTCCCTCCTTTCTATATAGACACATAGATCTCGTAGGAAACCCCATCCCTTAATGCTTACCAAACCCATTGTACCTCTTGCAATGTATATGATAGCATGGTTTAATCACATATTCCTTTTTATTTCTTTTTAGTCATCTATCCTTTGCATGGATATGGTTTAGATCTTATGAAAAGTATTTATCATTGTCAAAAAGGGATGTATTCAATAAATTCCCAATATGGTGTGACATGTATAACCAGATATGTCTTTCAAGTATTCCTTACATAATTTATCCACTTTACTTGATTGACACACAAAAAGTAATCAACATTATTGTTCCACCAATAATACCATTGGGGATTATTATTAGTTCATGGTTTGTATTTATCTAATTCAATTTTACTAAAATTGAGGATATTACATGTTGTTACGCCTGAGCCCACTGCCCAAGGCTCTAGTAGGGTTTTAGGAATGATGATTGGCCCCAAAAACCACCACTAGCCACAACTGTGTGCTTTGTCCTCACTTAGGCGCAAGCCGGGGTAAACTTCTCAACTGGCCACCCATCCTATTACTACTCCAAGTTGAGCACACTTACTATGGAGTTCTTTAGTGATGGGCTCCCTAAAAAGGAGGGATATGGGTAGTCCAATCATTCCTTATAATATCATTTTATCTGAGGCCTCAAATCATGGGATGTTACCATCTCCCTTACTTGTACTCTCGACGTCCTCGTCAAGGATCAACTATATAGCCTCATAATCTATCCCCATTTCAATGTAGACCCAAATGACCCATGTACACCCAGCTCTCGATCACGGCTACCGGTGAATGGATGGACCCATCAACTGAGATAACCCTTTCCAACATGCATGGACACTACCAATGCAAGGGTGGCTCCATAAACTCAGATAACCCTTTCCAACATGCTTGGATCACACTGCTCAAAGACTGGCATGCCACATGCCAAAGTGGGCCCCACCTACTAGAGGGGAATTGGCTCTGATACCATTTGTAATGCCCGAGCCCACTGCCCAAGGCCCTAGAGTGCATGGCTCAAAGACTAGCATGCCTCATGCCCAAGTGGGCCCCACTTACTGGAGGGGATTTGGCTCTAATACCATTTATAACGCCTGAGACCACTACCCAAGGCTCTAGAAAGATTTCAGGAATGATGATTGGCCCCACAAACCACCACTAGCCTCAACTCTGTGTTTTATCCTCACTCACGTGTAAGCCTAGATAAACTTCCTGACTGGTCACCCATCTTGGTACTACTCCAAGTTGAGCACACTTAACTATGGTGTTCTTTAGTGATGAGCTCCCTGAAAAGGAGGTGCACCATTGTGATATGGATAATCCAATTATTCCTTATAAGATCATTTCATTCGAGGCCTCAAATCTTGGGATGTTACAATCTTTCTCCTAAGTCAATAGAATCATGGGAGGAGATGATAGATTCTTTCTGTGAGTGTTACTTCCCACCTAAGAAAACAAATGAGCTGGTCAAAAAGATATGCAACTTCAAGAAGCATGCAGAAGAATCTTACTCTGACACATGGGAGAAGAACATGCTAAGGAAGGTCCATCATCATGGGATTGATTTGTATGGACAGGAAAAGATTCTTTATTATGAGATGCATCAAGGCGAGAGAACCACACTTGACAGTGCAGAAATAGACTTCTTCCTCAACAATAAGCCATCTATGTGTCATGAGATCATGAAGAATATGGCTAAAAACTAGTCCTAGGGAGAAGAAAGAGAACACCCAGCAATTCTTAAAAGTGTTGGAGAGTCTTAGGAGATTACATAATTGAATGAAAAATTGGACTTGATTGCTAAGAAATTAAGTCAAAAGGATGAAAGATCTTCTAGATGAGGGGAAGAAGAGTCCATGTTTACCTGATAGCAGAATTATAGGGGTAATTACTATTCCTAGAGGAAGGAACCCAAGTTTTCTTGGAAGGATGCCCACAATTTTCAGTAGGACCCATCAAAATCACAACATCAAGGAAATGCACTACAGCATGAAAGTTGCCCTAGCAAGATAGACTGCAT
This sequence comes from Alisma plantago-aquatica, assembly GCA_963693085.1. Lineage (NCBI taxonomy): Eukaryota > Viridiplantae > Streptophyta > Magnoliopsida > Alismatales > Alismataceae > Alisma > Alisma plantago-aquatica. The sequence goes on along the minus strand of OY856410.1, from coordinate 464,298,516 downwards.
TGAGGACATGCTACGCAAGATGGTCAGTTAGAATGAAGTGCTCATTGGAAACACCCAGAGGGAACTACAAAACCAAGGAACACATATTCCTGGTATAGAGACTCAGATCTCTCTAGATAACAGAAGAAGTGGCTTCTTTGAAGAAACCTGGCAATAAGGGGTTCCCAGGAAATATAGACATACCTTTTGGAAATCAACATGTCAAGGAAGTTTTTCTTGGAAGCGGCAACAAAGTGCTTGATGGCAAACAGACTGTCCCAGAACCAAAGGATGCCACAAGTGACAAATGGCTGATAGTGACTGCTGAAGCAACTGAGCCAGCTACTACAGTATAGGACAAGACAACTAATGATGAAACTCCTGAACCAGAGGAGACAAGAAAGGAGGCCTATGTCCCACCTCATTAGAGGAAGTTGGTGAATCCAGTGCCCTTCCTAAATAGTTGAAGGCAAAGAAAGTTGACCAACAGTTTTAGAAGTTTCTAGATAGCTTTAGAAAGCTCCATGTCAACATTCCAATGATTGATGCTCTACAACAAATTTTTGAAGGACATAATCAATAAGAAGAGGAGAATAGCTGATTCAGATATAGTGGTATTGAAGGAGTAGGTTAATGATTTTATTTGGGAACATTTCCACCAAAAAGGCAAGATTTGGGCTGCCTCAACATATGATGTTACATTGGGAAGACAAGATTTGGGGAATATTTATGCAATTCAGGGGAAGTATTAATCTTATGCCCTTAACTAACTTCAAGAAGATGGGTCTTAAAGATTCCAAAAGGAACAATATGACCATACACCTAGAAGAAAACTCAGTAGTTAGATCATATGGTATCTGTGGGGATGTTCTTATCAAGTTGGACAGATTTGTATTTTTAGTAGATTTTGTGGTAATGGAGATGCAGGATGCCAACGAAAATGGACTACTACTAGGGAGGCCATTCCAAGCCACAACAGACATGATCTTAGAGACAGTCAGAGGAAGACTGACATTGGGGATCAAAGAAGACCGCATTGAAATCATGATGCCCTAGTTTACACAAACAACTGAGGATACGACAAAGTAACACATGAGGCAGCAGGTCTAGGGAAATATGTCTTTAATTCTTGGGAGGCCATTCCTAGACATGCCTCATGAGAAGACACAAGTTCATAAAGGCTCACTGGCAGTGGACATCTTGGAGAACACAAAGGAAGTTTCATTGACCAAGGTAGTTTAATATTCAGATGATGAAGAGGAGGAATATTGCCTAGAAAAAATTAATGAGGTAGCTTCTTCCATTCTTGTTCAAGCATATCCACATTTTCCTTTGGAGGCGTGTCTAATGAATTTGGTGGATGACTATACCCAACGATGTTCTTTGGTGGAGTGTGTCTTGTTTCTTAAGGCATTACCATTCTACTACACCAAGAACTTTGAGGATCTAGGACCACCTCCTCGACTATTGATCTGATCTCTTCAGAGTCCCCCAGATCTAGAGTTGAAGCCATTGCCACCGCACTTGAAGTATGTTTTCTTGGCAGCATAAGAGAAGCTTTTGGTCATCATCTCATCCTCATTGAGCATTCAGGAAGAGGAGCAGCTACTAGTGGTTTTGAAAAATCATCGGACAACATTTGGATGGTCGATTACAGACATAAAGGGGATCTCCCCTAGTTTCTACTAGCACAAGATCAGACTGGAAGAAGGAGCCAAGCCCATTGTGCAACCTTAGTGACGACTAAATTTTTTCATGATTGAGGTAGTAAAGAAAGAGGTAACAAAAATGTTATTTGTAGGTATCATTTATGATATCATTGACTCTAATTGGGTTAGTCCAACCCAGGTGGTTCCTAATAAAGGGGGGATAATGGTCACAACTAACTCGACTAGTGAGTTAATTTCTACAAGGTTGGTAATTGGGTAGCAAGTATGCATTGATTACCAATGTTTGAACGCTGCCATTTTGAAAGACCATTTTCCGCTCCCCTTTATTGATCAGATTCAAGAGTGCCTCGTTGGCTGCTCTCACTTTTGTTTTCTCGATAGTTATTTTAGATATAACCAGATTTCTATCGAGCCACAAGACTAAGAGAAGTCCAGCAACACTTTCACGTATCTTTAGATACCTTTCAGTCTTTGCAATGCATAGGATACCTTTTAGAGATGCATGGTTGCCATTTTTTCTGATATGGTGGACCGATGTATGGAGGCATTCATGGATGATTTTTTGGTGTATGAGGAATTGTTTGATGATTGCCTTGACAATCTTGATAAGGTTTTTTAAATATGCGAGGACTCTCATCTGGTTTGGAACTGGGAAAATGTCATATGATGGTGAGTGAGGGGATAGTTTTGGGACATAAGGTGTCAAGTAAGGTAATGGAGGTCAACCCAGTAAAAATAGAAGTCTTCTACAAGATACCTACACCATCATCGGTGAAGGGAGTGAGGAGCTTTTTAGGACATGTCAGATTTTACCGACATTTTACAAAAGATTTTTCAAAAATCACCAAACCGCTCTCTGAGTTGTTGGAAAAGGATGTTGAATTTAATGTTGATGAGCGGTGTTTGAAGGTGTTTGAGGTGTTGAAGGAGAAACTGCTCTCCACACCTATTGTCCAAACTCCAAATTTGAGCCAACCCTTTGAGTTGATGTGTGATGCATTAGATTACACGCTAGGGGCTGTTCTAGGCCAATGCTGAGACAAGGTTCCCACCGTCATTTATTATGTGTATAAGACCCTAAACGATGGCCAATTAAATTACACAATCACAGAAAAAGAGTTATTGGCGGTAGTTTGCACTTTTGAAAATTTTCTTCAATATTTGGTAGGGGCTAGGGTCATTGTGTAAACGTACCACACAACAATCAAATATTTGCTCCAGAAGAAGGATGCCAAGACTAGGTTGAATAGGTGGATTTTAATTTGATATTGATATCAAGGATTAAGCAAGCACTAAATGTAGTGGCAGATCATTTGTCTAGGCTTGAAATCATGGATGAAAATGGCATAGGCATACCTATTGTGGAAGAATTCCCAGATGAACAACTCTTTGGCATGAAAAATGAAGATTTGTGGTTTGTAGACACTATGAACTACTTGGCTTGTAAAGAGCTTCCAGAAGATTAGGGATATCAGAAGAAAAAGAAATTCTTCCATTATTTGAGGTTTTACATTTGGGATGATCCTATCTTGCTCAAGTAGTGTAGGTACATGATTTTAAGGAAATGTGTGCCTAATTGCGAGTCTGAAAGTATATTGGCACATTATCACTCCTTACATACTAGAGTTCACCATGCTAGTTCTAGGATAACGGCTAAGGTCTTAGAAAGTGGGTTTTATTGTCCAACACTTTTGAAAATGCATATAATTTTTTGCTTCATTGTGATGCATGTCAATGTGCAGGTAATATTTCAAAAAGACATTAAATGCCCTTATATTTTTTTCAAAGAAATTGAGGTTTTTGATCTATGGGGAATTGATTTCATGGGCCCTTTCATGTAATCAAATTCTAATTTATATGTATTACTTTTCGTTGACTATGTATGAGTGGGTGGAAGCAATTTCAACTCACACCAATGATTCCTAGGTCGTATGCAGGTTTGTAAACAATCACAACTTTTGCATGTTTGGGGTGCCAAAATTGATAATCAGTGATGGTGGATGTCAGCTCACCAATAGGAAATTTGGAGCACTTTTGAGAAAATATGGACTGTGAAACGGGGTAGGTGTTGCATATCAACCCCAAACCCAAGGACATGTTGAGGTGTCTAATAGGGAGATTTAAGAAAATCTTAGAAAAGACAGTCTCAACAAATATGACTAATTGGAGCATGTTGCTTAATGATTCTCTTTGAGCATATAGGACGTCCTATAAGACACCTATAGGAACCACTCCTTTTAGGTTGGTTTATGAGAGAGATTGTCACTTACCAATAGAGATAAAGCATAAAGCTAAATGGGCCCTATGGAAATTGAACTACAGTTTGATGATTTAGGGAGAAAGAGGATGTTGGAATTGAATGAATTAAATGAGATTAGGTTTGATGCCTATGAAATCTCCAAGATCTACAAAGAGAGAACAAAAAAGATCCATGATCGCCACATCTTACATAGAGTCTTCACTCTAGGACAAAAGGTGCTTCTGTTCAATTCTAGGTTGAAATTACACCCTGGTAAATTGAGGTTTAGATGGATTGGCCCTTTGGTGGTAGTTAAGGCTTTACCCCATGGAGCGGTGGAGATAAGCAATGGGCCTGATCCATTCCTTGTAAATGGCCAACGACTTAAGCATTACTTTGGAGGAGATGTGGTCCCAGAAGAAGAATAGTTGGAGCTCATTGATCTTCACTGAGGGTTTAATTAGGATTGTTGAGCCTATGACGTAAAACAAGGGCACTTTTTGGGAGGCAACCCAACCATCTTTTTGTTGTTTACATTCAAATTTGTAGTTCCATAGACTTAGTTGCATTTCATTAGTTTTCATATAAAAAGGTCCTTGATCATTTTTGTGTGGTGTGCAGGCTGATAATAAGTCGGTGCTACCGATGACAGAGTTAGTACTATCTACAACATCATAGGGACAAAGGAATCAAGTTTCGATTAACTTGGTACTATCAACTGTAGATTCGATAGTACCGAAGACATCACAGCAGGGGTGAATAAAAATTCAAACAAACTCAGTACTATCAAACATAGGCTCGGTAGCACTGCCTTTTTGCAAAAAGGATTCGTTTAACTGATAAAGATTTAGTTCTACTAACACTAAGTCAGTAGTACTGATAGAAACACAAGCTCTAGGTTTGAAACACCGAGATCACTCTCATAAGCAATGAGAATTTTTAATGACTCTGTACTACTAACTCAAAGTCAGTGCTACCAACATCTGAAGATTAGAATCCATCATCGACAATCAAGATTCATCGCATCTGATGGTCAACACAATCGATCCTACATGTGACCTTTTGAAAGTCAGTAATACTGATATTTGTTGGTACTACCGACATATAGCAATCTGCGTCTACTAACTATGATGAATGAGGACCATCAGTATCAACGGATGGTACTGACTCACACAAATTATGGAGAAAATGTCAGTAGTATCAGCATGTAAGTCTGTACTACCAATGCATCAACATGGGCAAGTCTGGCGGCTATAAAAGGTGGGGGTGCAAAGTTTTATTCACACTTGCAACACACCTCTCTCAATCAAGATATTGCAAGCAACTTTGGGCATTCAGAGTTTTATCTGAGCTTCTTTTTCTCCATCCCCTTCTTGTACTAGTGATGGTGTCTAGGAGAGGAGCTTATTCATTGGTGGGGAATGCTACATTGATTCCCATACCAACACACATCACTCATATCAACCCCATTATGAAGAAGATCTATGGAGACCTGATGAAGAGGGAGATCACTTTGACACTGTATGATAACCATGCATATTAATCATGTTTGGGCTTCACTAACAATCTTCATCATTTTAGTGAATGGAAGGAGATGGTGGGTGATCACCCATTCTTCAGTTATTGGCTCACCTTCCCAAAGCTCATCTATGAGTTCTTGGCCTCATTGGAGATATGCAGCATCCCTGAGCATGGGGATGAATGAAGGGAAGCCCACACCAACTTTTGTCTCTTTGACACTGACTATCAATTGACATTATGACAATTCAATGCCATCTATAGGAGGTCGATGGGCGAATAACGCTTCATAACCAGCAACTTTGACTTCAAGGGTGCATGGGAACTTTTGGCGGAGGTTCTAGAGGGCTACCTATCAGTTGGCATACTAACTCCATCACCAACATTGAGCACCCATTTTCTTGCATCCTGCATCACTTCCTCACCAACACCATCTTTGCCAAGTCAAGTTAGGGATAGGGGAAGGTTCAATGGATGGATCTCTTCTTTCTCTACAACTTGTTAGAACAAGGAGGGAAGAATGTGTAGTTTGGTTCTTTCTTCCTCCAACATATGATGTCTATGAAGTGAATGGTGTAGATGACTCCTCCTATCCATTTTGGAGGACTGGTCACTCCAATAGCGATGCATCTTAACCTTGATCTCTCCACCTCTAGATCCCCGAAGGCTTCTCCCAAGTTGGACCTGAAGCAATTCAAGAGAGCAAACCTCCTCAACCTATGCTAGGTGAAAGTGTACACATGTTGTTTAGTGGATCCTCAGTACAAGGAGAGGGAGCTCCCTGATCAGGTCTTCAACTTGTAAGGACTTCATCATATGAGGTGGCATGTAGAAGACTCAGATGACGATGAAGAAGAAGATGATGCCGAGAAAGAACAACAATAGGAGAAAAAAAGAATAAAAGTATGAGGAGGCCACCATCCCCATTACAAGGAGGCAGGTCCCCCACAAATGATCAAGAGTACACTGAGCCTCTAGTTCTTCTTCTCCACCACCCACCCATGAAGACAATCCATATTCAATGGCAGGTATGTATGGAATGTTGCAAGAGATATAGTAGGGGTGGAAACAACAAAGGGCCACACTGGTGGTCATCCATGATGGCAAAGGACGGCTTTATCAAAACTAGTAGGCAATCTTTGAAAATGAGCGACTTCTCTTAGCCAACCAAGAGAACATGCAATGCATCAGCAACAAATGTAGAACTATCAATAGTCATTCTTCGACAACCACTAGATTCATGGTTACATTGGTGGATATCCATAGCCTCTAGAGATGCCACCACAACCCCAGACTTTCTAAGGGTCATTCTATCCCTATGATCCTACCATGCCACAATCTCCGCCACCACCCTTTTAATCGATACCAATGTTCCACCTCTTAAGTTGAATTCTAGATATGAAGAAATAGTCAACGTCAAGCTTGGGAGGGGGTGTTGGAACATCTCTATCCTTTAGTTTTTACTTTTCTTTATTTAGTCTTTATTTGCTTTTTAGCTTTTATTTTACCAAGTTGTAGGATACACAATCTATCTAGTGTAATAGTGGATCTTAATTCTTGATTCCTGACATTATTATGTTCTTTCCTATGTTTGCAATGGAAATTAAAATGAAAAAATAGGCTTAGTTACAAACTTCTTGAGTTACACCACCTAGAGGAAGTGTATGGGTTAATAATCTTAATGGAAATTAATATGAATGGAAATATTAGTTATTTGTATAATGTAGATGAAGTTGGGGTTTGAGTCTGAGTTGATCAAACAATTAATGGGATCTTATATTGAAATTTAAGAAATAAATCCTAAGGTTACCATGTACACATGTATTAGAGAAGGACATATCATAGTTCAAGAAAGACATTGTCTCTTAATTATGTGACTCCATCCATTTTTCACTTATTTTGATTCACCACCTTAATATGATCAAGTAATCCAAATTATTTCATTGTGTTTGCATTGCACGCCATAATGGATTACATGATAGTTAGTTTCTCTTCTATTGAATTAGTTACAAAATGAAAAAACATATTATGCATAACTAGTTTTTGTGCATACCATATAGTTGCATAACAATTACCTATATTTTGCATGCATTTTGCATCATTCATTTTCAAAACTTGTGGTTATATTATTTTGCTCTAAAAAATATAGTGTAGGGATACACAATCATACCCTAAAAAAAAACAAATGAGATATGCCCAAGCATACTGTTCCATCATGCTAAAATAGTGGGACAAAGAAAAAATAAGATAAAAAATTAATGAGAAAAAATTTAATTAGATGAAATAAGGAGGGAGAAAGGATGTCCTAAACTTGTGTTGCAATTTTACCTAACAAAGAAATGTAAACATCCACGTGGTGTATTATCTTCTTTACTTCATTCTCATTCATTTGATGAGATTTTCAATACACCCATCAAACTACCCATAATATTAGGCATTATGATTCATTCATGTATCATTATCCTCACCATATAGGTTCATCATGTTTTATTTTTGCATAAATATTTTGGATGCTACTTGTGATTCTAATTTAGCCACCTATTTCATTCCATCTGTTGCTCTTATTTGTAGGCCACTTAAATGATTAGTCTCCTCATTCATTTATCTAAGGAGAACTACTGGTATATAGTTGGTAGTTAGGAAAGAGCAATGTAGACAGGGAATCACATGATTCACCAAGTGAGTGCATGATTGACTATGATATTTAACTGCTCTAGTGATAGTGTTCACTTATCTAAGGGAGGACATCCTTTATGGATATTTTTGGTTGCTTGAGAGTAGTTGATTGTTCAGTGGTCAGTGAAGGCTGGTTTGAGATCGCCAGGTGGAGATAGTTAAGAAAGGAAATTCATATTTTTTGTCCTTTTGCTGACTTGCTCAAACCAATCCAAGGGTGTGTTGCTTGACAATGAGCAACATTTAAGCTTAGGGGAGTTTGATGCAGTGGATAATTTTTGTTTTTACATGCTATTTATTATTGATTTCTATGCACTTATTGTTCATTTTTATATTAATTTGTGTAATATATATTATCATCAACATGTGACATTTAATTGCATCAAATAAATATATTTTTAATGTTCATGTTAGATTCATCATTATTTGGGAGCTTATGTTCATTTTTGTGGATTTTAGATGAATCTACAAGAGACTACATAGCTTTGTAATACTGACTTTACTGTCGGTGGTGCCAACACTTGCACAAAATTGGATATGCTAATTTGAGGCAATTTGGTAGTATTGACCAAAGAAGTCAATACTACTGACAACTTCACGGTAATGATTTGGAAAACTTTGAGAAATCTTAGTGTTATTGACATCAAAACGGTAGTCATGACGACAACACATACAACCATAACTATTGAAGGTGTCGGTATTACCGACATAGTGGGATCAGGCAGATCTCAAACTTGTCCTTAATATGATGGTTGGCAATTAATGACACCCTAAGTCACTTCTATGACTTGGGGGGATTTTGGCCAAACCTAGGTATCTCGTTCTATTCCCTTATATGATGTTTGGGAGTTTCATGTACCTTCGGTGGATGGATTTGCAACCCGAATTAAGGGGGACACATTCACAGGATGGAGTCATCTAGACCGTCTTCTTCAAGGTTTCTTTTAGTTCTCCAATGTTCCCTATATTTTTCTTCTTTTGTCTTATATATTTCACAATGGAAATCATGTGGGGCTAATACCCTTGTTCTTTAGGACCCCAGAGTAGCCCAGTTATGCATTTTAATTGGCTTTTATGCATTAATATATCTTTTTCTCTTAACTTATGGACATAATTTTATGAAAGAAGAATGAACTATCCATGCTTGATCACCATAGGTAGTTAATTAGACTATTAATTGCTTAGGAAGAGGGATGAAGGGTTGGAAAATTCATAGAATTACATGTTTTATATCGCACCTTGAGAAAGGAGACTTACAAATGTGAAGAGATTACACAGAGTTTTCAGTAAACACCTAACTAATAACTCAATTACTACAATAATGGGATTGGTATTAGAATAGGTAGTGAATTACACCATGAGAGCTGGTAATTCTTTCTACATGTCCCTATATCTAGAGGTTAGGAGAGATCATTGTTAATAATATAATGTTAATTGCAATTTTAACTGAGGTAAAATCGTAATCCTAAGGAATTCACTCCACTTGAGATAAAAAACTAGGAATCTTCAATTTATTTTCTACATATTAGATAATTAAACATTCACTCAAAGTTTTCATTGGCTTAGCTGATCACATGACAGTTAGTATTAGTTTTTACAGAATGTTTCCCTGAGTTCAACAGCCAAGCCTCTTTGGGCCTATATTACATTGATACGTATACATGTGTTTAACGTGTGATTTGTGCATATCAAAAGACATATCTCTCATGTTGTGAACTACTTCTAACAACTATAAAACCATCCCAATGTTATACATAGGAACTAAGAGGGTCTCATCTCAATAAGATGGGTTACTCAAGCCATGAATGAGGCCTTGTGCAGACTTTTCATGGAGGAAGAAGTCAAGATCACTATCTTCCCCATTAACCCCTCTAAGGCTCTAGGGTCTGATGGGCTAAATGGTAAGTTATATCACTTTGACTGGGAGCTTATCAAGCAGGATGTCATAGAAGCAGTTAGGTGGATTATCAATGGTGGTAGCCTAGTCCGATAAACCAATCACACCTTCATCAAACTGATTCCAAAGAACAAAGATGCCAAGTATATTATAGAATTCAGACCCATTTCTTGTTGTAATGTCTTATATAAATTCATTTCTAAGCTTCTTGCAGGTCCACGTAAAGAGATGTTGCCTCACATTATATCATACAAACAAAACATCTTTGTCAAAGACAATAAGTTGGTGTATAGTACTCTTCTTGATGCGTAGTTCCTTAGGCATGCATGAAGATATATTTTACTAAATCCTATGACTATGTGTGTTGTGAAGTTGTCTGGAAGATTATGTGAGGGTTGGGATTCGATGAAAGATGGATTGATCTTGAAGTAATTTGTTGAGACTACATCCTACTCTGTGCTTATTAATAGAACCCCTAAAGGTATGTTTACAAGTTCCAATGGCCTCAGGAAGGGATACCTACTCCCACCTCTTCTCTTCGCATTGGTAGTAGAATGTCTCACCAACCTTATTAAGGAGGCCGAAAAAAAGAGGAAGATTAAGTCGTTCACGATCAAAGGAATCAAGGTGAGATCTCATATTATCTCCACTGACGATGTGATGTTATTCTCTACTAGGCATGCCAACCGACTGAGAGAATAGAAGAAAGTATTGTTCAAGTTTGGGAAACTATTAGGACTCTACATCAATGACATCAAATCCATGATTTTTACCTCTCCAAGTCGTGTGATCCAAGGAGAGGTAGATTGAGAGCTGCCATTGGTATTCGAGGGGGAAGGCTACCTACAGTCTACCTAGGTGTGCCCATATATGGAGGGAAAGGAATGGATAAAGACTTTAAAATATGCCTTGATGAGTTGAGAACTAAGATAGAAAACTAGAGAACATTAAGATCTCCATGTTCGGTAGACTGGTTCTCACCAGGTTAATGTTCCAAAGCAAATTGAGATTATGGGGAGAAGTGTGTGACTTACCTTTCCCTGTTGTTGATAGCATGCGGAAAATCATTGCCAACTTCATATGGGGAGGCAAAAACCAAGGCGTAACATGGGATACAATTGTAAGACCTATCAATTATGGGGGCATAAACATCAAGGGACCTTAGGAGATTGCTCACAGCTTCCTTCTAAAGAGAGATGATAGATTCCTGCTTTACAAAGAGAACATATGGACAAAGTGGATGACACAAAGGTTTTTTCATGGTTTGATTGAGGTGGATAAATATTCTTCATGGGTATGGAGGAACCTTATCCAGGCCTAGATAGAGGTGAACCATCTCTATGATGTTGATGAAAATGGTGTTGCAGTGCTTGCTAACCAACACCCCACACCAGGGATTGACAACAACCTATAATATGATGTTATTTGGTTCAATCTTTTGTGGCAACCCTTACATACCCCCAAGTGGAGTGTACTAACCCAAAGATCCATTCAAGGAAAGCTACTTACTAGAGAATGGATGATTATATGGGGAATTTAGGTTGAGGCGAACTGTCTGCTTTGCCTTGATACATTGAAAAGTCATAATAATCTTATTCTAGAGTGCAAGTTTTCCAAGTATATCTATTCTATCATAAGTTTGAGGAATAGGTGGGGACCTAACACATTTGACTGCTTACTAGAATTTTTGACATGGATGAAGGGCAAACTTGTTGTTAAATGGAAGAGAGGTTACAGTGGAATTTATCTAACCATGTTTTGCTTCTTCATTTGGGAGGAAAGGAATGGTATGTACCATAAAAAAAAAAGAAGATAACTGAGGAGGACCTCCTTGTGTTGATTAGGAAGCACATACTTGTATTACTACGGCCAGGGGAAAGGCCTAATTAAAGGAATGTGTGACACAACTAAGTTATAATAGGAATTTTGTAGTTAAGAGCCCTTGTAAATTTTGTAAAGAGTTTTGATGATCGTTGTAATGTGTATAGCTCTGCTATACTTTCCTTTTGGAAATATATTTACCTATTTCCAAAAAAACATCTTGTTAGAATTTGGTTTATCTTTCTTTAATATTGCATCATATTCTTGCTTCTTGGACCTTAAAATTGAATTTTCAATGTACTGTAATTAGATGGATATTCCTTCCCACATCATCATCATATCTCTCTTTGAGTATTTCAAACATTTATTATACGAATCTTGTTAATACATCAATGTCCAGACGTGATTCATATAACTTTTCATACTTTCTTAACTTTTAATAATGTATCACATGGATCAACATTAAAAATTATTATTTACTATTGTCCACATCCATCGATACTCTTATAAAGAATATTGCATCATTCTTCAATCTTTTTTCTTACAATTTCATATATAGATCATACTCAAATTTATTAGGAAGTATCTTCGTAATCTATTAGATTCATTCATCTTTCTCATGTGAAATTTCGAACTTGGCTTGGGTCCCATATTTAACTATTTAAATGTTTCTCTTTCTTTGTTTTTTTTGTTTTGGATTTCCATGTTAAAACATATTATACTCCCAAATTGTCTTGGATTCTTTGTTAGGGAAGACAAAATAAGTACAATTAGCATTTCCATACAAGCTTATCCCAAATACTCAAATACTTGAATAGAATAGTTGAATATTGAGTTTAGTCAGTTTGAATATTATTCAAGTAATGTTCCACATCCATATTATTGTTTACACCTAGATCCCATTGTTCATGTAGACTCATCTAACCTTAGCTATGATACCAGATTATGGAGACATCTATTTTAAATAGAATAGATGCAACCATTAGAGAGAAACCCTAAATCTAATCTCAAATTGAGAAGGAAACACCTCATTCTTACATTAACACAATGTATAAGAAACTCATCTAATTTTTTTTACCTTTTCTTCATAAAACATGAGAAACAAATTCCACATCAAGATATTGACATGCTCAACTATCACAAATCTCGTTGAATGTCTTAAAGACAATTCATGTTTTCAAACTAACTTGTACTTTGATATACATCAACTTACATATATGAAGGAAATAGATTCAAACTACAACCCATCCCGAGAAAGAATGACTACATGGATTTTCTAACCTAGATTATTCTATTTACATTTTCTTTGTCACAACCTCACCTATGGATGGTGTTATACCTAAAACATTGTAAATAACATCATGAGACTCATAAAGATCCTTGTGAATGGATACCTCTCACTCAACCTAAGTGCATGCATCAGCATCAGATTAAGTATATTGGTCTTAAAGGAAACTATAAATATTGAAAAGTTGAATATGTTATTTTTCCATTTATATAATAATCCAATTAATGAAAATAATCTAAATATTGACAAGTTCATTTAGTTAATCAACTTCCAACTATTTTAACCATCATTGATAGTATATCAATGAAGAGATTATAAAATACTAATAATTTCAAAGTTACAATCATATTGCAGAAGTACCAAGTCAATATCTAAGCATTTAGAATAAAGGCAAAAAAACATAATCTTTGTGACACCCACCTAGCGGACCAGGAACATATCCTATAGTCATGAATCTGCAGTCCATGCAAGACATGTCTAACAAACAAGACTATTCATATGACAAGTAAATTAAAACTATAATCAGAGTGGATATGAAATCCCATCATCAACTCATTGTCAAAATTTAAGATCAGATTCTAAACAACACATATAAGAATATGGAAATAGATTACCTGTATAAAAGAATTATTAATTTCTACAACAAGAAACATATTCAACAATTTTAAAGTTATCAACTAGCATTAAAAGGAATGTAGAAATCATTTAAGTTACATTCTACATGACTTGCCATTTTTTATTCCTTAGTCCTAAAATTCTTTGGCTTGTGCCTCACCAAGTACAGGTCACCACACTTGATTCTCATGTCAACAACTCATTATCATTATCTTAGGGTTTAGTTGACCACCCTATCATATCAACAATAGACCTTAGTCCATCGCTGGGTTGGCTAAAGAGGATTAGGGCGTCATCTTAGATACACAAGATAGGAACAAACATAACCAAATGTCATATATCATCAAATTTCTCATGTTACACATATAAAATTTTATCAAAGTCTATTCCTCATGGACATTGACTTTCATAGTAGAGGTCTTATGGTTAGAGTCACAACATATGACTCACTCCTAAATTGTGGTGGTCTATCCTTTATGGCTGATTCATGCTTTAGAAATCCTTCTAATAGTTCTCAGATTAGTTCAAGGTGATCTATTTCATTTCCCCAGTATGGATAGTAGAGGAACTCATAGTGGTCAGAGAACTAACTAGATTCTTTCACCATTTCACTTGTTACTTAGTCCTCTACTCCTCTTTAAAAGAATTTATGTCATCATTTTCAATGTGTGTGTATTCTTGAGTGACTAGGTGACATGAATCAAATTAGTCTTAGCAAGAAGACATTTATTTATACAAGAATCATAATGGTATGAAATTTGCAACATATATGTTTTTTTCCATTTCCAAATCATTTTACATAAATTATCACCAGTGGGATATTATCTCGATATGTAGTCTCATTGTATAATATTTACCCTAAACAAGGGTTCTCAAATATAATCAATGCATTATAATTTAATACCAACATATTTCTCATCAACTCATTCCATATCACATTTTCATCAAGTATTCATAGAGACTTTAGGAACCAAAACAATATAATAGTCCAAACCTCTTGTATCATTCATCATTCTCAAAATCAGTTCAATATATGACATTTATGTATTAAATCCAATTTCAATATATATAATAAAATATCAATGCATAAATGTGCTTAACACACATAATAATCACCTTTTACTATCTATCATTCTTTAGTTAGGATTAGTATTAAACACATATATGAATCACTTGAATTCTATAAGAATAAAAAATTCTCATAATATGTGTATTATAAAATAGAATTACAAGCCAATTATACATTCTTATAAATCAATTCTCATCCTTTTAAATTAAATTAAACTATATTTATCAACATTACTTAATCCTTCATTTGAGATCAGTATTTATTATTATCACATAGCTCCTCATATTGTGGTTAGAGTTAGGTTCTTATATCATGTTAATTACATCATTAAAATCATCCATTCTTAATTCATTTAATGTACTATGCTTCTCTCTCATTGACACACATCAAAGTACAATTTTGGTACATTTCATGCAATCTGGATCAACCCACATGTAGTTAAAATAAATACAATATAGAGTTCATCATTCACACTTAATTAATTTTATCGATGATTAGTCATCACCATTCAGTTCACTCATGTCCATTTATGTTCTTGGATTTAGATGAGTGTACCATGTCATTGACTTCTAATAATATTTTGGTAATTAACGAAAGTCTTTCAGTTCCTTATAATACTACTTATTATAAGAAAATAGAATAGATTTAGGCTACTTCATATTACCTCTTAATTTCTAGTCATCTTCTCAAATCATTATTATGTGACTTGTATAAAAGACTTGCATTCATGTGAGGTTTACTCATTATGCAATAAATTATACTATAATAGATGCATCAGGCTTAGATCATATTAATAAGGCTTATTACCTTTAATTGAAATTATAGTACCTAAAATTGAACATTTCATCACAATTACAAGACTAAATATATGCTATATTTTATCCCTCATACTCATCTGAATACTAAATGTTTAGGGTTTCAAAGAATTCATATTATTTTAGTATATCATAATAACCTTATTATTCACTAACCACATCTAGGTGTATAGGGGTTCATTATGGAAATTCACAATAGATGGAAACCCATATTTACATTTTCACACAATCCATTCATCAATTATATGTATGCATCAATTTATAGGCTCATTTAAGTCGAATCATTCCCACAACAATAATTGTAAACATGGATATCTCCATCAAAACCCTCATATTGATCCCCATGTACATTCCATAAGTTATTATAGAAAATAATTGATAGTATTGTTGAGGAACTTATTCTTATTAAGTTTAGAGATGATCTATACATGTCAACTAAATTTTCATGTGTATCATTCATTAGGCTTATTTTAGGCATTATGAGCATGTGACATGGTAGTTCTTTGATAATAAATTTTGAAAACCCAATTTAAATACAAAGATCATAATGTTGAGCAAAATTCTGGTATTGTATCTCCTCTTTCTACCGATGCTTCCATTCCGGTAGTCTTCTTTTTGTTCTTCTCTACTTTTTGCACCTCTCATTTGATCTTTTTCCTTTCCCACCCTCCCATCCCTCATGTGTCTGTCTTTCCATGTGCGGGGGGTCATATTTCCCTTTTTCCACACCATCTACTCACTCTCATCATATTTGGTGTGCGGGGGGGGATAGAGGAAAGAGAAAGATAGAGAGGAGGGTATGAAGAAAACATGAGAGAGAGGATATGAGGAGAGGATATGAGGAGACAGACTTGAGATGAGATGAGATAAGATGATATATTCCATGCTATCTTCATGGAGCTTCGTATTGTTCAGCACATCTGGTTCCTTGATGTCTTTGTGGCACGTCATTCCCACTTAGCATCACATTACTTTTCAGACAACATTGAAGGATCTCACAGTTGCAGCATTGACACCAAGACTCCCACGTTCATACTGCATTATGTACGCCAGGATAAGATCTTTCTGCGCATATTCCGGCCTCTAGTCCCTTTGGCGTTGATGACGTTCCAGTTGATCATCCGTGCGGCGTTGATGGTCTTCCATTTGGTTGCTTCTTCATCCTCGAAGCCTGTCTTCTTCAAGCCTGTGCCAAAATTGTATCTGCAAGGATTCATCCAGAGTGATCTTCACCGAGTTACTTCGTCACATCTTCTCCGAGTTGCATATGCTACTTCTGTGTTGAGACGCCACCTCAGCACCTCTCCAGCGTGTTCGTGACATGTTATGCACGTCGGTGGTCATCTGCGCTGATTCTAGTTGACTACACTTCTCAGACAATTCAGAGACATTTCCACTGCTACATCGACACTGTGCCTCTGCGTTTGTGCCACGTTATGTACGTGTCATGTGTTAAGTATGCTTATTCCATTACACATTCCTCTCTAGTGAAGACAACGTAGTTGTGGTATTTATGATTGTCTGCTTCAGATGTTTTTCATTCCAGATGCACTTCAAGAGAAAGACCCTTTTCAAAGCTCGAGCTTCTCCAACCTACAGAACACATCTCAAAGAGGCGTCATCATATCTTTTCAGTTTGAAATTATTGTTTAAGGGGGAGTAATAATTTTGTATGGTGAGTGACATATCTATCTTTCATTTGTCATTTATTTCTTATCATCCAATTAAGTCATGTAACTCCAAGCTTGGACATGCGTTCACCCATGCTCCAGCTTGAGGGGGAGTGTTAGAATATAGTCTATTTTTTTTTGAATCAGGGATGAGGAACCCCAAGGGCCCCCCTGCCATTCATTACTCGGCTAAATCAGCCGTAACCACGTCTAAAAAGCAAGAAGGAAAGGAATTGGTAAAAAACAGACTAGAACCATGGTTTAAAATTTCGGTCGAAATTGCGAAATTTCAGTTTCGACCACTACCAGACATCGAAATGGACCGGTCCGAATAGCCGAAATTTTGATTTTTTTTATTGCATTATAATTTTTTAAAAATATCTTAAAAATCCTAAATAAATGTGGGAGACCCCCCTAAGTTAATTCAATCCAAAATATAAGATCTAACATGTTATTACATAAGAATATATGTCTGTATACATTGCATCATCGAAATCCTGATCGAAACAGTTTTGTGTATTTTCACTCAAAAATGTAGGAGCCCCCTACCCTATACCAACATATGATATTATTGTATAATTAGGTGTATTTATGTATATAGATCATCATGGTACAAAATTATGACTAAATTCCTTTATTTGGTCATCGAAAACGTCAAAATTTGCATCGAAATCTTATGTCAAAAAAGAGTAAAATATCGATATTTCGGTCGAAATTTTGGTAAATTTCTGTTTCTGGACCAACCGAAACGACATCAAAATCGACATTTTAAACATGGACTAGAACTACTGTTATTACGCATAAGGTTCGCAGCTGTATGAGATGCTCTATTAGAACTGCGTTTACTAAACGAAAAGGAAAAGAACTCAAAACAAGAACTAAGTCTTCTAATGTCGACCACGATAGCCCCAACATAGTCTCTTCGCTTCACAACAGAGTCATAAGCCTGCACCACCATTTGCGCCTCACACTCGACAGTGATCCTTCTGTAATCAAGTTTCCGAGCCCACTCCACCGCCTTCCTCACGCCTAAAGCTTTTGCCTCCGCCACCTGTTAGGTCGGACCCAGTTTAAAGCCCCCCATCGCTTGAACCCTTCCAGTCCAACACCTTGCCACACATCCTACCGCTGCTCGTCCATCCTCGCCTCTGGAGATATCAACATTGATCTTGATGATCCCCCGCTCCGGCTTAGTCCATCTCTGTGAACGCGTTCCCCTTCCGACATCTGCTGTTATCTCTGACGATGGTTCATGCGCCCTGTGATCCTTGATCATTGTCGTCGCTTGTACAAAGAGATTGTGTGTCCCTGTATGCTACTCGCTGAACATGCGTTCGTTTCTGCTCCTCCAGATCACCCACATCGCTGCCACCAGCTCATCTCTTACCGATGACGGCTCTACGTCCAGGATCCGCTCCACCGTGGTGGAAACGTCTCCGCCTTGCACTTCATCCACTATCCGTCTTATCGGCCCGCTTTTAGCATCCCATAGCTCAGTAGCATTAGGACAACGAAACAGCATATGGGGAATACTCTCCACCTCCGAGGAGCACAGGTTGCACCTGTCATTCTCTACACAATGTCTGTCGTAGAGTTTGCCCATCATTGCAAGGACACATGTAGAAACTCTCCATAAAAAATGTGCTACCTTTGGGACCCAACCTGAGTGCCATATCTTCCTCCATAGGTGTTGTCCAACCCCCTCCGCATGCTGTCTTGCCTCCTCCCTTCCCATCAGGCCCAGCCAGTACGCCGACCTGACTGTGAAAGTTCCTTTCGGTGCTGGCCACCATCTGCAGGAGTCCATGGTATTCGTAGTACATAGAGGGATCGCACAAATGCGAGTCACGTACTCCTCAGGAAAATACTGTTGTATGATTGTTCTATCCCACTGTTCCCCCTCAATCATCATAAGCTCCTTTACCATGGTTGGTTCACCCTCCTCTCTCCCATGTAGCCACCTCAACTCTCTGTCTTCTCCTGGAAGCCAGAGGTCATCCCAGATCCGGACTTCCTCACCTCTACCTTTTATCCACTCCGTCCCTTCCTTGAGCAGCACTTTTGCCCCCACAAACTACGCCATGTATAACTGGGGTTATACCCCCTGTGGGCTTCCCAAATAGTTGTCCTCGGAAAATATCTCGCTTTGATCACCCTTGCTGCCAAAGATGACAGATTCGTAGCCAAACACCAGAGTTGTTTTGCGAGAAGAGCCTGATTGAATACTTGGAGGTCCCTAAATCCTAGGCCCCCCATTCTTTTAGGCAAGCACAATTTACTCCAGCGGATCCAAGTTATTTTCCTTTCATTATTCTTGGCTCCCCACCATGCTTTGAATTTCGTCAATGCACCCACTCGGAAGCTGGAAGATGTTCATCACGTAGGTAGGTATTTCTTGAGCCACCGCCTTGATAAGCACCTCTTTCCCTGCTTTTGATAGGAGTTTTTCCGTCCATCCTTGTAACTTTTTCCAAACTCTTTCCTTTATGTAGCTGAAGACGTGCTTTTTGGACCTGCCAACTGCCGCTGGCAACCCCAAGTATTTAGCATGCCTATCCACTTCCCTCACCTTCAGAAGATCTTTTAATTCCGCTCTCCTTGTTGGTGACGTTCCTTTACTGAAGACCACTTCTGACTTAGATAGATTTATTCTTTGGCCCGAAGCTTGTTCATATTGGCTGATAATCTCAACAATTTTCAAGTATTCCGCAGAAGTTGCTCTCACAAAGAGTATAGTGTCATCTGCAAAAAATAGATGTGAAATACAAGGGGCCTCTCTACATGGCTTTACACCATGTAGCAGGCCGTCACGTGCAGCAAAAAGGAGGGATGTAGAAAAAGCCTCAGCACACAAAATGAAAAGGCAAGGAGAGATGGGGTCACCCTGTCGCAGTCCACGAGAAGACTTGAGCTCTCTAGTCCTGTCTCCATTCACGACAAAGGTGTGCTTAACGGATGTGATGCAATCACTAACTCTGTCCCTCCACCAAACTCCAAAACCCAATTTACCCATGACATGCAATAAGAACTTCCATTCGACTCTGTCGTAAGCTTTAGACATATCTAGCTTCATTGTAATGCTTCCCTTCTTCCCTCCCTTTCCCCCTTTCATGGCATGGAAGAGCTCATAAGAAATAAGAGCATTATATGTTATCATTCTCCCCGGTATGAAAGCACTTTGGTTTTCCGATACCATCTCATTCATAAACGGTTTCAGTCTATTTGCAATAACCTTTGAAGCCAGTTTATATATCACATTGCAGAGGCTAATAGGCCTAAACTCACTTACCTCAGTAGGTTTCTCAATCTTGGGAATAAGCACAATGAGAGTTTCATTCAGGTCCCCCATACTGTACTCCCCCCGCCACCATCCTTTAATATAGCTAGCCACATCCTTCCCCACAATGTGCCAGTATTTTTGATAAAACATGGCTTTCATTCCGTCCGGGCCCGGAGCCTTATTCGGATGCATCTGGTCTAAGGCAGCTCGAATTTCCACATCCTCGATGTCCCTTTCCAGAAGGTCATTTTGTGCGGTGTTAATCCTTCTTTCTATCCCCTGCGTTGCCCGTTCAAACTCCGACGGGTTGCTGGATTTGAACAGATCTTCAATAAAATTCATAATGATGTTTTTGACCTCCTCCTCCGCAGTCCAATCACCCCGTGCATTCTTCAACCCCGTGATTCGATTCCTTTCCTTCCTATTTGTTGCTTTCCGGTGAAAATAAGCAGTATTTTTGTCCCCTTCTTTCATTTCTTTAACCCGTGCTCTTGCGCACAAATAGGACTCATTTTTCCTGAGCCAATATTGTAGTTCCTGTGAAGTTTCATCTGCTTGCCGTAGTCGTTCTGCATCCGGTGGTGCAGCTTGTATCCTGGTAAGTGCAGCCTCTAATTGTTTTATTTTTTCTCTTCTTTGCCCAAACTTCATGGTAGCCCATTCATGCAAGTATTTTCCACACCGTTTTAGCCTGCCCTTGATACTGCATCCTCCTCCTGCCACCCACGCTTCATTGACAACATCATTACATTCCTCCTCTCCCACCCACATAGGCTCGAACATGAAGGATCTCTCTCTTTTATTCCGCTGTGTCCTCCTATCACCAGCTATCAGAACAATTGGGGCATGATCGGATTCATAAACAGGGAGATGTAAGACCTTGCAGAAATTGTATAGGCCCCTCCACTCCAAATCAGATAAGAACCTGTCCATCCTTTCTTGCACATGAGTTGTTGCCGTCAAACCCCTGCGCCAAGTAAAACCCCTGCGCCAAGTAAAAGTATTCCCAACAAAACCCAGGTCCGTCAAAGCATAGTCATCCATAGCATCCCGGAAATTCTGCATGTATTTTTCCTCGCGTGGAGGACCTCCTTTCTTCTCTGAGTTTGATGTGATCTCGTTGAAGTCTCCAAAGAAAATAACCGGTTCCTCTGCTTCAGCTTTTAGCTCTTTCATTAGATCCCACGTCTTGCCCTTTTGTTGTTGATCTACCCAGCCGTATATACCAATAGCTCTCCACTTCCTCGTGCCTTGCCTATCAGAAACGAGACATGCCACGTGCCGTTGAGAATAACTCAGCATCTCCACCTCTGTCTCCCTCCACCAGAGACCCAAACTGTGACGACCCCAATTTCTATATACTTTCCATAATGACATAAACAGATATGCGTGCACTCATATCTTATAAATGTCAAAAGGGAAAATACAAGAAATTAGTGAAGTCAACTAAAACCAGAGATATGCCAAGATCTAGTTCACAAACAACAATTAATAGCCACAATAACCTCCATTCATTGAGAATAAATAAATTCATACATAACTTATTCGAATGGAGAGAAGAGATATAAATAGTTCTAAAGAAATAATAGAGATACATAGGATATTATCATCCTCAAAGTATTGGAAAGGGAAAAACTACATCTATCATGAAATAGATAAGAAGAACAGAAATCTATCTAATATATCCTCCTTGCTCATTTATTATGCCTTCAGGTTCTTTGATCATCTCTTTTACTCCATTGTTTCACAAGTTCTTTGTACCTAAAAATACGGGAAACAAAACACGAGTCAAAAGAGTACGTGGTAGAAAAAGATACTATAGTATGATTGCATAAGAAAAGTAACTTTTGAAATCAAAACGAGATAAGAAGAAATCATATTCTTTAAGCGAAGCGATAATCAGGTAAACATTTCTTTTAACATGTCATTTGATGCGATTGTACTACTTCAAGCACCTTTTCAACATACATCTAATGTGGGCCATATAGAAGAGAAAGAGAGGGATACATACATCTACCATGGGCCAGATTTCATACATCCATGTTAGGCACATAAATCCAACATTAGGCAGTGCATGTAGCTACAATCCATCTAACCTTTCATCTTATATTTAGAGTTTTTGTCGGCAAAGGAAAATACACTATATTGTTTCATCCAAGCACATTTATAAAGTAGTTGCATCCAACTACAATACTTTTAACAACCATGGAAAACTAGTCATATACTTATAACCACGTACCGTCTAGCAGATCTGATCCTCACAGGTTCCTAGATCAAGGGTTGAGAGAAGATCCTCCTGAAATATGAGTAACCCTATGTTACAATATGTCTTTATCATTTCTTATAACTTTAGAGTTTAGATCATTAGGGTTTAGATCCTTAGGATTTAGATCATTGGATTGGGATCATTAGAGTCATCATTAGGGTACTCCTGATCCTTGAGATCAGAGTTGACCAAAGGAGGTTGATTAATCAAGTTCTTAAAGAGATCTTAGAAGATTAGGGTTTGATATGATGTTTTCAACAAATATTGAAATAAGAAAGTCATATGGAAGAGTCTAGTTATGATCCTTGAAGATTTGATCATATTGGATTTAAGATTTCGAGATTCAGGGTTATTCTAACTCATGTCAGGGTCAAAGATCAAAAGATATCAACATTTGATTAAGATCATCCTAAAGATAATCATATAAAATTGATTAAAATGGGTTTAGATTACATTTTCGAACAGGAATGATCAACAGGGTCTGATCATATTTTATATGAATAGGTCTCATTTTTCTAATCAAAATGATATATTGTTTTGCTATTTTCTGATGATCCCACTATTTTCTATAATTAATTGAAAATCGACCAATTAGGAAATTTTAATAAGATAAATGAAAAATAAAAAAAGAAAAAGGATTGCTGGTCTTGCGGATCAGAAGAGGGATCCGGCTACGCGGATCCTCTCTTTAACCCGCGAGCCAGCCTCGGTCAGTCGGGTCAAGGATGGGGGGAAAAAGGACGTAAAGCCCCTTTTGGGCTTTGGTTGTCATAACGACAGGTTAGGGCATGTTAGTACTTCTGCCCCTTTAATTGCTTCCCTCGCGCGCGAGGCAGCAACGAGGATCGGGCAGTAGAGTAGAAGGGGGGGTGAAGAAACTCAGGCAGGTTAAGGGGTGTCTGGGAGTGTGAGGATGGGCGGAACGCATTCGCGAGGTCTTCCTGAGTCCAACGAACCCAAGAAGCTCGCCGGAGGTTAGCTACAACCCTGGTTTCGATGGCGGGATACTCTGAAAACGGAAAATGGGTTCCAAGTATTTACCTGCCCTCCGGCTGGATTGAGGGGTCACGAAGCTCCGCGTGGGGTTCGTGAAGTTGTTGGTCCACTTCCGGATGCTTGACGTACCCTGGACCTCGCTGACGATGGCAGCCTTGCGCGCAGCTCCGGCGGCTAGTCGACCCAGGCTCCTAGGCCTTCGTGGCTCCAACCGAAGGTGTAGGTCGTCTCACCGAGATCCCGAGATGGTGTGGGTGCGTTCAATTGAACGGAGAGGGCCACTGGAGGGTGGGCGAGATCGAAGTCGGGTGAGCAGGGGGTGCTCGAGGTGAGGGTGGTAGGGGCGTATTCCGTTGGAATTAGAGGTACGGGATGACGAAAGGAGGTTTGGCGGAGCTCTTGGGAGTGTTATATAGGCGCGAGGTGATGTATAGGGTAAACCCCTAATTCGTGCGCCGCCACCGGTGAGAGAAGCGAGGGAGTCGGGATCTGTTCTCTCTGATCCGAGGATGAGGGGAGGTCAAACTGGGGCTAGACGAGTTCGTCGCGGAGTTTCGAAGAGGTATGTTGGGTTAAAATTTCAAAACCGAGGGTGAGGTGGCGAGGTAGGCCGGGCCTCATCTCCTGCTGCCTCCCCGTCCTTTGCAGGAGGTAGGAGACGAAGTTTCCTCCTTCGGATCAGGGCTGATCCCCGGATCGCCCAATCTAACGGCTAGGAGGGTGGGGCGGGTTTCTTAGGTAGTGTGACAATTAAATCAACTTGATTTAATAAGAAACTTAGGTCTAAGTCTTTATGATCAAGAGAATAATACACAAAATTAAAATGGGCATAACTCCCAATTGGTTGACCCAATTGTTACCAAATTTTAGGGGCTTGCTAGTGAGGTCAAGGTGTACCTTGTGTACAAATGTAGTAGCAAAAATCGATCTGTAGATAGGTAAATTGAGCAATTGCCTCAAAGCATTAGTTTAGGTTATCAAGTAAACTAGGGTTTGTTTTTCTTTTTGCCAAAAGTGTCATTTTAAGCTTAGTCATGCAATGATTAAGTTGAGGGTAGTTTTGTCAACAATAAATTGAGAAAAGAAATAACAAGAGAGAGAAAATAAAGTAAAAACTCACTCCATCACATTCTCCCCTCCTTAAAAAGAATTTTGTCCTCAAAATTCAAGAAGCCTGAAAGAGATGTGGATACTTCCGCTCGACTTCAGACTTGAGCTCCCAGGTAGCATCGGTTCGATCATGGTGGCTCCAAAGAACTTTCACCATATCTATACTCCGATTTTTGCGAAGCTCCTTTGTCTTTAGATCGAGAATTCTGACTGGTGACTCAGCATATGACAGATCATCTTTCAGCTCGAGGTGCTCATGATTCAGAATGTGACTAAGATCTTTGACGTACGGCTTCAGATTGGATACGTGGAAGACATTGTGCATGGCACTGTACTGAGGTGGCAGAGAAAGACGATAGGCACATTCTCCAACCCTTTCAAGGATCTCAAAGGGTCCCACATAACGAGGACTGAGCTTTCCCTTATTCTTGGCTAAAGCTCGAATAGGTCGGATCTTCAGGAATACGTGATCACCTTCCTTGAACTGTCGTTCTCGTCGGTGAGCATCTGCATAAGATTTCTGCCTATCCTGTGCTCGCTTCATTCTTTGCTTAATCATTGCAACTTTGTCTGTATACAGCTGTATCTCCTCAGATTTCATCAAAGTGCGTTCTCCAACATCGTCCCAGTGTAACGGAGATCTGCATGGCCTGCCGTAGAGAGCTTCGTATGGTGGCATCCCAATGCTTGCCTGATAACTGTTATTATAGGCGAACTCAGCTAAAGGCAAGTAATAGTCCCATGAGCCTTCCCAATCGAGCACACAAGCTCATAGAAGATCTTCCAAAATATGTACAGTACGCTTTGACTGTCCATCC
Organism: Alisma plantago-aquatica; assembly: GCA_963693085.1. Classification (NCBI taxonomy): domain Eukaryota; kingdom Viridiplantae; phylum Streptophyta; class Magnoliopsida; order Alismatales; family Alismataceae; genus Alisma; species Alisma plantago-aquatica. The sequence goes on along the minus strand of OY856410.1, from coordinate 464,272,789 downwards.
GTCTGCGGGTGATAAGCTGTGCTGAAGTTCAACTTGGTGCCCAGCTCCTCTTGGACTTGCTTCCATAGCTTCGATGTAAACTTTGGATCCCTGTCTGAGACAATGGATGCTGGAATCCCATGCAGACGTACGATCTCTCGGATGTAGAGGTCAGCCAACTCAGAGACCTTCGCAGTAGTCTTCACAGGCAGAAAATGAGCTGACTTGGTGAGACGATCCACTATGACCCATTCAGCGTCGTACCCCTTCCTGGTCCTGGGCAACCCTACCACGAAATCCATGGTGATGTGTTCCCATTTCCATTCTGGAATCTCAAGGGGTTGTAGTAGACCGCCTGGTCTCTGATGTTCGACCTTGATCCTTTGACATGTCAAACACCTAGACACGAAATCAGCAATATCACGCTTCATGCCCCTCCACCAAAACTGACGTTGTAGGTCTTTGTACATCTTTGTCGTGCCTGGATGAACTGTGTACTTGGACCCATGTGCCTCATTTAGGATTGATGTCTTTACAGTTGACTGCTCAGGAACCCACATGCGATTCTTGTAACAGAGACCACCTTCAAGACCCACGGACAGATGCGTTTGTGGCCTCGACAGGAGAGAAGATAGCTCTGCAAGATCAGGACTAGCCTTTTGTGCCTCAAGAAGTTCGAAATGCAGGTTGGACGTGATGGAAATGTTATTAACATGCACACGATCAGACAGAAATTGCGGCTTCCAACCAACTAGGGTTTCCATATTTCTCCACTCAGGAACAGAAAGAGATGCACAAACTGCTCTTTTCCTACTAAGGGCATCAACGACTACGTTTGCCTTACTCAGGTGGTAGGCAATAGTGAAATCATAGTCCTTCAAGTACTCGATCCACCGACGCTGGCGCAGATTTAAGTCCTTCTGAGTCAGGATGTACTTAAGGCTCTTGTGATCGGTGAAGATATCGAATGTTGCCCCATACAAGTAGTGTCTCCAGATCTTAAGAGCATGAATTATTGCAGCCAATTCCAGGTCATGCGTAGGATAATTGAGCTCGTTAGGTTTTAGCTGACGAGATGCATATGCCACTACTTTGCCATTTTGCATAAGGACACAACCTAACCCATTCCTTGATGCGTCAGTGAAGATGATAAACCCTTCGTTCCCAGAGGGCAGAACAAGCACAGGAGCCGACGTCAACTTTTGCTTCAACAGCTGGAAACTGGATTCACATGTAGCTGACCAGATGAAGTACTCGTCCTTACGAGTGAGCTTTGTAAGAGGAAGTGCCACCTTAGAGAAATTAGGGATGAAACGTCGATAATATCCGGCCAGTCCCAAGAAACTCCAGATTTCTGAAGGATTATGAGGAGGTTGCCAATCAAGCACTGCAGAGACTTTGGCGGGATCAACAGAAATAGTGCCTCCAGAGATGACGTGTCCCAAAAACATGACTTTATCGATCCAGAACTCACATTTAGATAGCTTGCCATAGAACTTCTGGGTTCGTAAGATCTCGAGAACTGTCCTCAAGTGTTCCCGATGTTTCTCCACAGAATCAGAAAAGATCAGAATATCATCAATGAAGACAACCACAAAATCATCAAGATAGGGCTGGAAGACTTTGTTCATCAGATTCATGAAGACACCAGGTGCATTGGTCAACCCGAATGGCATCACTAGAAACTCATAGTGTCCATACTGAGTTCGGAAGGCTGTTTTAGAAATGTCGGAGTCTTTGACCTTCAGTTGATGGTAGCCAGAACGGAGATCAATTTTTGAGAAGACTTTAGCAGTGCGAAGCTGATCGAAGCGGTCATCAATGCGAGGGAGAGGATACTTGTTCTTAATAGTAGCCTGGTTCAACATGCGATAGTCGATACACATCCGCATAGAACCATCTTTCTTTCTCACAAGGAGAACAGGAGCACCCCAAGGGGAGACACTAGGGTGGATAAAACCTTTATCAAGGAGTTCTTGTAGTTGTTTCTTCAGCTCCATCAGCTCAGCAGGGGCCATCCTATACGGTGCCCTAGAAATCGGAGTGGTTCCAGGAAGAAGGTCTATAGAGAACTCTATGTCTCTGTCTGGAGGCAGCCCAGGAAGCTCCTCCGAGAATACATCAAGAAAATCACGTACCACCTCCAGTCTTTCTACAGGCCTGTGGGCAGGACTGGTCTCTGAGACAAATGCGAGGAAGACTTTACACCCTTTATTTACTAGCTTCTTAGCTTTGAGAGAAGAAATTATTATATTATTACAGAATCCGCTCCCCTTAGGTATCACCACAGGACGGTTATGAGGACGAGAAAGAAGTACCAACTTGTCCCTACAGTCAATTGTTGCATAATATTCATATAGCCAGTCCATTCCGAGAATAACACCAAAGTATTCCATAGACAAGAGGATAAATTCGAAAGGCAGGTCATGATTTTCAAATTTGAGAGGGAGAACATCAGTTTTCTGCAAGGTTGTGAGAATTCTGCCACTAGGAGTTGTCACATCCAAAATATACCCCAGATCCCTTATATTTAGATTTAACATGGATGCCAGATTTCGAGAAATGAATGTGTTTGTCGATCCAGAATCAAATAGTGCTCTAACAGGATGTCCATTCAAGAATACAATGCCTACATATGATAATTTCGAATTGTTAAGTAATTGAAGGCATTGAACGAGATATTGAATATATGAAAAAGATTTAAAGTTTACCTTCCACAAGCTGATTTGGATTTGCCCTAGCTTCTTCTGCTGTCACTGCAAAAACCCTGGCGTTGCGATGTCCCTGAGGGGGTGGAGCACCGGACGGATGCTTGCCAAGGACTGATGCATTGGGACACTTGGCAAGGAAATGTCCCTCTTTCTTGCAGTTGTAGCAGACGGGCTTGGTGTAGCGACAAGGTCCATCGTGTCCTCGTCCGCAGGTCTTGCACTTGTTGCGATAGTCCATCAGCTTGTTGTTCTTTGGACCTTTCCTTCCTGAACCTCCTCCCTTTCCTGATCCTTTATTGTGGCCGGGGTGGAACTTCTTGAACTTCTCCTCTTCAGTGGTGGTTAACCCCAGGTACCCCATGCTAGGTGGCTTCTGCAAACCCTGCTCTCTCTCCTGCTTAAGGGCCATATCTAGGGCTTCATCCAGGTTTTGAGGACGGGAGGCTATGACTAGGGTTTTTAACTGTGTGGTAAGACGGTCCACAAAGTGCTCAGTGAGACGCTCTTCAGTACGGATGGGGGCATAGCACTTCAAAAGCCTGAACTGTCTAGTGTAGTCGACCACTGACAGCTTGCCTTGCTTGAGCTCCATGTACATCACCTCCTTCCTCTTCCTTTCAGCTATGGGCATGAAACGGTCGGTGAATAGGGTTTTGAAGGCTTCCCAACCCATGGCATCCACCTCTCCTCCCCTATTCCCGCCATAATTCTCCCACCATATCCTAGCCCCTCCCTTAAGCATATGGGCTGCAAAGGTGACCTTCTTTTCTTCAGGGACTCCTAGGGTACGAAATCCGTTTTCCATGGACAGAAGCCAGGCTTCGGCCTTGTCCATCACTTCGGGTTGGTCTTCCCCCCAGAAGGAATCAGGGTTTAACTTGATGAAATCTATCACCGTTACTTCTCTTGCCCTAGGGTTACTGGGTTCTGTGATGGCTCGGTTGACTAGGGTTTCCATGAAGTCAAAAAGAGCCTTCTTCTGTTCTTCCCATCTCTCTTGGCCCGTAGGATCAGGATTTCCGGAGGTTTCAGGGTCCTTCCTTTTGTGAGAGTAAGATTCCTCAGAGGATCTTGAGTTTCTGGTTTTTGGAGGCATCCTGAAATTAATTAAACAAATCAGGGTTTATCTCTCAAAAGTTTCATTATTATCATCATTATCATGATTATCATTTTCATTTTTTTTTTCTCATTATTAAAGTTCTTAATGTTACAATTTGCGGAGGATATCCTAAGATGGTTCTTATAAGTCAATCCTTAAGACTTGTCTAAATAGAGAGACATTTTCTTAGCCTTATAAGGTGAGAAGGAAATTTCAAGGTCGAGATGAGAGGGAAATATTCCTAGAGAAAGAGGTAAGAGGGAATTTTCTAGAGATGAGAGGGTCCTAAATAGGATAATCCCAAAAGTAGGGGAACTTAGAGTATCAGCCAGGTAGACTCACACTGCCTTATAGGTAGCCTCGTGATTGCCAAGCAAAGTGGCTCGGAGACTTTAGCCAGACCTTAGGTAGATGCTATCCTAGTCACCTCAACCCTTAGTATCCCAAACTCAAGGACTACCCTAGACTCACAATAGAGTGAATGGGTTCATGTGACTATGTTGTGTGAACCTTGGCTCTGATACCAACTGTGACGACCCCAATTTCTATATACTTTCCATAATGACATAAACATATATGCGTGCACTCATATCTTATAAATGTCAAAAGGGAAAATACAAGAAATTAGTGAAGTCAACTAAAACCAGAGATATGCCAAGATCTAGTTCACAAACAACAATTAATAGCCACAATAACCACCATTCATTGAGAATAAATAAAGTCATACATAACTTATTCAAATGGAGAGAAGAGATATAAATAGTTCTAAAGAAATAATAGAGATACATAGGATATTATCATCCTCAAAGTACTGGAAAGGGAAAAACTACATCTATCATGAAATAGATAAGAAGAACAGAAATCTATCTAATATATCCTCCTTGCTCATTTATTATGCCTTCAAGTTCTTTGATCATCTCTTTTACTCCATTGTTTCACAAGTTCTTTGTACCTAAAAATACGGGAAACAAAACACGAGTCAAAAGAGTACGTGGTAGAAAAAGATACTATAGTATGATTGCATAAGAAAAGTAACTTTTGAAATCAAAACGAGATAAGAAGAAATCATATTCTTTAAGCGAAGCGATAATCAGGTAAACATTTCTTTTAACATGTCATTCGATGCGAGTTCAAGCACCTTTTCAACATACATCTAATGTGGGCAATATAGAAGAGAAAGAGAGGGATACATACATCTAACATGGGCCAGATTTCATACATCCATGTTAGGCACATACATCCAACATTAGGCAGTGCATGTAGCTACAATCCGTCTAACCTTTCATCTTATATTTAGAGTTTTTGTCGGTAAAGGAAAATACACTATAGTGTTTCATCCAAGCACATTTATAAAGTAGTTGCATCCAAGTACAATACTTTTAACAACCATGGAAAACTAGTCATATACTTATAACCACGTACCTTCTAGCAGATCTGATCCTCACAGGTTCCTAGATCAAGGGTTGAGAGAAGATCCTCCTGAAATATGAGTAACCCTATGTTACAATATGTCTTTATCATTTCTTATAACTTTAGAGTTTAGATCATTAGGGTTTAGATCCTTAGGATTTAGATCATTGGATTGGGATCATTAGAGTCATCATTAGGGTACTCCTGATCCTTGAGATCAGAGTTGACCAAAGGAGGTTGATTAATCAAGTTATTAAAGAGATCTTAGAAGATTAGGGTTTGATATGATGTTTTCAACAAATATTGAAATAAGAAAGTCATATGGAAGAGTCTAGTTATGATCCTTGAAGATTTGATCATATTGGATTTAAGATTTCGAGATTCAGGGTTATTCTAACTCATGTCAGGATCAAAGATCAAAAGATATCAACATTTGATTAAGATCATCCTAAAGATAATCATATAACATTGATTAAAATGGGTTTAGATTACATTTTCGAACATGAATGATCAACACGGTCTGATCATATTTTATATGAATAGGTCTCATTTTTTTCTGATCAAAATGATACATAGTTTTGCTATTTTCTGATGATCCTACTATTTTCTATAATTAATTGAAAATCGACCAATTAGGAAATTTTAATAAGATAAATGAAAAATAAAAAAAGAAAAAGGATTGCTGGTCTCGCGGATCAGAAGAGGGATCCGGCTACGCGGATCCTCTCTTTAACCCGCGAGCCAGCCTCGGTCAGCCGGGTCAAGGATGGGGGGAAAAAGGACGTAAATGCCCCTTTTGGGCTTTGGTTGTCATAACGACAGGTTAGGGCAGGTTAGTACTTCTGCCCCTTTGATTGCTTCCCTCTCGCGCGAGGCAGCAACGAGGATCGGGCAGTAGAGAAGAAGGGGGGGGTGAAGAAGCTCAGGCAGGTTAGGGGGTGTCTGGGAGTGTGAGGATGGGCGGAACGCATTCGCGAGGTCTTCCTGAGTCCAACGAACCCAAGAAGCTCGCCGGAGGTTAGCTACAACCCTGGTTTCGATGGCGGGATACTCTGAAAATGGAAAATGGGTTCCAGGTATTTACCTACCCTCCGGCTGGATTGAGGGGTCACGAAGCTCCGCGTGGGGTTCGTGAAGTTGTTGGTCCACTTCCGGATGCTCGACGTACCCTGGACCTCGCCGACGATGGCAGCCTTGCGCGCAGCTCCGGCGGCTAGTCGACCCAGGCTCCTAGGCCTTCGTGGCTCCAACCGAAGGTGTAGGTCGTCTCGCTGAGATCCCGAGATGGTGTGGGTGCGTTCAATTGAACGGAGAGGGCCACTGGAGGGTGGGCGAGATTGAAGTCGGGTGAGCAGGGGGTGCTCGAGGTGAGGGTGGTAGGGGCGTATTCCGTTGGAATTAGAGGTACGGGATGACGAAAGGAGGTTTGGCGGAGCTCTTGGGAGTGTTATATAGGCGTGAGGTGATGTATAGGGTAAACCCCTAATTCGTGCGCCGCCACCGGTGAGAGCAGCGAGGGAGTCGGGATCTGTTCTCTCTGATCCGAGGATGAGGGGAGGTCAAACTGGGGCTAGACGAGTTCGTCGCGGAGTTTCGAAGAGGTCTGTTGGGTTAAAATTTCAAAACCGAGGGTGAGGTGGCGAGGTAGGCCGGGCCTCATCTCCTGTTGCCTCCCCGTCCTTTGCGGGAGGTAGGAGACGAAGTCTCCTCCTTCGGATCAGGGCTGATCCCCGGATCGCCCAATCTAACGGCTAGGAGGGTGGGGCGGGTTTCTTAGGTAGTGTGACAATTAAATCAACTTGATTTAATAAGAAACTTAGGTCTAAGTCTTTATGATCAAGAGAATAATACACGAAATTAAAATGGGCATAACTCCCAATTGGTTGACCCAATTGTTACCAAATTTTAGGGGCTTGCTAGTGAGGTCAAGGTGTACCTTGTGTACAAATTTGGTAGCAAAAATCGATTTGTAGATAGGTAAATTGAGCAATTGCCTCAAAGCATTAGTTTAGGTTATCAAGTAAACTAGGGTTTGTTTTTCTTTTTGCCAAAAGTGTCATTTTAAGCTTAGTCCTGCAATGATTAAGTTGAGGGTAGTTTTGTCAACAATAAATTGAGAAAAGAAATAACAAGAGAGAGAAAATAAAGTAAAAACTCACTCCATCACATTCTCCCCTCCTTAAAAAGAATTTTGTCCTCAAAATTCAAGAAGCCTGAAAGAGAAGTGGATACTTCCGCTCGACTTCAGACTTGAGCTCCCAGGTAGCATCGGTTGGATCATGGTGGCTCCAGAGAACTTTCACCATATCTATACTCCGATTGTTGCGGAGCTCCTTTGTCTTTAGATCGAGAATTCTGACTGGTGACTCAGCATATGACAGATCATCTTTCAGCTCGAGGTGCTCATGATTCAGAATGTGACTAAGATCTTTGATGTACGGCTTCAGATTGGATACGTGGAAGACATTGTGCATGGCACTGTACTGAGGTGGCAAAGCAAGATGATAGGCACATTCTCCAACCCTTTCAAGGATCTCAAAGGGTCCCACATAACGAGGACTGAGCTTTCCCTTATTCTTGGCTAAAGCTCGAATAGGTCGGATCTTCAGGAATACATGATCACCTTCCTTGAACTGTCGTTCTCGTCGGTGAGCATCTGCATAAGATTTCTGCCTATCCTGTGCTCGCTTCATTCTTTGCTTAATCAGTGCAACTTTGTCTGTATACAGCTGTATCTGCTCGGATTTCATCAAAGTGTGTTCTTCAACATCGTCCCAGTGTAACGGAGATCTGCATGGCCTGCCGTAGAGAGCTTCGTATGGTGGCATCCCAATGCTTGCCTGATAACTGTTATTATAGGCGAACTCAGCTAAAGGCAAGTAATAGTCCCATGAGCCTTCCCAATCGAGCACACAAGCTCATAGAAGATCTTCCAAAATATGTACGGTACGCTCTGACTGTCCGTCCGTCTGCGGGTGATAAGTTGTGCTGAAGTTCAACTTGGTGCCCAGCTCCTCTTGGACTTGCTTCCACAGCTTCGATGTAAACTTTGGATCCCTGTCCGAGACAATGGATGCTGGTATCCCATGCAGACGTACGATCTCTCGGATGTAGAGGTCAGCCAACTCAGAGACCTTCGCAGTAGTCTTCACAGGCAGAAAATGAGCTGACTTGGTGAGACGATCCACTATGACCCATGCAGCGTCGTACCCCTTCCTGGTCCTGGGCAACCCTACCACGAAATCCATGGTGATGTGTTCCCATTTCCATTCTGGAATCTCAAGGGGTTGTAGTAGACCGCCTGGTCTCTGATGTTCAGCCTTGATCCTTTGACATGTCAAACACCTAGACACGAAATCGGCAATATCACGCTTCATGCCCCTCCACCAAAACGGACGTTGTAGGTCTTTGTACATCTTTGTCGTGCCTGGATGAACTGTGTACTTGGACCCATGTGCCTCATTTAGGATTGATGTCTTTACAGTTGACTGCTCAGGAACCCACATGCGATTCTTGTAACGGAGACCACCTTCAAGACCCACAGACAGATGCGTTTGTGGCCTCGACAGGATAGAAGATAGCTCTACAAGATCAGGACTAGCCTTTTGTGCCTCAAGAAGTTCGAAATGAAGATTGGACGTGATGGAAATGTTATTAACATGCACACGATCAGACAGAAATTGCGGCTTCCAACCAACTAGGGTTTCCATATTTCTCCACTCAGGAACAGAAAGAGATGCACAAACTGCTCTTTTCCTACTAAGGGCATCAACGACTACGTTTGCCTTACCCGGGTGGTAGGCAATAGTGAAATCATAGTCCTTCAAGTACTCGATCCACCGACGCTGGCGCAGATTTAAGTCCTTCTGAGTCAGGATGTACTTAAGGCTCTTGTGATCAGTGAAGATATCGAATGTTGCCCCATACAAGTAGTGTCTCCAGATCTTAAGAGCATGAATTATTGCAGCCAATTCCAGGTCATGCGTAGGATAATTGAGCTCGTTAGGTTTTAGCTGACGAGATGCTATTGCCACTACTTTGCCATTTTGCATAAGGACACAACCTAACCCATTCCTTGATGCGTCAGTGAAGATGACAAACCCTTCGTTCCCAGAGGGTAGAACAAGCACAGGAGCCGACGTCAACTTTTGCTTCAACAGCTGGAAACTAAATTCACATGTAGCTGACCAGATGAAGTACTCGCCCTTACGAGTGAGCTTTGTAAGAGGAAGTGCCACCTTAGAGAAATTAGGGATGAAACGTCGATAATATCCGGCCAGTCCCAAGAAACTCCGGATTTCTAAAGGATTACGAGGAGGTTGCCAATCAAGCACTGCAGAGACTTTGGCGGGATCAACAGAAATAGTGCCTCCAGAGATGACGTGTCCCAAAAACATGACTTTATCGATCCAGAACTCACATTTAGATAGCTTGCCATAGAACTTCTGGGTTCGTAAGATCTCAAGAACTGTCCTCAAGTGTTCCCGATGTTTCTCCACAGAATCAGAAAAGATCAGAATATCATCAATGAAGACAACCACGAAATCATCAAGATAGGGCTGGAAGACTTTGTTCATCAGATTCATGAAGACACCAGGTGCATTGGTCAACCCGAATGGCATCACTAGAAACTCATAGTGTCCATACCGAGTTCGGAAGGCTGTTTTAGAAATGTCGGAGTCTTTGACCTTCAGTTGATGGTAGCCAGAACGGAGATCAATTTTTGAGAAGACTTTAGCAGTGCGAAGCTGATCGAAGAGGTCATCAATGCGAGGGAGAGGATACTTGTTCTTAATAGTAGCCTGGTTCAACATGCGATAGTCGATACACATCCGCATAGAACCATCTTTCTTTCTCACAAGGAGAACAGGAGCACCCCAAGGGGAGACACTAGGGTGGATAAAACCTTTATCAAGGAGTTCTTGTAGTTGTTTCTTCAGCTCCATCAGCTCAGCAGGGGCCATCCTATACGGTGCCCTAGAAATCAGAGTGGTTCCAGGAAGAAGGTCTATAGGGAACTCTATGTCTCTGTCTGGAGGCAGCCCAGGAAGCTCCTCCGGGAATACATCAAGAAAATCACGTACCACCTCCAGTCTTTCTACAGGCCTGTGGGCAGGACTGGTCTCTGAGGCAAATGCGAGGAAGACTTTACACCCTTTATTTATTAGCTTCTTAGCTTTGAGAGAAGAAATTATTATATTATTACAGAATCCGCTCCCCTTAGGTATCACCACAGGACAGTTATGAGGACGAGAAAGAAGTACCAACTTGTCCCTACAGTCAATTGTTGCATAATATTCATATAGCCAGTCCATTCCGAGAATAACACCAAAGTATTCCATAGACAGGAGGATAAATTCGAAAGGCAGGTCATGATTTTCAAATTTGAGAGGGAGAACATCAGTTTTCTGCAAGGTTGTGAGAATTCTGCCACTAGGAGTTGTCACATCCAAAATATACCCCAGATCCCTTATATTTAGATTTAACATGGATGCCAGATTTTGAGAAATGAATGTGTTTGTCGATCCAGAATCAAATAGTGCTCTAACAGGATGTCCATTCAAGAATACAATGCCTACATATGATAATTTCGAATTGTTAAGTAATTGAAGGCATTGAACGAGATATTGAATATATGAAAAAGATTTAAAGTTTACCTTCCACAAGCTGATTTGGATTTGCCCTAGCTTCTTCTGCTGTCACTGCAAAAACCCTGGCGTTGTGATGTCCCTGAGGGGGTGGAGCACCGGACGGATGCTTGCCAAGGACTGATGCATTGGGACACTTGGCAAGGAAATGTCCCTCTTTCTTGCAGTTGTAGCAGACAGGCTTGGTGTAGCGACAAGGTCCATCGTGTCCTCGTCCGCAGGTCTTGCACTTGTTGCGATAGTCCATCAGCTTGTTGTTCTTTGGACCTTTCCTTCCTGAACCTCCTCCCTTTCCTGATCCTTTATTGTGGCCGGGGTGGAACTTCTTGAACTTCTCCTCTTCAGTGGTGGTTAACCCCAGGTACCCCATGCTAGGTGGCTTCTGCAAACCCTGCTCTCTCTCCTGCTTAAGGGCCATATCTAGGGCTTCATCCAGGTTTTGAGGACGGGAGGCTATGACTAGGGTTTTTAACTGTGTGGTAAGACGGTCCACAAAGTGCTCAGTGAGACGCTCTTCAGTACGGATGGGGGCATAGCACTTCAAAAGCCTGAACTGTCTAGTGTAGTCGACCACTGACAGCTTGCCTTGCTTGAGCTCCATGTACATCACCTCCTTCCTCTTCCTTTCAGCTATGGGCATGAAACGGTCGGTGAATAGGGTTTTGAAGGCTTCCCAACCCATGGCATCCACCTCTCCTCCCCTATTCCCGCCATAATTCTCCCACCATATCCTAGCCCCTCCCTTAAGCATATGGGCTGCAAAGGTGACCTTCTTTTCTTCAGGGACTCCTAGGGTACGAAATCCGTTTTCCATGGACAGAAGCCAGGCTTCGGCCTTGTCCATCACTTCGGGTTGGTCTTCCCCCCAGAAGGAATCAGGGTTTAACTTGATGAAATCTATCACCGTTACTTCTCTTGCCCTAGGGTTACTGGGTTCTGTGATGGCTCGGTTGACTAGGGTTTCCATGAAGTCAAAAAGAGCCTTCTTCTGTTCTTCCCATCTCTCTTGGCCCGTAGGATCAGGATTTCCGGAGGTTTCAGGGTCCTTCCTTTTGTGAGAGTAAGATTCCTCAGAGGATCTTGAGTTTCTGGTTTTTGGAGGCATCCTGAAATTAATTAAACAAATCAGGGTTTATCTCTCAAAAGTTTCATTATTATCATCATTATCATGATTATCATTTCAATTATCATTTTCATTTTTTTTTCTCATTATTAAAGTTCTTAATGTTACAATTTGCGGAGGATATCCTAAGACGGTTCTTATAAGTCAGTCCTTAAGACTTGTCTAAATAGAGAGACATTTTCTTAGCCTTATAAGGTGAGAAGGAAATTTCAAGGTCGAGATGAGAGGGAAATATTCCTAGAGAAAGAGGTAAGAGGGAATTTTCTAGAGATGAGAGGGTCTTAAATAGGATAATCCCAAAAGTAGGGGAACTTAGAGTATCGGCCAGGTAGACTCACACTGCCTTATAGGTAGCCTCGTGATTGCCAAGCAAAGTGGCTCGGAGACTTTAGCCAGACCTTAGGCATATGCTATCCTAGTCACCTCAACCCTTAGTATCCCAAACTCAAGGACTACCCTAGACTCACAATAGAGTGAATGGGTTCATGTGACTATGTTGTGTGAACCTTGGCTCTGATACCAACTGTGACGACCCCAATTTCTATATACTTTCCATAATGACATAAACATATATGCGTGCACTCATATCTTATAAATGTCAAAAGGGAAAATACAAGAAATTAGTGAAGTCAACTAAAACCAGAGATATGCCAAGATCTAGTTCACAAACAACAATTAATAGCCACAATAACCACCATTCATTGAGAATAAATAAAGTCATACATAACTTATTCGAATGGAGAGAAGAGATATAAATAGTTCTAAAGAAATAATAGAGATACATAGGATATTATCATCCTCAAAGTACTAGAAAGGGAAAAACTACATCTATCATGAAATAGATAAGAAGAACATAAATCTATCTAATATATCCTCCTTGCTCATTTATTATGCCTTCAGGTTCTTTGATCATCTCTTTTACTCCATTGTTTCACAAGTCTTTTGTACCTAAAAATACGGGAAACAAAACACGAGTCAAAAGAGTACGTGGTAGAAAAAGATACTATAGTATGATTGCATAAGAAAAGTAACTTTTGAAATCAAAACGAGATAAGAAGAAATCATATTCTTTAAGCGAAGCGATAATCAGGTAAACATTTCTTTTAACATGTCATTCGATGCGATTGTACTACTTCAAGCACCTTTTCAACATACATCTAATGTGGGCCATATAGAAGAGAAAGAGAGGGATACATACATCTAACATGGGCCATATTTCATACATCCATGTTAGGCACATACATCCAACATTAGGCAGTGCATGTAGCTACAATCCGTCTAACCTTTCATCTTATATTTAGAGTTTTTGTCGGTAAAGGAAAATACACTATAGTGTTTCATCCAAGCACATTTATAAAGTAGTTTCATCCAAGTACAATACTTTTAACAACCATGGAAAACTAGTCATATACTTATAACCACGTACCTTCTAGCAGATCTGATCCTCACAGGTTCCTAGATCAAGGGTTGAGAGAAGATCCTCCTGAAATATGAGTAACCCTATGTTACAATATGTCTTTATCATTTCTTATAACTTTAGAGTTTAGATCATTAGGGTTTAGATCCTTAGGATTTAGATCATTGGATTGGGATCATTAGAGTCATCATTAGGGTACTCCTGATCCTTGAGATCAGAGTTGACCAAAGGAGGTTGATTAATCAAGTTCTTAAAGAGATCTTAGAAGATTAGGGTTTGATATGATGTTTTCAACAAATATTGAAATAAGAAAGTCATATGGAAGAGTCTAGTTATGATCCTTGAAGATTTGATCATATTGGATTTAAGATTTCGAGATTCAGGGTTATTCTAACTCATGTCAGGATCAAAGATCAAAAGATATCAACATTTGATTAAGATCATCCTAAAGATAATCATATAACATTGATTAAAATGGGTTTAGATTACATTTTCGAACATGAATGATCAACAGGGTCTGATCATATTTTATATGAATAGGTCTCGTTTTTCTGATCAAAATGATATATAGTTTTGCTATTTTCTGATGATCCTACTATTTTCTATAATTAATTGAAAATCGACCAATTAGGAAATTTTAATAAGATAAATGAAAAATAAAAAAAGAAAAAGGATTGCTGGTCTCGCGGATCAGAAGAGGGATCCGGCTACGCGGATCCTCTCTTTAACCCGCGAGCCAGCCTCGGTCAGCCGGGTCAAGGATGGGGGGAAAAAGGACGTAAATGCCCCTTTTGGGCTTTGGTTGTCATAACGACAGGTTAGGGCAGGTTAGTACTTCTGCCCCTTTGATTGCTTCCCTCGCGCGCGAGGCAGCAACGAGGATCGGGCAGTAGAGAAGAAGGGGGGGGGGGGGGGGTAAAGAAGCTCAGGCAGGTTAGGGGGTGTCTGGGAGTGTGAGGATGGGCGGAACGCATTCGCGAGGTCTTCCTAAGTCCAACGAACCCAAGAAGCTCGCCGGAGGTTAGCTACAACCCTGGTTTCGATGGCGGGATACTCTGAAAACGGAAAATGGGTTCCAGGTATTTACCTGCCCTCCGGCTGGATTGAGGGGTCACGAAGCTCCGCGTGGGGTTCGTGAAGTTGTTGGTCCACTTCCGGATGCTCGACGTGCCCTGGACCTCGCCGACGATGGCAGCCTTGCGCGCAGCTCCGGCGGCTAGTCGACCCAGGCTCCTAGGCCTTCGTGGCTCCAACCGAAGGTGTAGGTCGTCTCGCTGAGATTCCGAGATGGTGTGGGTGCGTTCAATTGAACGGAGAGGGCCACTGGAGGGTAGACGAGATCGAAGTCGGGTGAGCAGGGGGTGCTCGAGGTGAGGGTGGTAGGGGCGTATTCCGTTGGAATTAGAGGTACGGGATGACGAAAGGAGGTTTGGGGGAGCTCTTGGGAGAGTTATATAGGCGCGAGGTGATGTATAAGGTAAACCCCTAATTCGTGCGCCGCCACCGGTGAGAGCAGCGAGGGAGTCGGGATCTGTTCTCTCTGATCCGAGGATGAGGGGAGGTCAAACTGGGGCTAGACGAGTTCGTCGCGGAGTTTCGAAGAGGTCTGTTGGGTTAAAATTTCAAAACCGAGGGTGAGGTGGCGAGGTAGGCCGGGCCTCATCTCCTGCTGCCTCCCCGTCCTTTGCGGGAGGTAGGAGACGAAGTCTCCTCCTTCAGATCAGGGCTGATCCCCAGATCTCCCAATCTAACGGCTAGGAGGGTGGGGCGGGTTTCTTAGGTAGTGTGACAATTAGATCAACTTGATTTAATAAGAAACTTAGGTCTAAGTCTTTATGATCAAGAGAATAATACACGAAATTAAAATGGGCATAACTCCCAATTGGTTGACCCAATTGTTACCAAATTTTAGGGGCTTGCTAGTGAGGTCAAGGTGTACCTTGTGTACAAATTTGGTAGCAAAAATCGATCTGTAGATAGGTAAATTGAGCAATTGCCTCAAAGCATTAGTTTAGGTTATCAAGTAAACTAGGGTTTGTTTTTCTTTTTGCCAAAAGTGTCATTTTATGCTTAGTCATGCAATGATTAAGTTGAGGGTAGTTTTGTCAACAATAAATTGAGAAAAGAAATAACAAGAGAGAGAAAATAAAGTAAAAACTCACTCAATCACACAAACCCCCTGCTTTCCTAGTCCTCCCTGTGCTCGAAAGGCATATCCCATTCAGAAAACCGCAACTTCTTTGCGTCTCTTCCAACTTTTTTCCTGGAATCATTGTCTCCATCAAAAAGACAATATTTGGGCGCTCTCTCCCACACCAAGCACGCAGAGCCTTAACCGTGTCAGGGTCGCCCATACCCTGACAGTTCCAAGATAGGATTTTCATTGTTGTTCGCGGGATCGGTCCGCACCGACCTCTGCTACTTGGGTTTCTGGAACCCTGCTGGTACTGGTACTAACTTCCGGCGACTGAACTTTTGCTTTCTTGCCTTTTACCTCAGTCTCTTTGTGTGAGTCCACCTCCATTTCGCAGGTATCATGTTCTCTAATTCTTTTTCCCACCGACGATTCCCATACCACGTTCTCCTCTGGAATACCCAACCTAGCTCCCCTACTCATCTTATACACCCAAGGTGTGCGTTTCATTTTTCCCCCTCCCTTCACGCTGTCTTTCTTCTTCCTTCTATTCTCCCCCGTTATCATTTTTTTTGAGCCCTCGTCCTTGCCTCCCAACGTAGCTCCTCTTGCCTCCCCTCATCTTCCTAGTTATGGTTTACCTGCTCCACCCCTTACGTTGCACTCACCTATAGTTACTGTCTTCCCCAGATGCAGTATCACCTTCCTTCCCGAATCCGTTGTCAACTTGTTCTTCTTGGACTTCACCCACGACTTCCCCTTCACCTTACTGAGCGAGTTTTATCTTCAGGAGGAGGTCCCGACAGTACATCTGTTTCTGTCTTCCATCCTCTATGTTCACTTTCTCTAGGATTCCGACCTCTTCCTCCCCGTCGTCTGGCGAGGTCCTCTGTTTTCCTCCGATCACCGGCCCCTTCCCTCTGGTGCCCTTCCGAAGGTTAGCATCTGCCGCGCTCGACGCGGCCTGGCTGCCTGCGTCCTCATCAGGATCCGCCCCAGGCGGTGTTTTGTTTCTCGACACTTTTCACCCCCACAGACCCGGTAAGGGCGTTGAGACTTCCTGCCTCCTCTCCTTACACTCTCCAGGCCCCTCCGCCTCTCGCCCAGATGTCTCGATCCCCCCCTCGACGAAGAACTCCCTCCCCCTCCCGAATCCTTAAAAGTTAATTTCCGCCTTGCACTCCCGTCCCCCTTCTCACCCTCCCTTTCCCTCAAACGCTGCTTCCACGGCGAAGCTTTAAGCCAATTTCCCCATTGTTGTATTTCCTCTCCCTCCAATTGCCCCCACTCACAATCTTTCTCTGTGTGTCCCAGCAATCCGCAGCCAAAGCAGAAGATCCCAATCCTTTCGTACTTGACCTCCACCTCCACTCTTCGTCCATCCTTCACCCTTATCTTCAGAACACGCTTCAGAGGTTGGGTCACGTCCAGGAGGACCCTAACCCGAATGGAAGAATCCTATCCAAGGTCATCGCCCTCCCTCTGCAAAAACAAGCCAACTCTGTTAGCCACCTCCATCACCGCCCTCCCCCCTCTGTAGCCCAGCGGCATCACGTACAGTCGTATCCAGAAATGAGTATGGTTGATCACAATCTTCCCCGGTTGATCCTCCTTACATATTTCTTTGAAAAGGAGCAGCTTTCCATTGAAATTCCACGACGCTCCATCGATAGCACACTGCCGATCTCGCCAGTGTGTAAACTGTACGACGAAGGCACCTCCCCCAAGTTGCTTGAAGTCCGCCTTTTCTTTCATCCCCCAAGCCTGTGTTAGGGTTCGCTCTAGGGCCCAGAAGTTATACGCCCTATCTGTGAGAAGCCTCGCAACGATCGCTAAGTCCGTATGATCTTCTCCCACCCTGCTTTCTTCCTCCCCCAGATCGATAGTATCCTCTTCTTCGTCTGTCAGTTTCAGATTTGCACACCTTTCCGTAAGTTCCTTTGCCATATTGGAGACCGAACCAAGCGCCCGAGCACTCTCCCTTGAACCTGCAAGAGTTACGACAGCCCCTTGGACTGGGATAGGTACGCCCACTTCCGCAGCCCTAATCGCCAGAGACGATGCTAGGGTACGGGGGACGAGAAAGGGAGGGGAGGGAGGGAGGGCTAGGCGGCGGCGACCGGGGGGGGCGGCGGGCAGGAGGAGATCGGCGGGGGGGGGGGCAGGGGAGGGGGTCGGGATGCTTACGTCATGGGTGGGTTGATGGGTGGGGAAAAGGAGAACCTGCTCTTGATACCATGTAGATAGTAAAGGAGTTGTTTATTCAGTGAGTAAAAAGGTTTACATGGTACTCTCTTATATAGCTACAGAGAGTTGAGACACATATACAAGCGAGCAATATGGGACTAATACAATAAAGCAGTAGGAGGAAAAACACAACAAAATAAGAAAATAACACATTATTCTATACTCCCCCTCAAGCTGGAGCGTAGATGTCGAATAAGCCCAACTTGTCAATCAGAGTCTGGAAGCGAGCTTTAGGTAGAACTTTGGTGAAGATGTCTGCAAGCTACTTCTCAGTGCAGAGATATGGAGTGCAGATATGTCCAGACAGAACTTTCTCCCTGACGAAGTGGCAATCAACCTCAATATGTTTTGTTCTTTCATGAAAGGTGGGGTTGCTCGCAATGAAAATGGAAGCCTTATTGTCGCAGAACATAGGAATGGGGCTAGAAGAGGTGATATCAAACTCATTCGGAAGACCACGGACCCACAGGAGCTCACATGCAGTATGAGCCATGGCTCTATATTCTTCCTCTACACTAGATCGGGCAACAACTGTTTGCTTTTTGCTGCACCATGTAACCAGATTTCCTCCCATAAAGGTGCAATATCCAGATGTAGATTTCCTGTCAGATCGACTTCCTGCATAGTCAAAATCAGAGAATCCAGATAAATTGCAATTACCATGCTTTTTGTACAGAAGACCTTTCCCTGGAGAGCTTTTGAGATACCGTAAGATGTGACAAATAGCATCCCAGTGGCATTGTCGGGGTTTATCAAGATACTGGCTTATGAATCCTACAGTAGTAGCCAAGTCAGCTCTAGTAACAGTCAAATAGATAAGTTTGCCAACCAGTCTCCTGAATTGTTGATGATCAGCATAAGGAGGAGAAGTATCATTATCCCAATCCATATTGGGATCCAGAGGAGTGTTGGCTGGCTTGCAACCCAACATGCCTGTCTCCTGCAAAAAGTTTAAGAACATATTTCCTTTGTGACAGGCATAGTCCTGCAGAAGATCTAGCAACTTCAATGCCTAGAAAATATCGTAGTTTCCCTAGGTCTTTGGTGATGAAGTGTTGTGCTAAATACTTTTTGGTTTCCTGTATCCCTGCACTATCACTTCCAGATAGGACAATATCATCAACATACACAATAAGGATGACCAGCCCTGCTGTAGTTTTACGAATAAATACAGAATGATCAGATTGTGAACGCCGAAAGCCAAAGGTAATTAAGATCTGACTGAGCTTGTCAAACCATGTACGTGGGCTTTGTTTCAGACCATAGATTGCCTTTCTTAGTTTACAGATTTTAGAAGCAAACTCCCCCTGAGCAACAAATCCCGGAGGTTGTTCCATGTAGACCTCATCCTGTAGATCTCCATATAGAAAGGCGTTTTTGACATTAAGTTGAAACAGAGGCCAGTCTTTATTCACAGCAATAGATATCAGAATACGAATAGAATTTAAGCGTGCAACTGGAGAAAAAGTTTCAAAATAATCAACTCCATATGTTTGAGTTTATCCTTTCGCAACTAATCGGGCTTTCAGGCGTTCAATGGTACCATCCGGATGATATTTAATAGTAAAAATCCAGCGACATCCAACAGTATGGCATGAAGAGGGACGATCAACTAGATCCCATGTCTGTTGATCACAAAGTGCATGCATTTCCTGATCCATAGCATGTTTCCAGGCAGGATGGCGAAGTGCCTCTTCGGCTGATTTAGGAATTGTCACAGCAGACAAAACAGAAGTGAAACAAGTAAAGCTACCACAGAGATTGTCAGATGAACAGAAATTACTGATAGGATGCTGAGTACATGAGCGAACACCTTTCCTTAAACTTATAGGAAGATCCAGGTCAGAAAATACCTCAGTGGATGGTGGATCAACCGCAAACGCAGGATTTGGTTTGGCCGGGGCTTCAGAAGCATTGATGTTCTTTGACCGGCGCCGATAGACTTGCAATGGGCGTTCTTGAGGCACATCAGGAGCTGGTAATTCCTCAACAACCAATGGTAATGGTGTGGTAGCCATAATATCAGCCGACAATTTGTCACCATCAGTAGAATAGTAAGACATATGCTCAAAAAAGGTCACATCCGCACTAACAAACCATTGTTTTTTAACAGGATCAAAACAGTGGTAACCATTCTGAGTACGGGAATATCCCAGAAACACACATTTGACTGAGCGGGCATCAAGTTTGGTGAGGCTAGGACGAAGATGTTTTACAAAACAAGTACTCCCAAAAATGCGAGGAGGTAGAGAAAATAAGGGTTTATCAGGAAACAAAATGGCGTACGGGACCTGATTTTTCAAAACCGAAGAAGGCATGCGATTGATAAGATAACATGTCGTAGAGATAGCTTCAGGCCAGAAGTGATGTGGTACTTTATAGTGTATGAGAAGGGTGCGAGCAACCTCAAGAAGGTGACGGTTTTTTCTTTCAGCGACGCCATTTTGTTGAGGGGTGTAAGGGCAAGTGGACTGATGTATGGTTCCTTGGGCAGCACAAAAGGATGTAACAGATTGTTGCATGAATTCCATAGCATTATCAGTACGAAAAATTTTAATAGGTCGATTAAATTGAGTGTGAATTTCAGCAAAGAAGGTGCAAATAGTATCTAACACAATATCCCGACCTTTAAGCAAAAACAACCATGTGGTGCGAGAATAATCATCAATAAAGGTCATAAAATATTTCACACCCAAGTGACTGGATACAGAGCACGGTCCCCAAATATCAACATGAACCAGGTCAAAAATTTCTTTAGAAGCAATAACTTTCTTAGCAGGAAAAACAGACCGAGTATGTTTGCCCAAAACACAAGTTTCACAGGAAAAATTATTCTCAGATAAAGTAGGAAATAAATGCTTTAATTTGGCAACAGATGGATGGCCCAGGCGAAAGTGCCACTGTAATCCCGTCACGGAAGTAGATAACATAGCCGCAGCAGTAGGAGGTCCATCCAGATAATACAGCCCATCTGGTCCTTCACGGCCCGAACTGATCCTCGTCTTCGTGTGGTGATCCTTCAAAATACAGCCAGAAGGATCAAATTTAATCGAGCACTTGAGTTGTTTAATCATCTTACTGACGGACAATAAATTAACAGGAAACTTTGGAATATATAAAATAGAATTGAAGTGCAATTTTGGTGAAAGCGGAACTGTGCCAGTGCCATGAACAACAGTTTTGGAACCATTTGCAACAATAACAGATGGTATAGGAGTAGTTTTATGGAGACTCGAAAAAAGATGAAGATCACCAGCCATATGAGTGGATGCACCTGAGTCAATGCACCACTGTTTGTTACCAGATGATGGAGAGGCAAGCATGGCAGAGGCTCATGGTGTAGACGAGGATGGCATCTGTACGAGACGTTCCTGGAACATCTTCTCGAACTCCGAACGTAACCAGTCTGTGTTAGTTGGAGCAACAGGTGTGTCAGGGGTAGATTCGGCAGCAGTTTCTCTAGCAGCCTGGTTAGCCCAAGCTGGCTTGCCGTGCTTAATCCAGCAGCGATCTTCAGTATGATTGTCCCAGCCACACCAGTTGCAGTAGCGAGGGCCGGTAGCAGTACCACGTTCAGGAGTAGATGTGCCTTGACCTCCTGAAGGAGGGCGACCGCCACGGCCGCGACCAGGACCACGGCCAGAATCAGCAGAGCGAGAAATAAGCGCATGATGCTCAACAGAAGGTGTAGGTGTCATGGACGGCAGGCGTTGGACACGTTTCAAAACATCGCAAAGGGTTGGCAGCGGGTCACTTGACAGGATCTGGTCAACCACTCCAGAAAAAGAGGCAGGAAGTGCAGCCAAAAATTACACCAGTTGCAGTTCGTTGCGCTGCTTCTGAGCAATTTTGATGTCCGCCGTCAAAGGGTGGTAGATTTCAAACTCATTCCATAGAACCAAGCATTGATTGTAGAAGTCATCAATGGAAGTATCAGTAGAGAACTCCTTTTTCGCCAGAGTCTTGAAAATTTCAAATACACGTTTGGGATTCTCCTGATGAGAATAGACATGGGACAGTTGATCCCTCATAGTCTTAGCATCATGAAGGTAGAGAAGAGATTGGCTGATGCGAGGCTCAGTACTATTGAGGATCCAAGACATGACGCCGAAATCATCCTTGGACCATTGGGCATGGTTTTGTCTGGTTTTGTCATCCGAATCAGCAGTAGGAACAGCAGGAGGCTCTGCCGTAAGGTGGTGATACCGTCCTTGTGCTTTGACATATAGAACAAAGGACGCTGACCAGAGATGGTAGTTGGAGCCGCCGTCGAGCTTCACCGTGGTGACACACAGGGAGCACGGAGGCTCAGGGAAGGCCATAGCAGAGGCAGGAGTTGGTGTAGTAGCAGAGTAGAGACCCACAAAGGGCAGATAGCAGTAGTAGGGATCTGACGCGTCAGATCAGAAAACCCGTATCGGGCAGAATATGCATAGAGAAACCTACGCCGTCATGAGGAAAACTCAACGTTCCTTCATGAGGCGCAGGAAGATAGAATGGAGAGACGAAAGGACTCTCAACTTAGCCGGCCAGTGGATGTCCGAATGTAGATCCGAAGAGCACCCAGACGTAGATGGAGATGGGAGGTAAAAACCAGTGGCAGCCGGCCGAAAGGCTAGAAGCCTGGAGGAGGAAGGATGTTGCGGTGGGGAGGGAGGGAGGACGGAGGAGGGCGGCGGTGGTGGGGGTGGAAGGAGGAGGGAGGGGCGGCGGCGGGAGGGGAGGGAGGGCTGGGCGGCGGCAGCCGGGGGGGGGGGGCGGGCAGGAGGAGATCGGCGGGGGGGGGGGGGGGGGGGGGCA
This sequence comes from Alisma plantago-aquatica, assembly GCA_963693085.1. Lineage (NCBI taxonomy): Eukaryota > Viridiplantae > Streptophyta > Magnoliopsida > Alismatales > Alismataceae > Alisma > Alisma plantago-aquatica. The sequence continues at coordinate 464,250,221 of OY856410.1, read as the reverse complement.
GGGGAGGGGGGGGCGGGATGCTCACGTCATGGGTGGGTTGATGGGTGGGGAAAAGGAGAACCTGCTCTTGATACCATGTAGATAGTAAAGGAGTTGTTTATTCAGTGAGTAAAAAGGTTTACAGGGTACTCTCTTATATAGCTACAGAGAGTTGAGACACATATACAAGCGAGCAATATGGGACTAATACAATAAAGCAGTAGGAGGAAAAACACAGCAGAATAAGAAAATAACACATTATTCTATAGCAGCAAAGCCGAACAATTACAATACACCGTGGAGGAAAAGGTGGCCTTGATAGTGCATATTTCGATAGAGCTCCTGGACATTATAAAAAGTTAAAGAAATGGGAAGCAAATGTTGGTTGTGAAAAGAAAGATGAAGATCATTTAGAGTTTGATTCCTCTGAATCTAGAGTTCACGATATGAATGATGATGAGTCTTCACTAACTTCTGGTTTTTCTGGCAGATAAACAATGCTAGAGGCTAGGACTCAAGAGCTTTGCAGATATTGCCCTCGTTGGCATGCCCAATTCTAGCAAAAGCACCCTATTACGTGTGATCTCCAGGGCCAAGCCTATTGTGGGCAACTACGCTTTCACAACTCTGAGGCCGAACTTAGGGAGATGAATCTGTACTTACTTCTTTAGTTCTTCATGACTGTTGTTGATATACAAAGAACCAGCAAAGGTGCTCCCGCAAACTGCGGGTTGGGTCTTGGTTTCCTTTGCAATTTAGCAGAACAAAGTACTAGCTTATGTTGTGGACTTGGCCTCTAGCCTGGATGGCAATAAAAGATTCCTTCTTGGAAGCAGTCAGTTGATCTAGTTCTTAAATTGGAACACTACCAGGATGGCCTCTCTAAGCGGCCATCTCTAGAAGTGGAAAATAAGCAAGGAATGAGGTATCCAGATTCCAATTTGAATGCCGTTTTGACGATGTGGAAACAGAATTTTTTTGGAAATTTCGACGAAATTTTTTATAAATGCAACAGCTCCCATTTTGAAGACAAAATGAACGGATTAAGCCATGAAATTTTGCAGGTCTGATCTCTGTACTTTTAAAGTTTTGCATGAGGTAGGTTGCGGATCAACATTGTAACAAACCGATTCAGATTTGTATATAGTATAAAAAATCGCACAAGCATACATTTGGAAAAAACATTGAGTATAATGTCTCATTTACAAATGTAACTAGGAAATATTTCCTAGTGTGTGGAGCTGCAATAAGATAGTACATAAGCCATTGTAGATTTGAAGATAGTACAAAAGCCATTCTAAATTCGTGTCCCTCAGTATCTAGTGCAAGAATCATTGTTTAGACCACATGATTCTATGTTACCACCTGTTCAGTTCAGTTAGTGATGAGAGTGTTTGGATTTTTCGTTCTTCTCTAGTTTTCTATCCGATCACTTTTTTGAAGATCTTTCTACTGATTTACTAGCCTTTCCTTTCATCTATATATTACTTCTCTCCTTTGAGCATAAACATCTTTTTATGAAGGTTTTTTTTTTGCACATGATCGTCACATCATAGAGACCCTACCCACACAACTTTTGTTTCCATATAATACTCTATAAAGTAGAAAATCAAAGAATATCTTGCATAAAGCATTTATCTTCTTAAATAACTTAGGATATCTGCTGAGAAAACCCATAACACATATGGGTTTGATTATTCAATGATTCATCACTTTGAAGCATGCCCGAACAACCAACCACAAACAGATCTTTCTAATCCTTTTGTACTACTAAAATTCTATTTTACAAAATACACTTCACTTATATTTCTTCTATACACATAAATGCTGAAAAATAAATCTAGCAATATGTACAATAGTCCACTCATTCCACTCAAGTAACTTGTAGAGCTCTTTCTAAGAGATAATTATCCCCTCAATCAAATTTGGTTCCAAAAACTTCTAAGTACCTGTCCATATGCGTAATTTCCTAGTGTTCAGCTCAGAAACCTAAATTGGATTTTCTGATATTTACCATCACACTTACATCAACCATAGCTCATTACAAAATTCATTATTCAAATGGTAAAAGGTGAACGAGGGTAAGGAGTTAGGTTAAGATATTGTTTATGATCATTTCACTATATTTAGGACTCTTCAAACATATTTTACGTTAGTTAGGATGCTGATGAATGCATATTCATCACTTTGATCACATTGCTTAGGTCAATTATTTAGGACATTACGTTCCTTATTTTCTTTAATTTTGGGAACTAATTACAATTTTCTTATTTTTCTTTCTTTAATTAGATGTCTCATTATTTTTTCCTCATTTTGTAGGTATTATGTCCCTTGTCACTCATTCAAGTCCAAGATTGTAACTTCATTTCCTCGAGAAATTTGAAGACTAAGAGGCCGACTTCAGCCTCCTAGAAGCCCAGTCGGTCGACTCGCCCCCTTCGATCGATTGACTCAATAGCAGACAGGGAGAAGCCGCAAATTGCCAACCGCTCGACTGACCACCCTAGTCGCTCGACTCAACCCTATTAAGGTGTGTTTTGCATGGTCAAACCAGTGGGCTCGCCTCGAACCGGTCGACTATAATTCTTGGTGCCGAAGCATCAAGTCAAACAGTTAAGCATCCCTTGCTTGAGAATAACACAACATTTAAGCTGGTCGAATGACTGGCCACCCCGTCGATTGATTGGCACACCGACTCAAGGATTTTCCAGCCGCTGCTATGCTCTATTCTAGGGTTCGGAGGATGCTTTCTCCGCTATAAAAGGAGGGGGGAGTGCACAAACACATCATCAACCCCCCTATCATCTAGAACTTTGCCCGAGGGAACAAAGCAAGGAAAGGAGAGACGGAGTCCGCAACGTGTTGTTAGCAACATAATCTCTATTCTTCCTAGCTTTGTTCATGTTTCTATGAGTGATATGGAGTAGTCCTTCCATTGCTGGGACATGGGGAGTAGCCCCATGAGCCCCATAACTTGTCTTAGCAAACTGTAATTCCTTTAAAATAATAAAAGATGAGTCTTTATTCATTTAACAACGTGAATTATGAACTGATCATTTGTACTTCATGACCGTTATTATTCATAACGATGAGACCTCAGACTTGTGAACCAGGACATCAAATAGAACTCACATGTTCCTTGATGAGACCTTGGACATGAACTTGTTGAACAATTGAACCAGGACCTGCAGAACGATGAGACCTCAAATCTACGAGTAGTTTAATCCATGGGATCTGTTTCCGAAAGGAACAAATCTACATGGTCCTAATCTAACTTTATCTAAAAAGGAATTAAAACTGGTTAAGATATTATGAAGGCCCATGGGGGTGAAACCCGTACTTCCAACATTTCCCATCAATTGAATTAAAATCCAATCAATTCTCCTTTCTGAAAGTTCACTTACTTTTGTTCTAGTTCTTTTGATAAATTATTTTAATTCTGCAATTTTACTTTCTTATTTTAGTTTATTCAAACTCTTAAAATGGGAATTTACATTTTGTTCATCGCAATTTGTTTTTGATTGACGCTTAATAACGTCGTTCCTTGGGACCGATCCCTTCTATACTCAAATCAACCCGCTTGTTTACAAGTGGGTAGTTTGCCGTTAAAAGGGTAAACTCTAGGGATAATTTCCCTAGTCGATTTGGTGTGTTCGCGGCGACACATCAGATGCTTCATATGCTTCCAAAGAAAAAACATAGAAACGAGACAATTGTTGTCACATATTAGTAGTAGAATGCCTCATTCTAGATCCAACTAGCATTACATCTTTGGTAATTAGCTTAGCCACACATTGTTTATAAATAGTTTAGAGTACAATTCAAAGACCATTATATTTTATAATTGGAGCAAATAGTATAAAGCTATACAAAACTATTGTTGAAATCAATAATTCGTATAGAATGAAATGTCAAATTGTTTCTTCAATACACTTGATTCTAATAACTGGTCAGATCATTACTTTTCCGAATTTCAGATTTTCTTTCTCCACATAATTTTCTCCTAGTTGCAAGATATGAACTTTCAAAGAGATATCTATGCTTTTCTGCCATATTTTTGGCTTACTTGGCAATTTTATCTCAACCTCGCGATCTATAGGCATTTACTATAAGGAATATACAACGCAAAGGCCTACACATGAATTCTGAAAGAGAGGTGCAAGTTTCAGCAGTATCAGTTATGAGTGCAAGAGAAAGAAAACAGAAAATGGCCGACCTTTTATAAAGAGACACTACGGAGAAACGATATAGGGCTCATTCATCAGATTCTGCCTCAAACTCTCACCTGATTTATTGTGCAAGCTCTTCTGTATCTCATTGTGGTAGGTGATAATATTATCTTTCTTGTTGGCTCAGTTTGTAGATTACTAGACAAGGCAAAGCAATCTGGTATGAATGCCATTTATTGTAGTTATATACCTCAAATGCTCACCAGGATAGAGGCTCATGTATGGAAAACATAGACAGTACTCAATTTTCTTGATATGCTAAAGCTCGTGGCATTCATGGTGATAAGCAGTATACCTCTACATGTTATAGGTCTTGGAAACCAATCTTGTAAAAATATTAGTTTTAGGGCTATGGCTCATGCAACCTAGGAGTTGTGTGGGAGAAAGATCTTCTATAAGTATTTATCTAACCACTCCTCCACCTATATTGTACAAGAACAAGACAACTATCTCTTAGCTAGTAGCCAGGTCTTTCACAAAAGAAGCAAGCATAACGAGGTTGACAACCCTTTTGTTATGGAAGTTGATCACTTACCCCACTCACAAATTTGAGGACTAGGCCGCCGATCTAGCCCCAACTCAACCGTGGTGTGTTTGTGCTTCCTAGTTGACCTAGCCCTAACTCAACCTCAGGGGAGAGAGTGAGATATAAATGACCATTTATTACAGTGAACACATACTATGATTCATGCAATTTATTTAATGGAGAATTCATGGAAAGAATAAAAGAAAATCTACTCAGGGCACATAGTAGGTAGCTCGTACCTCATTTGAATCAGAGTAGCAGCATAATATCAAGCATAAGGCGCTAAAACAACCATGTTGGTCAGCGATTAATTTTCTGAACTGATAAAGTGGGTTTCTCATACGTTTAGGTATATGAAATAGTGTGGATTGGTAATTGGAAAAGTAATACCCAGCTGGATGATAACTTCTTACGCACCTGACTGTATGTCAAAAATATCAAAAGTGTTGTGATGTTAAATCTAGATGCCCAACTGACTGATCACTTAGGAACGCGGTTATAGGTAAGAAAAATATCAAAAGAGTTGCAATGTTAAGTCCAGGTTAGAACGAACTATTGAATATTACTTTCACTATCATGGGATTCATCCATGAGTTTTCTTATGTGGAGCTATCTGCGAACTACATGCCTTAAAAAATTTCCATGCCTACTCACCCATTTCCTGTCACTGAGAAACCCCCTGATATTGACGTTTTTCAGACCCACTCTTTACATCTTAATAGCTGGTTTATGTAATGTTATACCTGATGATTGAGGACTGCAAAAGTCTTGAGTGTTATTATTACAAAATGAGATATCTTCTCCTAGCCAGTACTTTACACTAAAGCCTGGAGGGGGGAATTTATATTATTTGTGAAACAAAAATTTGCAAGTTGGAATTTTATCACTTATCATGTGGCATAAAATGAGAAATGATAACAAGAAATTTCGCAACATATTAGTTACTGTAATCATGTAGACATTACACACAAACTTAGTAAACTTTTATTATTCTAGCTTTCTATTTTATAAAAAAGTCTTTATAAGAGAATAAATTCGCAGTCACATAACTATGAGTAAATCAAACAAATTTGAAAAGAATCTTGCAGCATACTTGATGTCCATTTTATCACTGATAGAAGCCAATTGTACATCCTCATATCTGAATGCAATATTGTACCAACAAATTTGGTATCTCCCACCACTGCCTCAGTCACCGCTGCAAAGATCACGATATTCACAACCAAAAAACTAGAATGAATTTCAACAAACTGGAAGTAAAAAGGAGAGGAAATATATAATCTGAAGTTTCATTGCTACTTTAAGTATATAAACTTTTATGAAGGTCAACGAAGAAGTAAGCCTACTGAATTTGATATATTACAATTAGCTCTTCATGTCATTATACATGGGTTCTGAAAATTTAGGTTGTTATTTTATACACATCGATTGTGCAGGCAGCTGTAGGCATGTAATACAATGATCATCTGAAAACATAACCATATGCAACCACTAATCGTCCATCTTTGTCTTTTATTTCATTTCACCTGACGTGACCACACGGAGGAGAAAAGCAGAAAAGTTTGACCACACCACACTCCAACTTGAATAAAAGAAGTCACTAATTCTACAAAAACAAAGAACAGTGTCCGCACTCAAGAGAAATGAATAAGATATATGTAAACTAAACTTCACTATGAAACCGAGAGTCAACTTTCTTTCAGTCTGCTATCAGCAAAGCAAGTACGACAAATATACCATATATTAGAATTGATGAACCACACTGATGATAGGTCTTGTCAAAATTCTTGTCGGCCCTCCTCCACCTTTCCCCACTTGAGTGTAGAGTAGATCGTCTAGTGTGTATTAGTTTTGGTTTGACTGTTGTATGCCCATCTACATATATGCTAACAGTGAGCAGAACTGAATAACCACTGAAAGAAGCTTGCTAGGGATATGGAGAAGAATGTATCCAACTCTAAACAGTAGAAGAGTACGGTCCATCTGTCACCACCTCACTTGCGTTGATTGAGACCAAAAAAATATCCTATGTAGAAATGGATACCTTTCTTATTTAATTGATCAATTAAATAAATTTGTTCTACTTGTTAAACTAAAAAAAAAAATCTGGACAACCTTCTGAACTCTTCCTGGTGGCTATAGATGTCTGAACTACTAACCCAGACAGGTGGCAGCAGCAAACCCATGGGAATACTCTCAAGACTTTTTCCCTCGTCAGCCTCTATTTCTGTGCCTCCTTGGAAGAAGACAGTTCTAGCTAATTCTCTCTATACCTCTCTGCCTTTAATTTTCTGGTTACTTTCAGTTTGTGTTAGTTTTCACTATTCAGCTTTTCAGCAAAAAAAACTGTTACTCCATCAAATGGAGACAATAACAACTGATTTTTTGTCTGCTTCACTCACTGATATCCGCTTTAGGGAAGAGCCCAAGCATATGCTATAATCTATAGTCATGTTTGTTAGTAGCACGTAAACTCATACTTAACTATTAGATACTCATTGTTCATGACATTGAGTTGTTCCAAATGAGACCATGTGCTCTGCCTACTATTGTCTAGCTACGCAGCTTCACTTCGATGGCCCTTATATAAAACAATACATAAAGAAAGCATGGGGATCGGATGAGAATATTTCCCACAACGCTGTTGTTGTTCCTCACTCTCCAAACTTTGGTGGTGGATCTTCATACCAGTGCTCTAGGTGCGAATACAATCCACGCGTTTTATACTTCAAAGTAAAACTTAAGAGTGGTGGAAGGTTCGGGTGTTCATGAGTGGTGAGTGGAGGTCCAAGATTCCATGAGTTCTTAGGCAGTGAAAAAAAGGGAACCCATCGATAAAATGTAGGATGTGTGAGGGCGTTGGAGTTCATCCCCATTGCTCATCAAGAAAGGGGATTGCGTTTTCATTTGGGAATGCACTGCTCGATACAAAATACACGGATTTGCAGAAGCCATGAGTGGACCTTGGCAAGAGGCACCAACCACCCCAGATGATGCTATTGGAGGCTGTGCTGATGGCTGAACTGAAACTGAAAAATATCCCCATGGCTGTTTCTACTTTACTGCAGAACTTGACTTTTGTAAGGAAAATTGCAGAACTACTTGGCCATGAAAACTTGATTTTCGACTTTGAAGTTCCTTTACTAGAAAATTGTATATATAGAGGACAATTAAATATCTCTAAGGCCAACTGACAAATAGAATATACTTGAGGACTATATTTGAAAACAACCAGATTAACCGGCATAATATATGAAACTCTATATGGACACAAGGTGCCCCCTCACAAAAATTTGAATGGCTACTCTGATACTATCCTAACTAATGAAAGACTTGTAAACTAACATTTCCTAATGATTTTTTCACACCATTTTACATTACCCAATTAATTTTGGCTGTCCCTTATGGCCGCGTTTTCCACCCTCCAGGTTATTAACTTGGCAAGCGAAGCTGATAGCAAGGAAGGAAAGTTTAAGCCACAAAACAAGGGTTTTGTTGGATAAATTGGACATTATAATAAATCCCTTTGTTTCGATGATGACAAACATTTCATTCTTGTTGATCTAACGTGCTACTTGAGTGTGCAGGATTAAGGTGGATGACAAAGCAACTAGGGAAAATCCAAAGAACCTACATATTTATATTTCCATGCAATGTAATCACTATTGTAAAAACTTGTACAAAAATATAATGTACAAGTACTTAGATTGCATGTAAATCAAGCGTTGGATCTTCCTAGCTAATCACCACACTTAGATAGGTCATCCCCTTAAATAGGATCACATTTGCACACTCATACACATGCTTAGTGGTTAATTAAAAGATTGAAAACAGAGTCAATCTCGGTCGACCACACTCCTCGACCGAGACACTCTCGGTCGACAAACTTCTCGACCGAGAGTGACTCAAGTAGCCGTTAGACACAGCTGACAAGGTAGTTAGCAGTTGCAAATAAACGTTGATCCAGAGAGCCTGTCGGTCGACAAAACTTCGACCGAGTAGGTATCTCGGTCGACAAATTGTCGACCGAGATGGTCTCTGACAGCAACTGCAGAATAAAGCAACTAGCCGTTACTAATGCACCTAACTTATACCTAACGGCTAGTTAAGCACTTAGAACCCCCTAGAAGTTGTCTAGAACGTCCTTAAGCATACATAGGCCATTCCTATAAATAGGACATGCCTTAGGACACCAAGTAGACACCGAATATATACTTGTGCTATACTTGAGCTTGAATACACACTTGCAATCTGTTTTAGAGCAATAGAGCAATTCCTACACTTGCCATTCATTCCTATTGCTCACATTTCGTGTCCTATAGGCTAGTATCTCCTATCCACTACAATCACATTGTCATACACATTGGTTAGGAGATCTACACGCTTGATATAGGCAAATCAAGCCTTGGGCTTAAAGGATAAGTTGTAATTTCCTTTTTCTTTCTTGTTCCTCTGTATCTTTTGTACTCTCCTTGCTACTCCTAGGGTTGGAGGCTGCGGATTGGAGAGGGTTGACTTCTCAGGTGGAGAAGGGGACTTCAAGCTACTTCAAGAAGGCTATCGCACGGGAAGCTACTTCAGAAGGCTGGTGCAACGGGAGTTGGTGCATCTACTTCAAGGGAAGGCTGCTTCAAGGTTGGGCGATTACTTCTAGATGAAGGCTACTTGAAGGGTTTGGGAAAAGAAATTGTATTTTATGTAAAGTCCTTGCGAGGTAATAAAATAAATTTCTTTTCAAATCCCGGTTGGGTAAGCAACCGGGTAGTGGACTGACTACCTTAGTATTTGCTAAGGCTAGGAACCACTCTAAACCCTTGTGTCTCCTTGTCCAATATTTTCTTTGTGGTTGCTTGAGTTAATTAATTGTTAAATTATATATAAAACTCTATTCACCCCCCCTCTAGTAGTTTTCAATTGGTATCACAGCAGGCTTCAAGGAGCCCTAACAAGGTCTTGAAGAAAAGATGGGGGATGGAGTGCTCAATAACCTCAACATTGAAGGAACACTTGTTGCTAGGCCTCCACCGTTCGATGGAACAAACTACCAATATTGGAAGAGGAGGATGCAATTCTACTTCCAAGGAATCAACTGGGAGTTATGGAGAATGGTATCTACACCATACACACTCCCACAAGACGATTTCACAGTATGGGATGCTAATACGGTAAAAATGGCCCAAATGAATGCAAAGGCAGTAAGCATTTTATATTATTCCATTTCAGTAGGTGAATTTAATAGAGTATCAAACTGTGATACCGCGTATGATATTTGGCATAGATTATCTATAACATATGAGGGTACTGTTCAAGTTAAAAATTCTAAAGTTAGTTTGCTTAAAACCAAGTTTGAACATTTTCGTATGGATCCAAACGAAACTATTAGTGAAATGTATTCAAAATTTTCTACTATTGTTAATGGTTTAAATGCTTTAGGGAAACCTGTTCTTGAGGAAGACCAGGTATAAAAAATACTTCGATCTCTTCCTCCAAAGTACAAACCAAAGGTGACAGCTATTGCAGAAGCAAACGACCTCACTCGCCTCAAAATGGAGCAGCTCATCGGAAACTTAGAAGCTCATGAGGCGGATCTAGAAGAGGAAGAAAGGAGAGAACACGAACGCCAACATGGGAAAAAGAAGGATATTTCATTCAAAGCATCAACCAAAGACACAAGTGAAGATGATAGTGAAGAGGAAACTCTTATTGTGAATGGTAAGCAATATAAAAGTTTTAAAACTAACAAAACTTCCAGTGCTTCTTCTTCCAGGTGCTTTGAATGTGGCAAAAAAGGACATATGAAAGGAGAATGTCCAAAACTCAAGAAAGGGAAGAAATCATCCTACAAAAAGAAAGAAAGAGCGTATAGAGCTGCATGGGATGATTCAAGTGATGATAGCGATAGTGCAAAAGAAGACGTAGAGTGTTTCATTGCTACTACAAACGAAGATGAAGAAGAGGTAAGTCTTTATGATCTACCAAAAGAGGATTTAATTGCAAGTCTTCAAGATACTCATGAAAAATACATTGAATGCAAGAAGAAACTTAAGAAATGAAATAAAGATTTAAATGCTAAAATTCTTGCTCTCTTATCTGAAAATGAAAATCTCAAAAAGGAAAATGAAGAGTATGATCTTAAATTAAAATCGGTGGAAGCTGATTGTAATCTTCTTTCCTTAGAAAAGTTAAAATTGCAAAACCAAGTGAATGATCTTCAGAAACAACCTATTGTATGTTCATATTTAGATTATGATAAGGTTGTTAAAGAAAGAAATTCCCTAGTATCCAATTTAGATCAAGCAAAGAAAGATATTGATAGTTTGCAAAGAAATGTAAATGAGTTAGGAGGAAATAATCTACTTGACAATATTCTGAAAAATTCCTCTAGTTACAATGGAAGGAAAGGATTAGGATACGATCCAAGAAGAAATAAACCCAAAAGAGCTTCCAAGACTATATTTGTACCTAGGAACACAATTCCTAGAAATAGAAATGAAGTTGATACTATTAGTTGCCATTATTGCATGCGTCTTGGACATTATTCATTTTCATGCCCTTTTAAGAAAAAGAAAGATGAGTTAGCTTGGATTCCTAAAACTTAGAAGCTTCAAATTAATTAGTTGAGATTTGACCTAAACTGACTTCTGATATCATAATGTCTTATCTCAACATCATCGAGCTATAATTTGCATAACCTCTTTTATTTGAAGTTGATTAAGATTTCTGAATATTTTCCAGAAACATGGTCGGTCGAGCAGTTGTCGACCGAGTAAGTGTCGGTCGAGCAATTGTCGACCGAGCATGTCACTGTTTTCAGAATGCTGTAAAAATTGCTGAATTCTTTTGAAATTGTTCAAAATTGTTGTCTATTCATGATTAATGACTGTATAATAAAGTATCAATTATGGAAATCATTCTTGAAAGATTATGAGAAATGAAGTTGGTCAAAAACCAAAATTATTCTTAGTTTAAAGAAAAATTCTGTTCTATCATTCTATCATTACATAGGCAAGCAAAAGAATTTATTGGTGATATATCTCTTAGAAATGCTTGCAAAGAATATAATGTTTTCAATTGATATATTTAAATTGATTTGAAATTATGCTTTCATGATTAGTATCATCTAAATTGATTTAAATGCTAAAATTGGAAATATGAAATTTCTGCCTCTTGGTTAAAACAAAATTTAGCCAAGGGGCGCTATGGTCGTAGTCAAGGGCGACCTAAAATAAGCTTTGACAAAATGCTTATTTGGACATCAATTTATTGAACTTAATCTTAGTATACTTTTGATAAAGGTCAAAATCAAAAATTTACCATTTGTGACCTTAAAAGACTTAAAATTGCTTAAATTGTAAGATTAAGGGGGAGCTTATAAAAACAAATTTGATTATTTGATTATGAAGCTTACAAAAACATTTTTAACATCATTTGGAGCTTGTTATGACCTTCGGATTCTTAAAAGTAATTTGTATGAAAAAGAATTCCATCAAAATGATATATCTTGCTCTTAAAGGAACTCTCTAAACAAATCAGGGCTTAACATCCCTTGTTTTAGTTGGAGACATTTTTTTTGTACGCTAAGATTAAAATGACTCTCATTTAATTTAGGGCTTAACTTGATAGATGAGTAATAAATATACATTCATCATAAGCTTAAGGGAATCTCATATCATTTCAAGGCTTAACATCCTTTGCAAATGATTGAGAAACAAATTGTGGATAAATTAGACATAAATCCATGTTCCTAATAGGATATCTATTAAGGGGGAGAAGAAATAAAAATGTTTAACCTGGATATCTTTTTGAAATGACAAAGGGGGAGAAAGAATATAAAATCAAAAATATAAATATAAATGAGTTTCATCTTGATGGCCAGCACTCACTTGTAAAACAAGAATGGCTACAAAAGGTAATCTTCAGGTATGAAACTCACATGCTTTATATTTCCTTATTTCATATTTTAGGAAATGTTTGTCATCTTCAAAAAGGGGGAGATTGTTGGATAAATTGGACATTATAATAAATCCCTTTGTTTCGATGATGACAAACATTTCATTCTTGTTGATCTAACGTGCTACTTGAGTGTGCAGGATTAAGGTGGATGACAAAGCAACTAGGGAAAATCCAAAGAACCTACATATTTATATTTCCATGCAATGTAATCACTATTGTAAAAACTTGTACAAAAATATAATGTACAAGTACTTAGATTGCATGTAAATCAAGCGTTGGATCTTCCTAGCTAATCACCACACTTAGATAGGTCATCCCCTTAAATAGGATCACATTTGCACACTCATACACATGCTTAGTGGTTAATTAAAAGATTGAAAACAGAGTCAATCTCGGTCGACCACACTCCTCGACCGAGACACTCTCGGTCGACAAACTTCTCGACCGAGAGTGACTCAAGTAGCCGTTAGACACAGCTGACAAGGTAGTTAGCAGTTGCAAATAAACGTTGATCCAGAGAGCCTGTCGGTCGACAAAACTTTGACCGAGTAGGTATCTCGGTCGACAAATTGTCGACCGAGATGGTCTCTGACAGCAACTGCAGAATAAAGCAACTAGTCGTTACTAATGCACCTAACTTATACCTAACGGCTAGTTAAGCACTTAGAACCCCCTAGAAGTTGTCTAGAACGTCCTTAAGCATACATAGGCCATTCCTATAAATAGGACATGCCTTAGGACACCAAGTAGACACCGAAGATATACTTGTGCTATACTTGAGCTTGAATACACACTTGCAATCTATTTTAGAGCAATAGAGCAATTCCTACACTTGCCATTCATTCCTATTGCTCACATTTCGTGTCCTATAGGCTAGTATCTCCTATCCACTACAATCACATTGTCATACACATTGGTTAGGAGATCTACACGCTTGATATAGGCAAATCAAGCCTTGGGCTTAAAGGATAAGTTGTAATTTCCTTTTTCTTTCTTGTTCCTCTGTATCTTTTGTACTCTCCTTGCTACTCCTAGGGTTGGAGGCTGCGGATTGGAGAGGGTTGACTTCTCAGGTGGAGAAGGGGACTTCAAGCTACTTCAAGAAGGCTATCGCACGGGAAGCTACTTCAGAAGGCTGGTGCAACGGGAGTTGGTGCATCTACTTCAAGGGAAGGCTGCTTCAAGGTTGGGCGATTACTTCTAGGTGAAGGCTGCTTGAAGGGTTTGGGAAAAGAAATTGTATTTTATGTAAATTCCTTGCGAGGTAATAAAATAAATTTCTTTTCAAATCTCGGTTGGGTAAGCAACCGGGTAGTGGACTGACTACCTTAGTATTTGCTAAGGCTAGGAACCACTCTAAACCCTTGTGTCTCCTTGTCCAATATTTTCTTTGTGGTTGCTTGAGTTAATTAATTGTTAAATTATATATAAAACTCTATTCACCCCCCCTCTAGTAGTTTTCAGGTTTTTCAGGAGCAAAAGGATCAACAAAGTGAATCATGTTCAATAGTTGTTTATGACTACTTAAAGAAAGAATTGACAAGCAGAAACACAAACAAAAACAAGTTAATAGTTCTAAGAATGACAAGCCTCAAATCTTGGATCCATACCATACTGTAGTCATTAAACAAGGCAGACCTCCATTCACTGGTCTGAAAATACAGAAAACTCTATATTAAATAAAACATGTAGCAGTATCCAATAGCTTATGTAGGGGGAGCCAGCAGATAAAGGCTATATCACAAGTAGCATTGCTGAAAGCAGAATTCAGTCTACCACTTACAACTGATTTTCAAACCAAGCTAACAAAGTAAGGATGTTGCCTTTAGACTTAAAATGGTGTTTATTATCTTTCAAGTGGTAACACAAGCATAATCACCTTGGTAATAGCCTTAATATCAATTTTCCAAGAGGAGCCAATTCTTACATTCTACCATGTTGGCTAGGGACGTCTTAGGCAAGTAGTGCATGTCAATAATCTTCTATCGTTCAAACAATAACATTTTGTCAAAATAAAGTTATGATTCATGTTCAAAAGCTATAAAGTAGGTGTTTTTATAGTTCAAGGATAAGCTCAGACCAGATTAGATCAAATCACCTATTCATTTTATGAACCTGAATATTTGAGCCAAGGAAGCAAGGACACTTCTAGACAGCCCCCGTGTCCGTGTCGGACACGTTTTGGACACGGACACTTCCCGGACACGGCCCAAAACGTTTTTGTCATGGCTGGGACATGTCCAGTTCATTTTTATCTTTTTCTGCACCACGGACACTGCCCGAACACTTCCTGGACACGTCATTACACCAGCAGCTGCTGTAATATCCTATTTGACAACGCAAATGTTGAATATACAACTATTGTTATGTCCTATTACTGAGAAAATGTAACATAGAGCTCATATCTGATCACAATTACAAGCAAATCTGTTGGAAAAAAATAATATGTAAAGTCTAAGCTGAGTCAGATATTATGAATCAAATTATGGTCTAATAAGTTGGTTAAATGAGTAATATGAACTCATATATATAAAAAATCTCTAATATACTATATTTACAGAAATACACGTTTATTTTTCTTCTTCACATTGTCTCTACTACACACACAAAGACACACCTCTATATGCATATACGATTATATATACATAGATACGTTGATCTCGATAAATTTGAAAACATATTCCAGTTAATATATCATACACCCACATATATGTATATACTAAAAAAATATTTTCCCTCATCCAGTGTCGTGTCTGTGTCCTATATTTTTGAAATTTGCCGTGTCCGTGTCAGTGTCCGTGTCCGTGTCCATGTCTAAAAATGTGTCTGTGCTTCCTTGATTTGAGCCCATACTAGACGTGATTGGGAAAATCCATTTCTGAACCTAAATATGTAATTAAACAAATGGGTAATTTACTTAATATTTTTTCAATATCGTGCTCTCTGAAGTTATCATGAGAGGTTGTTAACACAAATGTCTACCATATAGGAATATGTAGAAAAAGAAGACTGCAAACAAAGCCTTATCGGCAAAAGAACAGAAACAGCCATCAACGGAAACAAATCCAGAGTTCAAAAACATGTAAAACAAAAACGAATTAAGCTCAAGCAGTCTTCAATTCAATTCTACAGACTTCGATGGATGAATAAAAGAACATAATCAGAAAAAGGTCAAACCTTCGAACAGAATATATGCAGTGCAGGATTCACAGGTTAGGTACAACAATAAAAACAAACAAACTCCAAAACTCTCAAAAATTTCAGCTTAAGTCATTGAGTCCAAAGTCACAATGTAATTAGCTCACCATGGCATTATAAATGGGTTCTGAAAACATAGGTTGTTCTTTCATTCAAACCAATTATCCAAGCAACAATAGGCCTATATATTGCAACCACCTAAAAAACTAACCACTCACAACCACTAATTGTCCCTTTTTTCATTTCAAGCGACGTGAACACGTGAAGAAGAAAAGCAGAAAAGATTGGCCATACTACACTCTAACTTGAATAACATGTCACTAATTCTCCAGAAACCATGAGAACTATCCGCATTCAAGAGAAATGAATAGTGTATATGTAAACTGAAGTTTACTACCAAAGCTACACTTGACTTTCTCTCAGTCTTCTATTGGCAAAGCACACATGGACATTATGTACCATATATTATAAACGATGTGCATAATGTCAATTTTTGTAAAACTCGTCAGCCCTCTCCACCTTGTCCATTTGAGTGTAGACTAGTGTGTATTAGTGTGGGGTTGACTGTTGTATGCCCATCTACATATGTGCTAAATGTGAATTGAACTGAATGACCACTGAGTTAAGCTTTCTAGGGATATGTAGAAGAATGTATTCAACTCTATATGGTTGAAGAATGTGTCAGAATTGTCTCAATGATCTTTTCCCTAATGTGATAGCAACCATGATTAATGATACTTCTACACTATTGATTCTCCTTACTGTTTGCCTGAGAAGAAGGGCATCTTTACAGTTAGATCATCTTATAAACTTCAAAACTTAGCAGCGAGGCATTGAACTTTGAAAACAACCAGATTAACCACCTGATACCATTCCCACTAATGAAATCACATTTTCCTCCTCGACTCCTCAACTGTGGTTGGGCCAAGAGATTCTGGGGTGAACTACCTTTAGTGGGCAGGGCCTTGCTAGCTTGTAACCGATTTTTGTAGCCAGTTTGGTAAATGACGTAGCTGCTACTTGGATGATGATCTTTTGAATATCTATGCCTATCATTAGGCCATCGGGAAAGGGATAAATGATTCAGTGTTCAATCACAAGATCCCCAACCCACTCTCTCTGGTCATGGGGGTTGGTAATAAGCTAAAACTCTACTTCTACAAAGCTAAAGTCAGTTTTACAGCCATAATTACAGATCCAGATGACCACCCGTCGCTGTGGCTGAAACCAGCTAATGACTACCAGAAAATTAAATATGATGATGGCTGGATTGCTAAAATAGCGCTCCTTTGGGATTAGTAGTTAGAAATAAAAGTGGAGTGATTGTGGCTACTGTGCGATGAAGAAACCGGGTACCTGAAATTCTAGTCTAGTTCAGGAGGAAGTTGTTCTATTTGTCTCAAAGTTTCTATTGTTTTGAATGCCACAAAATTCCACCTGCAATGTGATGACTAGAACATTTTCAGTTGGATTAAGAAAGCTAAGCCTAGATGCTACTATAGATCTTAGTCATCAAAGATATTGTCCAATTGCGACATGGTTTTCACTTTTCAATGTTTCAGAACATCCTTTGTTAGGAGAGAGGGTACTCACCTTGACTACCTAAAAGTTAACTAAGATGATGGTTGGACTACTGCTAATGGTGCTCAGATGAGAGTGGTTGATAGAAACTAAGATGGAGTGATTGTGGCTGTTGTACCAATGAAGAGATCGGGTGCCTAAATGTTGGTCTGATTGAGGCTAAAATTGATCTATATGGTCTATATTGAAGTGAAAAGTCTTACTTTGATGTGTTATAACCGATACAATGCTCTTTTTATAGGATAAGAGAGTAAGTAAGAAATAGAACTAGGCAATATGGGATACAAGAAAGGCTAAAGATAAGTTAGGTCTGAAGCACACAACACAACACATAACATATGATAATTCAAAGACATGTCTGAAGCACACAAAACAACACATAACATATCATAATTCAATAAAGCATATATACTAATACTCTCCATCAAGTTGGACCATAGGTATCAATCATCCTAGCTTTTCCACCATGGTAGTAAATTTGGCCTAAGGAAGAAGCTTCGTGAAAATATTTGTTATTCGATTAGAAGTATGTGTTGGATCTAGTACTGTAGGGGGGGTGAATAGATGAATAGAGATTCAAAAATTCTCACAAGATAGATTAGACCTTCAAATTATATCAAATTAAAACCAATAGCTTAAGTGCAATTTGAAATACTAACTAACAAGCATAGTAAGGATGAGAGGAATTGATAGAAAGCACTTGACAAGGTCATGTAGAGTGGTTCCACTCTCAATCCACTACCTAGAGAGGTCAACCTCTAGGACTTTGCAAGTATTTTTCTCTACATATTCACCAATAAGAGTTACAAAACAAGACCACCATAGGACTTACCCATCCAAGTGCCAAGAGTCTTCCACCTTACCAAGGACTTACCCACTTTGCCAAGAGTCTTCCACCTTACCAAGGTCTTACCCACTCTTGCACAAGTCATCTACCTTCAAGGACTTTTCTACTCTTCTTGGATCTTCAACCTTTGCCTTCTCCTTCACCTGGAGAAGATCTTTACCTCTTCTTCATCCTTGAAGAAGAAAAACAACAACTCCACCTTCACTCGAAGTAGCTTGCTTCACCTTTGCTTCATGGAGAAAAGGGTAGGGAAGATGGAGTGGATGAGAACTTTACAAGCATAAGGAAGTAGCTCTCTTACAACTTACCTATGTCACTCATAATCACGAAATGAAGTGTAAACTAGAGAGAGAAAATGGCTCAAGAAGTTGCATCACACTCAACTATAACAAGGACTTAAAATAACATGAATGAGCAAACTTGGAATGAACTCCATGGCGTCCCATTTATAGTTGGGGGTGTTCCCTTGAGTGTGAGATAACTTAGGGTCAAAATATAGCCGTTTTCCAAGATGCAACAGATCTAATTTCGCCAACGGTTATAATCACTTCTTCTACATTTTCTGTACAATACATTCGATCAAGTTTTAATAAACGTAACTCGACCGATCCACTAAATGACAAAGCTAATTTTTCAAACTATCAGTCGAGTTTGTTCTGGAAAATTGGACCGATGAGATAAAATTAGTTTTTCTCAGTGAGTCGGTCGGTCGAGTTATGTGAGTGTGTAACTCGACCGATGGGTCATCTTTAGAAAATCCATCATAGGATCGTCGAGTTTCGAACTCAACCAATGAACAACCTGTGACAAATTTTCTAAATTGACATTTGAGTGATTAAACCATAGAATTAAGTGTCCCTGATTTTTTCTCATCTTAGTTACAAGTCATATCATCAATACAAGTGATTACAAAAATCATCTAAGATCATTTATAGTGATTTCCCAAATTGCACACTTGCATTACATTTGACTTGAACTTGAACAAGCTAGGGCTTATGTAATTTGATCATTTTCATGTACCTAAAATCTAAAATCAATCTTGAACAAACATACTAGATACATAGGAATGAAATGGTTAAGTCATTATCAAAATATGGGCAATGTATAACTCTCAACTCAACATTCTCCCCCTTTTTGACAATGACAAACCATTTCTCAATCATATTTAAAATGATATTGAAGTTATACCTTTGCCTTGTGAATTGTAAGGTGATTCAAGATTTGAACAATGTGAATTGCTCCCCCTCAATATATGCTTGTACCTGTATAGTTAGTCTATCTATACAAAATAATATAACACATATGTACTATATGGTCCTTTAGAAAGTCACATGATAAAGCATATAATGAACAAGAAAAGGATCACATAGGCAATAAAAGAAATATGGTTGAGCTTCAAAACATTGAACTTTTCTCCCCCTTTTGACATTATCAAAAAGGAAGGGGGTAGAGGAGCATAGAAACAAGTCTTCTCCAAGTACAACCAAAGCATGCATCCATAACATACAAACTCAAAGCATACATCAAATAGAGATGAGAGAAATAAAAAATCTAAGGCATAATAAAAATATGGTAAAACATGGCACCAACTCATGAGATATAGTAAATCAAAGAGTAAGTGTGCACAGAATTAAGATTACAACCCAGAAACCAAGTTCTCAGAAAGCAAAAAAATAGCTACAAGCCAAAACGATGAAAGCTAGATGATAAAATGGTACAACTCAGAACATGTGCCCAGATGTTTCTAATAAAAAATAGCCTTGAAAGATATATATGATCAACATCTAGACTAAAAACTAAGACAACTAAACATCTAAGCTATCTATGTCCACAACATCATCATCCTCAACATCAGAAGCATCATGCTTGTAGTCATCATCGCCTTCATCACCGGAGGCACCAAAAAACTATCACAACCATCATCATTAGATGCCTCACCATCTTCCTCATCATCACTAGCAGCCCCCTCGTCAGCACCAGCCGCCTCATCAGCCTAGTCTGGCATCTCCTCATCAACAAGAGAACCAAAACCTCAATCGGGACAATGTGCATTCTGCTCATCCCAAGGCATACCAAGAGCATGGAGCTCATTGGCCTGTGGGAAGAAGCAGAACTACTGAGCCTGGCAAGCGGAGTGGCCAAGGGGCCAACAGTCAGAGGCAACACACTAGGGGTAGATCCACCACCAACAGAGGGTGTAGCAGTGGAAGATGCAGGTGGAAGGGAAGGATAAAAGTGATCATATGCATATGATGCATAGTCACCTCCTGGGTAGGGTTGGTAGGCTGGGTAGGGGTGTGCACATGACATGTTCATGTTGGACATGATGGAACAAGACCCTGACGTAGGTGCTCCTGAACCTGAAAGTTGTATGCCTATTGATGCATCATGTAGCCCATAAGAGTTTCATTGGAAACATGGAACGAGGCATGGGCAGGTCAGGAAGGCTGAGGTGGTGGATGTGCTCGAGTAGAAGCAGAGGTAGAGGCTCCAAGTGTGGTAGAGGATAAGATAGGCACAAACTTCTGAAGAGTGGTCTCACTGATGCAAACTTCTTTCCGGGTAGGTTTGTAATGAAGGTCATGGAAAAGAGATTTGCTAGTGGTAAGCTAGAACATACCACAGACCAGGGCTAGGTAGGGTGGGTGGGTGCCACATGTGTTTTTGCATGAGTCAAAGCAGGTCATATGATGGAGAACATATCTTGACCACTTGACTCTGATGTTCTTCAAGAGACAATACATGATCACCACAATATTTTTTGCAATCTCAGTTTAATTCTTCTTCGGGTGAATATTACAGTTAACAACTAGGGCGAGGATGCGTCTCTTGAGGTCCAAGGAAGAGGAGGGAAGGGTGCACTTATTCCTATACGGTAATTAAGGCTTCTTCAAGAACTCATGAATATCAAGGAGAGTTAGAGCATATTGCTTGTAGAAGTCCTCAAACTCAACTAAGTCAAAGTACTCTGGGTAGTCCTTACGCAAGGTGTCAGTCACTTCAGTACCTAAAAATAAGATGTTCAGAGTATCCTCAGAGACTTGAAATCTCTTCCCGACTATCATGGATGTGAGGAGTACTTGATTATCAGGCGGGGGTACTAGGGTGTCATAATTCCAACACAAGTTAGCATAGAATTCATGAACCGCTTTTGTGCTAGTGATAGAGTTGTTGTAGCACACGCGTTCAACACTAAGGCAGAGAGATAGTGATCATAAAGTAACTATGCTACTTGATCTATGACCTCTTGTCTTCGAGGTTTAGGCTCAAATAGGGCACGAAAAGGGAAAGGGTAGCGGGGAAGGAGCTCCTTATACCTATTTAGAGCCTCATTTTAGACAAAGAAAGTGTCATCAAACGGAATCAAGCGGGAGTTGGACGAAGATGAAGGTGCATTAGCTGGGGCGGCCCTCTTCCTCCTATTGGATGCCATAGAGATGAAAAGGAGTGGAAGGAGAGAGAAAAAGCTAAAGACTCACCACCAAAACTCGTCCACATACCTAGGTTAACAAAGGGGGAGGTCAAGGGAGGTCAAGCTAGGTCGAACTAGGGCGAGGGAGAGGAAGGTTAGGGCTAGGGTAGAGAGATTTGGGGAGCTGGAGGTCGGATCGATCAAATTTTCTCTATTTGAGAGGGAGATTAGTCGGTTGAACCTATCTTAAATTTGCTCCAGCCCGACTATCGGTTGAGTTTTGTGAACTCAGAAACTCGACCAATATGCTCTTTTAAAAAATCTCTCGTCCTCCGATTGGTCAAGTTGGCAACTCGATCGATGGTCAACCTGACCTAAACTTACAAAACTAGTCATTAGCGTGCTAATTAAATTTATTTTTCAAGTCCATCATGTATTTTGAGCATACTTAGGCATATATCACTCATAATTGGGTACTATTTTGCGGTAAAACATGCGTTTGTCAGAAATACCCAAAAACAAGAGAAAAACAAGCCAAAATGAACATGAAAAACTGATTTTAAGCATGTCAGTAAGCAATGGTGATCAAAATAGAGGCAAACCATATAGGATAGATGATAACTAGCTAGAAGGCAAATCAGATTCATTCAAAGCAGTTATGAACAATTTAGATCTAATAAAATTTTCTCTCTAGCTAAGGATTTAGTGAAAATGTCCGCCAACTGATTTTCCGTATCCACATGCGTGATATAGATATCCTTCTTGGAAATGTGATCAAAGAAGAAATGATGGTGAACGTCTATATGTTTAGCTCTACTATGCAAGATAAGGTTATATGACAAGTTAATTGCACTAGTATTATCACAATAGACAAGAGAAGCATCAAAATGAATGTTAAAGTCTTGGAGCATTTGCTTCATCCATAGGACCTGGGCACACCAACTTTCGGCTGCAATGTATTCAGCCTCAGTGGTTGATAATGCCACTGTGCTCTATTTCTTGAAGAACCAAGACAGTAAGCATGGTCCTAGGAGGAAACAAGTGTCACTTGTGCACTTTCTATCAATCAAGCACCATGTATATTCCACATCACTATAAGAAGTAAGAGTAAAGTCCTTGACTCAGGATACCATAGTCCAAAATTTTAGGTTTTGACTAAGTACCTTAAAATCCTCTTAACAACTATAAGATGTGATTTCGTAGGATTTGATTGAATGTGAGCACACAAGCCAACACTAAATATTATATCAAGTTTAGAGACAGTTAAGTAAAATAAACTTCCAATCATACCTCTATAGAGCTTCTCATCTACCTTCTCACCTGATACATCTTTTTCAGGTTTGGTGGTGTTTGACATGGGTGTGTCCATCAACTTGGTATTCTCCATCCCAAAGCATTTGAGTAGTTCCCTTGTATACTTGCCTTGGTTGATGAAGTTTCTATCTTTTGTTTGCTTGATTTGAAAGGCGAGGAAGATCGTGAGATCACCCGTCATACTCATCTCGAATTTTCTCTGTATAAGATCACTAAATTCTTTGCAAAGATCAATGTTAGTTTCGCCATAAATGATATCATCAACATATATTTGTATGATAAGAAAAATTGTTAGAAGTGTGCTTTAGAAATAAGGTAGCATCTACTTTGCCCATGATATACCCATGGTCTAAAAAAAAGTTCTTTAATTTCTCATACCAAGCTCTTTGAGTCCATAGAGAGCTTTTTGCAACAAATAAACATGGTTACGTAAACTATCATGTTCAAAGCTCAGGCGTTGTGCAACATACACTTCCTCCTCACTTGTACCATTTAAAAATGCACTTTTAACATCCTTTTGATGCAGAAGAAAGTTTTTATAACTAGTAAAGACAAGCAACATACAAATGGACTCAAGTCTAGCTACAGATGCATATGTTTCATCAAAATCTATACCATCCTGTTGATTGTATCCGTAAGCCACTAACCTTACTATCTTCCTTACCACTTTGTCACTTTCATCAAGCTTGTTGCGTTAGACCCATTTGGTGCCAATGATCTTTCTATCACTTAGTCTTGGTACTAGGGTCCAAACTTTGTTCTTTTCAAATTGCTCCAACTCTTCTTGCATAGTTAGGATCCACTCATTATCCCCAAGAGCTTCCTTGATGTTCTTTGGCTCGAGTTGTGAGATAAAGGCATTGTTGGCTTGTTCTTTGTTGAATGCAACTCTCATCTTCACTCTTTCAAATGGATCACCTAAAATCAGCTCTTTTGGATGATTCTTTGCAAACTGGGGGGTTGGATTCTTCTTCTCTTCATCTTTCTCTTCTTCTTGAGTAACCACCTCTTTTTCATTTTGGGTGATGTTGATCTCTTTTAGGATAGGAATTACTTCACCCACAACATCATCATTTGGAACAATATCTTCGAAAATAGAGAGGTTAGTCTCAATAAACTTAACATTTAGAGATTCTTCTACTTTAGCAAGATCAACATTAAATACTCTATAAGCCTTGCTAGTAGTGTTATAGCCAAGAAAGAAAGCCTTGTAAGATTTCAGATCAAACTTGTCGAGATAATCTTTCATATTCAAAACAAAACAAGGACATCTGAAAATATAAAAATACTCGATAGAAGGCTTCCTACCACGCCATAGCTCATAGGGGGTTTTCTTCAAAGAAGGATGAGTAAAAACCCGATTTTGCAAAAAACACAAGGTACTAGCAACTTTAACCCAAAACTTCTTTAGAGTATCATACTCTAGAAGCATGGTCCTAACAATCTTCTATAAAGACCTATTCTTCCTCTCTACAACCCCATTTTTTTGAGGTGTTTGAGGTGAAGAGAAGTTGTGTGCATAATCAGATTCTTGACAAAAAGTTCGAAAAGCTCATTTTCAAATTCTCCCCCACGATCACTACATATGGAAACGATGCGGCATGAAGCTTCATTCTCAACTCCTTTACAAAAGCTCAAGAAAACATCAAGCGTATCACTCTTAGAAACAAGAAAGAAGGTCCAAGTATATCTAGAAAAATGATCGGCAATAACAAGGCAATACTTAGAACCACAAAGTGATTGAGTTCTCATTGGTCCAAATAGATCAATGTGAAGAAGCTCAAGAGCTCTCTTGGTACTAAGGACTCCTTTGGATTTGAAGGAGGACTTGGTTTGCTTTCCTTGGGTACAAGGTTGGCTTTCCTCATCCTTTTCAAAATCCGATTTGGGAAGTCCCTTGACCATGTCCTTTTTGCTCAACTTCTTCAACTGATGCATATTTACATGACCAAGCTGATGGTGCCAAAGAGAAATATTATTCGAGTTGACTACTAGGCATCTATCAACAATAGGATTAATAGAGTCAAGAACAATAACATAAACATTACCATTTCTAGTTCCCTTATGTATAACTTGGTAGGTGAGGGAATGTAGAATCAATCATTCAAAGGAAGTAAATAACACAAGGTAACCATTGTCACATTATTGACTAACACTAAATAAATTGTGATGTAGGCCATCCACAAAGAGAACATTCTTGATACACAAGGATTCACCTACATCACCCTCACCTTTGACGTTACCTTTCTTCTTATCCCCAAAGGTGACCGAAGCTCCTTTATTTTTGGTGAAGTTGTTGAATTAGCTTATATCACCTATCATATGATTTGTGTAGACACTATCAACAATCCCTATTTCTTTTTCCTGCAAGAAAGGAGAACGTCAGTTCCCAACTCAAACTTTGAGATCCGGAGTTAGCTTGGGGACCCATTTCATCTTTGGGTTGGTCCCCTTAGGCTTGTAAGGACAATAAGTAGAATAATGATCATCAAATTTGCAATAAGAACAAACCATAGGATTCTTAGTGCCGGAAGACTCTCCTACAAAGAAAGAGGTTTCCTGCCTCTTTTTCTTACCTTTGGCTTTGATCTTTCCCTTTGGTGCTCCCCCTATAAATCCCAAACCACTAGTACCACTTTGTTTGGTAGAATGGTCAATGATTTTATTTAGGGAGTTCTTCCCTTTGTGGAATTTTTATATGGATGCTCTCAATCTATGATTATCATCATTTACAGAAATAATGGTAGAAGATAAGCTAGCTATGTCATCCCTAGCATGAACAAGATTGGCCTCAAGATAGAGGGCTTTAGTTAAATATGAACCCTTCTCAAGGGAAATGGAAGCAACATTAGCACTAGGCTATATAGGTCTAGAAGATAAATCATTAACTTGACCAAACAACCTAGCATTTTCATATTTAAGCATTTGGATTTCTTTAAGATAGACATCTCTTTCATCTCTACGAGCATCAATAAGAAGCTTAAATTCAACATTTTTAGTTTTAATCATTTCAAGCTCTTTTAGGCAATTTTGGTTTTCTTCCTTAAGATTTTCAATGTTCTTAAGATATATACCATTCTCAACTTCAACTCCATTGTATTGGGGCTCAAGATCAAGGTATTTGCCTTGCAAATTATCAATACTCTTAAGATTAGTTTTCTCATTCAGCTCAAGGATTTCAAGTTTAGCATATTGATCATCAATGATTTTTCCTAACCATTTTCTTTTAGATTTACATTTAGCAAAAGATGAATGGGTAGAGATAAGCATGTCAATAATATCTTCCTTAGATAACTCATGCAAACTTACCTCACTTACCTCACTAATTTCTTCACTAGTAGAGGCCATAAGTGCAAGGTGGCACTCTCCATCTTCTTCGAAGCTTGAGCTGCTTGAAGATGAAGCTTCCCAAGCTGCATGAGTTGCATTCTTGTGTCTCTTCTCCTTCCTCTTGTACTTGCTCTCATTCTTGTACTCCTCTTCCTTCTTTGAGATTCCCTTGTGGTGTGACTTTCTTTACTTGGACATTCACTGTTGTAGTGCCCCTTTTGTCCACACTTGTAGCATCTAGGAGTAGAGGAGGAGGATGCTTGCTTTTCTTTGAGGTATTTGCCCTTGATGTAATTGGCTTCATGCTCACATGGGCCATCATCTTCACTAGAGGAGGAAGGAGAAGTCTGACAAGTAAATTGTTGTTGAAGGATGACTGTCTCCACTTCTTCTTTGAAAGAACTATCTTTGATCTTCTTGGATTCCTTTTCTTCTTACTTGGTTTCTTCTTCTTCTTGTTTGTCAAGCCTTGGATCATGGGCTTGGAGGTTGCCAATGATCTCTTCAGTTGGGATGTCATCAAGGCTCTTCACACCTTCAATGGAGGTGACCTTTGACTCCTATCTCTTTGGTAGTATCCTCAAGATCTTGGAGTTGATTACACCTTTATCCAAAGTGTTGCCCAATGCAACCATCCCATTGATGATGACATTGAGTCTTGAGTACATCTATGCAATCCCTTCTTTCTTACCCATCTTGAAATTCTCTAGAAGGATATTCAACATGTAGATCTTGGCCTCCTTGACTTGCTTTGTGCCTTCATAGGTGATGCACAATTTTCTCCAAATCTCATAGGCAATGTCCCAAGATGAGTTCTGGTTGAACTCCGTTGGGGTAAGGGCTGTATAAAGGATGCTTATGGCTTTGGCATTGAGTTGGGCTTCTTTGAGTGCAACTTCACTCCATGTTGCAACAGCTCCGGTTGGCTCCTTGTAAGGTGTGACCATCACCTTCCACATGTCTCTTCCAATAGAGGAAGTTGGTGCCATCAAAGATTGGAGGATGCATGGAGAAGCCTCCCTCTAGGTTGAGAGAACCAAGTAGGTTGTCACCCATCTTCTCGTCTCGTGGGAGATTGTTGGAGAAGTTTCTTAGCTCGGATACCACTTGTTGGATCTAGGGATCTAGAGGGGGGGGTGAATAGAGCTTCAAAAATTCTCACAAGATAGATTAGACGTTGAAATTATATCAAATTAAAACCAGTAGCTTAAGTGCAATCTAAAGTCCTAACTAACAAGCAATAGCAAGGATGAGAGGAATTGATAACAAGCACTTGACAAGGTCATGTAGAGTGGTTCCACTCTCCAAACTAGGAGAGAGTCAGTCCACTGCCTAGAGAAGTCAACCTCTAGGACTTTGCAAGTACTTTTCTCTATATATTCACCAATAAGAGTTACAACCCATCCAAGTGCCAAGAGTCTTCCACCTTACAAGGACTTAGCCACTTTGTCAAGAGTCTTCAACTTTCTCCAAGATCTTACCCACCCTTGCACAAGTCTTTCTCCTTCAAGGACTTTTCTAATCTTCTTGGATCTTCATCCTTTGTCTTCTCCTTCACCTGGAGAAGATCTTCACCTCTTCTTCAGCCTTGAATAAGAACAACAACAACTCCACCTTCACTTAGAGTAGCTTGCTTCACCTTTGCTTCATGGAGAAAAGGGTAAGGAAGATGGAGTGGATGAGAGCTTTACAAGTACAAGGAAGTAGCTCTCTTACAACAAGCCTATCTCACTCATAATCATGAAACGAAGTGTAAACTAGAAAGAGAAAGGGGATCAAGGAGTCGCAACACACTCAACTACAATAAGGACTTAGAATATCATGAATGAGCAAACTTGAAATGAACTCCAAGGGGTCCTATTTATAGCTGGGGGTGTTCCCTTGAGTGTGGGATCACTTAGGGTCAAAATATAGCCATTTCTGAGATGCAACAGATCTATTTTTCACCCAAAATAGCTCACCACTGGTTTAATCAATTTTTCTATATTTTCCATACAGTACATTTGGTCGAGTTTCAATAAAGGTAACTCGACCAATCCACTAAATGACAAAGCTAATTTTCAAACTATTGGTCAAGTTTGTTCTGGGAACTCGACCGATGAGCTAAAATTAGTTTTGCTCAGTGAGTCAGTCGGTCGAGTTTTGTGAGTGTGCAACCCGACCGATGGGTCATCTTCAGAAAATCCATCATAGGATCAATCGAGTTTCTAACTCAATCGATGAACAGCCTGTGACAAATTTTCTAGATTGACATTTGAGTGATTAAACAATGGAATTAAGTGTTATTGATTTTCTTCTCTAAAAAAGTTTTATTGATTTTCTCATCTTAGTTACAAGCCATATCATCAATACAATTGATTACAAAAATCATCTAAGGTCATTTGGAGTAATTTTCCAAATTGCACACTTGCATTGCATTTGACTTGAACTTGAACAAGCCAGGGATTGTGTAATATGATCCTTTTCATGTACCTAAAACCTGAAATAAATCTTAAACAAACATATCAGATACATAGGAATTGAATGATTAAGTCATTATCAAAATATGGGCAATATATAAATCTCAAGTCAATAGTATGAGTATATGGAGTAGAGATGTTGCCAGATAAGATAGCTTCTCGGACAAAATGACAATCCACTTCAATATTCTTGGTGTGCTCATGAAAAGTTGGATTGTTGGCAATGAATATAGCACTTTTTTGTCACAATACATAGGAATAAGATCATGATCAGAATTGTCATACTCCTTCAGAATGCCACAGACCCTAAAAAATTCACAAGTAGTATGAGTCATAGCTCTATACTCAACTTCAACACTAGAACAAGCAACAATAATTTGTTTCTTAATGTGTTAGGTAACAAGATTACCTCCCATAAAGGTATAATAACCAGATGTAGATTTATGATTTATCCTACTGCCTGCATAATCAAAATTAGAATATTCTATGATTTTACAATGCCCATGTCTCTTGTAGAATAAGCCTTTTCTTGGAGAATTTCTTGGATTTTTTAGAATATGGCACACAACATCCCAGTGGCATTGTCTAGGTTTATCTAGATATCAAATGACTTATCCAACTAAAGAAGATATATCATCCCTTGTAACAGTCATATATATAAGTTTACCAACTAATCTATGATATTGTTGGTTATCTGAGTATGGAGGAGAAGAATCATCATCCCAATTGGTATTATGATCTAAGGAAGTAGTAGTCTAGCTCCAAGCATGCTTGTTTCTGATAAAAGACCAAAACATATTTCCTCTATGATAAACAAATACATGAAGAGGAGCAAGAAACTTCAATACCCCAAAAATATCTCAATTTTCCTAGGTCTTTGGTGATAAATCATTTCTCCAGGTAGTCTTTGGTAGTCTCCATGCCTTCTTGATCACCCCTATATAAGATGATATCATCAACATAGACAATGAGAATTTCAAGACCAGAGGAAGTTTTCTTAATAAAAACAAAGTTATCATAATGAGAGCGGCAAAAAGCTACATTTATAAAAAATGACTCAATTCGTCAAACTAGGCATGTGGATTACATTTCAGTCCATAGATAACTTTGTGTAACCTACATACTTTAGAACACTCTCCTTGAACAACAAATGCATGTGGTTGCTCCATATATACCTCCTCGTGTAGGTCACCATATAAGAATGCATTTTTGACATCCAATTGAAACAGAGGCCAATCACACTTCACAACCACAGAGTTAATGACATGGAAAAAGTTTAGACATACAATAGGAGAGAAAGTATCAAAACAATCAACTCAATACGTTTGGGTATTGCCTTTGGTGACAAGACGATGTCATCCAGCTGATACTTGATGGTAAATATCAAATGACTACCTGCAGGAGAGAAATCGACAGGAGCATCAACCAAGTCCCATGCATGTCGATCGGTAAGGGCCTGCATTTTAGTCTCAATAGCTTGACACCATGCAGGATGTAGTAAAACATGAGTAGTATGTTGGATATAAAGGTGATGGGCACTAGAGATGAGAATGAATAGAGATAATAAAACTTAAACCAAATTCATTTGACCTTCAAGATATATCACAATATAAGGTGCTAATATGGAATTTGAGTGCAACGAAACATACATAGCAAGGGAGAGATAGATTGAACAAACACCAAATAAATAAGTAGTTGCAGTGGTTCCAACCTCCAAACTAGGAGATGTGCATCCACTCCCCAGAGAGGTCAACCTCTAGGATTTTACAACCATTGCATACTTATATTCCATAATAAGGCATATAACAAAACTTTCCTTTTCTGGGCCAAGGATACCCAACATTCACTTTAAGGAGAAGGGATCCATCAACCTACCAAAGGACTTACCTATCTAAGAACAAAAAGTCTTGAACCTCACCAAGGACTTACCCACTTTGCAATGAGTTTTCCGCCTTCATCAAGGACTTACCCACTCTTGCACAAGTCTTCTGCCTTGAAAGAATTACCCATTCTTCATGGATCTTCCACCTTTAACTTCACCTTCACCAAGGAGATGCTTTCACTAAGGGATTCCTTCCCTTATTCTTCTTCACCTCTCTTAGCTAAAGAGAGAATCTTCATCTTCATGGTTGAATGAGAGATTGAAGGGTGGAGGAAGTGAGAGCCTCACAAGATATACATGTAGGGCTAGCTCTCTTACAAATCTCCTACTAACTCTAATGGATATAGCAAGTGATTAAGCTTAGAGAGTGGAAGGAGGAATCAACTATAATATAGAGACCTTCATATTTCTTGACTAACCATGTGATGAAGTCCAATGGGTCCTATATATAGTTTAAGTTGCGTACTAGACAGTAGAGACACTTAGAGTCAAGTTCTAGCCATTTGGGGTGTTGCAACGAATATAATTTTGAGTTTTGCAACACTCCAATGGTTAGAATCACTTTTTCTACACATTCTCTACAGTGAAGTCAATCAAATTTCAACAAAGATTATTCGATCTATTGTAGTATGCGATAAAGTAAATTTGAAGCATCAGTCGAGTTTATCCTAGATGAAACTCATCCGATCACTTAAATAAGTTTTTCCAGTGTAGGGTGTCTGTTGAGTTTATCCTGGATGAAACTCATCCGATCACTTAAATAAGTTTTTCCAGTGCAGGGTGTCAGTCGAATTCTGTGTATTGGAAACTCGAAAAGACCTAGACATTCTCAAAATGCATCCAGGGTGTCAGTTGAGTTTGTTACAAGAGAAACTTGACTTAATAGGCACTCTATGATGTATTTTGGAAAATGCCATAAAAGTGATTCAATGTTTGAATTAAGTGCTCCTAATTTTTCTAAGCTTAATTATAAGTCATACAATCATTACAAATGATTTACCACATGATTCTAATGGATATACCTTCCACAAAAGTGGACTTCATTGATTTTGACTTATCTTTTTCCAAGTTAGGTTGTGCAAGTTTAGGCATTTGGAGTGTGTCTAAACCTAATCTAAATCACTCAAGTAGAAGCATTAGACACAAATATTTGGAATGTCTAGTCGTCATCAAAACAATAGTTTAGTCAACTAAAATAAGGATTTTAGTCAACATTCTCCCCCTTTTTAAAGATGACAAATCATTCCATAAATATATTGAAAGCATTGAAGTAAAATCATACCTCTTGAGAAACCTAGGGGTTTCAATAAAATTGAGTCCATATGTTCCTCCTCAATCAATTCTCATGGAGTTCTCATACTCCTCCTTGATTGATGTTATTTCTTCAACACGGTTAGCTTTCATAACATTTATAGAGACTCTGTCTTCTACTCATATAAGTTTCACATATATATCTTCTGTGCTTTACATATCCCTTTACATAGGATGCATCTTCTCCCTCTTTGTCATTTCAAAAGTGAGGGGTGACAAACATATTTTTTTAGTAAAAGGAGATACCACATGTTATAAAGGAGAGTAGAAGAGCAAAACTAGGGGCTTGTCCAAGAAATAAAAGTAAAGCATATCAAGACATGCATTTGAACAATTCTAAATGTAATTCTGGCAGATATCAAGGTAAAGCTATGTAAGCAAGGAACTCAAGATAATAGATATGCAATTCAAGGAGAAAACTTGAGTATATATGAAAAAAATATACACACATAGCATATAGTTGGATACCACTTATGATAGATATCAAAAGATGAACAAGGCTAGAATTACATGTATATTGACTACAAGTAGAATCTAGGTCCATAAAAAAAGATTCACAAGTTAAAGAACAAGCTATGAATATATGTAGAGATATATCCAAACCAAAAAGATATGCAATTTTAGAAATGAGAAAGGATATAAATCACCAACAAATATGCATTATTACCAAATGATGATTACCACTAAGAATCTGAAGGTTGTATTAAGACGGGATATACAACTAGATAAATGTAGCAAGTTAGAGCATAATAGAAGAAATTTAAGACACAATCAGGAGATCCAAAGAGATCATCATCAAAACTGGCATCACAACTCAAGATAGGTGATTGCAAGATAAGAAGATACCAATTAAAGCAATTACAGAGATAGAGTTGTATGCAAGATAGGCAAATTTAGAGCATGGCAATGAGCACATATAAAAGGTACCAAAAGGAGTGTCATAGAATAAGGCTATTGGTTGACAAAGTCTAGTTGAGAGATAAATTATCATCCAAAAAGCCAACTGTATATTTTGTGCACAATGTTGTCGGTCGAGTTTTTGGGTTGAACTTCTCGACCGACAACAACGGTTGGCAACACCCATTGGTGTTGTCAGTCGAGTTTCTAACATGACAAACTCGACCGAAACTGCTACTATCCAAAACCATATATATTTCACAAAAACATATATAGAGGCATGCTAAAAATATAGCCAATATCCAACCCTGTATGAGCAAGTTAGTAATGCACTATGAAAACATCAAGAATAGCTCTTGAGCAAAAAAAGTGACGAGAATCACAATATACCACTTTTGACTCAAAAATCATATGTATTGTGCATACTAACTTGGCAAAAGTAAACAATGATTGGATATGAGAAAGAATAACATTACCCCTGTTCTTACTAATTCTTTTCCACTTGTTGCCAACCCTACACATCTCACCTTTCTTCTTTCATGTGGATTGAGAAGTTAATTCAGAAATCAATAGCTCATGCCAATCCAATTTCAAATGACCTACAAGAAGAAAGATGAAATGGTCCCCGATAGTATTTTTGGGCCCGGAAGGGTTTAGCTTATCAGCCCAAGTCCTATTGATCTTGGGTTATTTCCTAAAGGGGAAATATGTGGAATGGTGACCAATCTCAGTACAATAATTACATGCTCTCCTATCCTTGGAACTATAGGATTCTTCATTGAAAATTAAAGGTCCTTTATCTTTGTTGTTCCTTTGTCTACTACCAAGTTTAAAACCATATCTACCCATTTGTTTGATAGCATTGTAATGACCCTGACCTGGGTTATGAGGTAACCCTATTTTTTTTGGCTAATAAAGTTTCTTAGAAATTTAATATAATCCTCTAAGGTGTTTTCTTATCATGAAACACACTTATGCTCCAAGTTTGGTCCTGATTGAATGTTGTTTGAGCAATGTTCCTTTATTTTGGACCAAAGTGGAATTTACCCAATATGAGGGGTTATATTGAAAAATTTCACATGTTAAACATGCCTTAAGTTCTTTAGAATAATAAGAGAGAGATTGATGCTAAGGGGCGTCTTGTGGAAAGCCTAAATTTCAAGTTGCAACTTGTTTGAACAATACTGGTACCTTGTGCACCAATTTTGGTACAAATTTGTAATTTACCCAAAATGTGGGGTTGATATCCAAATTAACACCTATAGAGTGTTCCTACTCCATCCTAGTATCATGTAGAGGAGAGATAAAGAAGGAGACACAATGTTTGATTCCATTATGAATGATGGTTATCTTGGTGATGAAATGACCAAGAAAAGAGTTGAATATGAAAGCTTAACTTGAGTTGTATCAAGTTGAAAAACTTATATATGAGTGCCTATCGTCCAAGGAGCCATAGGAGGAGCCTCATATCGTTTTGTGAACTCTTGGCAAAGGCCATGTCGTGCAAAGCACCTCAAGGAGGTGAGTTGTGTTGGGTTACAACTTCCTTAGTAAAGTTGTGACGAGTTGTGCATAAAGTGATGAATTAATTGATATATCTTAATCAAAGGGATATGTAATGGACGAATATTTATCCCTAGATCACCCTCAACTTTTTTGCATGTCAAGATAAATGTTGATGCATGCATGTACACGTGTCATCCATGCATGGACACGTGGCACCTACTAGCTCAAATTGATGACACCTCATTTTTACACTCCTTCATGAACAACAAGTATATATACCCTTAGTGGAATTTTTCGACCCTTACCACCCTCCTACCCTAACGTATCGTGCATAGATCTCTTGTATCATGCAGGAGTGCAAAGATATCATGCATAGGTCCTTGGATATCATCCATAGCAAGAGCATATCAACCATGTAGGTTGATATCGACCAAGAAGGGTGGTATCGACCATAGCAAAGTGTTTTTGGCCCCAGGTGAGAGGGATATAGGCCAAAAGTGGTGGCATATTGTGCAAGGGTTGTGAGGTATCGTTCAAAGGTGCTAGATCAAGAAGGAGCTCAAATATTAACCCTAAGGTGAGGCCATGATCATCTTCAACCTTGGATTGAAGCATGATTTTAGGGTTTTAATCTTCTTTTGTTTTCTTCTTCACCAATTTCTTATCCATGGTGATTCCTTGTATATGAAGGAGTTGTGAACGAGCCTTGGACTCTTGATAAGTCATCTTCAACCTTAGGAACATGGAGATTTGGAGCTTTGAGCTTTGAAGTTGTTCTTGAGGTGGGTTATATAACTTGAACTCAACCATGTTATTATTCTTCACCTAAATTGCTATACTTAATGAACTACTTTAAATTCCGGAATTTCCTGAAATAGTTGATGAAACTATGAGTTCTAGTAGTTTCTTAGACCTATTTCCATGAAATATAACACTTAGAACTAAGGTCTAGAATTTGAAGATGATGGTATCACTTTATAAAAGTGATATCGGGTGCAAGCACACAAGCAAGCACCTCTAACTCGATATGATGATGCACCTACTTCACTAAAATGATATGGATATGATTGTATACATTCTTGCATTATATGGGGGTGTAGTATACACCTCTTGCACGATAGGGAGTCAAGTATAGACTCCATGCACGATACAAGGTTAAATGAATACTTATAAGTTGACATGAAACCCTAATTTGGGTAACCCAATATGAGTAAAGAAGCTTCGTGAAAATATTTGCTATTCGATTAGAAGTATGTGTTGGATCTAGTACTGTAGGGGGGGTGAATAGATGAATAGAGCTTCAAAAATTCTCACAAGATAGATTAGACCTTCAAATTAT
This sequence comes from Alisma plantago-aquatica, assembly GCA_963693085.1. Classification (NCBI taxonomy): domain Eukaryota; kingdom Viridiplantae; phylum Streptophyta; class Magnoliopsida; order Alismatales; family Alismataceae; genus Alisma; species Alisma plantago-aquatica. Next base: position 464,214,458 of record OY856410.1, on the reverse strand, counting down.
ATCAAATTAAAACCAATAGCTTAAGTGCAATTTGAAATACTAACTAACAAGCATAGTAAGGATGAGAGGAATTGATAGAAAGCACTTGACAAGGTCATGTAGAGTGGTTCCACTCTCAATCCACTACCTAGAGAGGTCAACCTCTAGGACTTTGCAAGTATTTTTCTCTACATATTCACCAATAAAAGTTACAAAACAAGACCACCATAGGACTTACCCATCCAAGTGCCAAGAGTCTTCCACCTTACCAAGGACTTACCCACTTTGCCAAGAGTCTTCCACCTTACCAAGGTCTTACCCACTCTTGCACAAGTCATCTACCTTCAAGGACTTTTCTACTCTTCTTGGATCTTCAACCTTTGCCTTCTCCTTCACATGGAGAAGATCTTTACCTCTTCTTCAACCTTGAAGAAGAAAAACAACAACTCCACCTTCACTCGAAGTAGCTTGCTTCACCTTTGCTTCATGGAGAAAAGGGTAGGGAAGATGGAGTGGATGAGAACTTTACAAGCATAAGGAAGTAGCTCTCTTACAACATACCTATGTCACTCATAATCACGAAATGAAGTGTAAACTAGAGAGAGAAAATGGCTCAAGAAGTTGCATCACACTCAACTATAACAAGGACTTAAAATAACATGAATGAGCAAACTTGGAATGAACTCCATGGCGTCCCATTTATAGTTGGGGGTGTTCCCTTGAGTGTGAGATCACTTAGGGTCAAAATATAGCCGTTGTCCAAGATGCAACAGATCTAATTTCGCCAACGGTTATAATCACTTCTTCTACATTTTCTGTACAATACATTCGATCGAGTTTTAATAAACGTAACTCGACCGATCCACTAAATGACAAAGCTAATTTTTCAAACTATCAGTCGAGTTTGTTCTGGAAAATTGGACCGATGAGATAAAATTAGTTTTGCTCAGTTAGTCGGTCGGTCGAGTTATGTGAGTGTGTAACTCGACCGATGGGTCATCTTTAGAAAATCCATCATAGGATCGTCGAGTTTCGAACTCAACCAATGAACAACCTGTGACAAATTTTCTAAATTGACATTTGAGTGATTAAACCATAGAATTAAGTGTCCCTGATTTTTTCTCATCTTAGTTACAAGTCATATCATCAATACAAGTGATTACAAAAATCATCTAAGATCATTTATAGTGATTTCCCAAATTGCACACTTGCATTACATTTGACTTGAACTTGAACAAGCTAGGGCTTATGTAATTTGATCATTTTCATGTACC